>OZ018401.1:36097216-36476823 GCA_963969585.1 Drosophila helvetica | reverse complement strand
TGTAAATAGGCTATTACACTACAGTGAGTTACCTATCGATAACCGAGGAAACTCAATAACTCAGAACTGGTGTCTACACTACACAAAAGTTGAGTTATTGAGTTATTGAGTTTTGGCTGGCTGGCAAACACGAGCGTGCGTTGTTTTGTTTAAATTATTAAATTACGCAAATATGAACTTCGAGGAAACATTTATGTTGTATTCGGCGCAGCTAGAAGCAGCGATGGTGCGATGTATTGATTTGGCGACAATGTGTGCACAAACTGTGGAGTATTTGGATAACATTTTAAATACACGCATTTGGACCCTGGTAAGAAATTGGCATTTCATTTTCAAGTGCTTCTATTTTATAATAATATTGAATTATAATAGCCGCGATATGGATCATTTTGGGAGGAGGACGTTGCGAAGAACTCTGATGCCTTTTTTAAGGAAAATTTCCGCCTGGAAAGGCATGCGTTCAACATACTTGATGGACTGTTGCCCAAACTCCAAAAGAAAGACACTCCTTTTCGACTGACAATCCCTCTGTAGAAGAGAATAGCCATTGCCTAGGATCCTCTGCGGAATATCATACTGTAGTGTGTCTATTTGCTGTGTCAAACGCCATTTCATGAACATATATATAAATAAAAATTTAAAAAAGTACAATTTTGTTTCATTTATTTGCTTATTTATTTTTAAAAATGTGCCAAAAGTCCAGGAATGCCTGTAAGGCCTTAAGTGACCAAACAAATCTCGTATCTAGGGATAAAATTGTATTAAAAGTATTGTTTTTAGGAAATATTTGTTTGTTTACCTTTTTTCTCCATAATCACATATGTTTTTTGTTGTTTTTTTAGTGGTGATATTTCCACGATAGGCAGATCAGGGTTGAAATATTCGGAAAATCGGAAAACTCGATTGAAACTCAACCTAAACTCAACTTTTTTGCCACCTCTAGGGCCCCTATGCTGCCCCATGTAAATGAAACTCGAGTTTTGCCCGAAACTCAATAACTCAACTGTAGTGTAAACAGGCTATAAATAGGCTATATGTCTACATCTACTTCCTTGCATTTACATATACGGCTGTGTTCGAGAGAGAAGGGGAATGAGTAAGCGCTTGGAAAGCCACTGAAATTTCATTTGTTCCTTCTGGCTATAATAATGATCCGACCTGATCCAGATTCGGCGATCTGGTAGATACGGGTATTTTCTATGGCTCTGCGTTTTTGGTTTTCTTGTATCTTAAAAATTGTGGATTCTGCAGATTTTCGTTCTTTTTGGCAAAATTTGAAATTAAATTTGTATTGAAAACCGATCAAAAACCTATAACAAAAATTGTCGATTGCCTAAATAGTATTGGTAGTCGAACTTAACAAAAAAAAAGTTGAAGCTTTTTATATTTAAAAATTTGACTTCAATTCCGCTAGATCGGAACTTGTCCAGTGTGCTCCGGTGAGATCCACTGCCCTCATCAGTCTTATTAGTATTGCTGTCCCATCCCGATCGACTAGGAATTACTTTATCTTCAACTCTGTCTTTATAACTACTCTGATCATAAATCTTTCCATAGCGTTTGTCGTAACTACAATACATTTTTTCCATCTGTTTTCTTATGTTACTTGTGCTATCAAAACTTCAGAAGGAAACCATTATATTATATTATATATATTCTTGATCAGCATCAATAGCCGAGTCGATATAGCTATGTCTGTCTGTCTGTCTGCCTATAGCTCAGATTGTATAAAAGCTAGAGCAACTACATTTTGTATCCAGACTCCTGTGATATCACACTGTTACAAGTGTATTTCAAAATATCGCTCCGCCCCCTTCCGCCCACAAAAAGGACGAAAATCTGTGGCATAATCGGATCATTATTATAGCCACAATTTTTTTGTTTGGACGTTGATGTGCAATGACTGCACCATCAAGTGGCCCATGGGACACCAGCCTAATGCTGTTACGCGCGAATCCCAGGCCGAAACGCAGCCCTCCTCCCACACAACCAACCGAGCGGCGCTGCCGCAAAACGCGCGATTCGTTAACCGAACCGATCGCGATCATGTAGGAAAGATAGATGTTAGACTAATATTCGAGGAAAATAAGAACTAATCTTACTAAAGGAATTAAGCTTGCATTAAAACTATCGTACTTAACTTACAATTTCTAACTACGAGAAAGGTATGTGACAGAGACCTGCAGCGGTCCACCGCAACTACTTGTGTACCGCATTCGTACAATATCATTTTCATAAATGAGTACTGAAGCAACGCAACAAAAATTGATGCTGTGTTTTTTTACTCGTTTCTTTTACTGCTCATTCGTATGCGGTGCCTGAAGTGTGCGTCATATTCTGAGTGGGTATTTTTTCGGCATACAAGCAGGCACCGCACAAAAAGCGTGTGTAGAAAAACTACCCCGAAAATGATGTAAAGACGCATACATTAAAAGAAATAAAATATTACGGTAAAATATTGATCTTGTACTCCCAATATACTCAACATTTTGTCTACTTTATTTCACTATTCTGCGTCAAAACATCGCAGTAAAAAAAGTTAGCTCGTCCAAATTTCGGCGAGTCAATTTTTGTGCATGTGTTCAGGCATCGCATATTTTCTTGTCGGTTCACACACTTATTCGTTTCTTATGCGGTGTTTAAACACCGCAATCGCATTCTAGGCGGTGCTTGTACCACCGCGATCGCAAAAAAGATGAGTCCACTACTGATGTCGAAAACAGCCACCGGTGCAGATCTCTGGTATGTGAGTAATAGTGATTTAAGAAGAAGGGAATTAGTTGTAGATATGATTTGGCAGAGAGAATTATAATCCGAGCATAAAACTCTAAAAGGTTCATGCAAGGAATAATTCGATCTACAAATCGGAAGGAACAACGGTATATAGTTTCTAGTGTTTCTAATAGGAATAGTGAAGTTTATGTGGCTCAACAAGTCAGGGCTATCTACGTCACCCTTGATCAAGTTGTGCACAAAAATCACACCAAACATCTTTCTACGGTTATCTAAGGATGGAAGGTTTATTAAAAGCAATATATAAGGGTAAGACGGCAATCTAACACTTGCATACCAGTTGAGGCCGCGTAGAGCGAAAATTAAAACGTTTTTCTGTACTGATTCTATACGGTCCTGGTGTACTTTGTACTGAGGGCACCATACACAAGAACCATATTCTCAAATCGGACGAACAAGCGATAAATAGACAGTCTTTGTTATATAGGGGTCGTCAAATTCCTTTGACCGCCTCTTTATAAACACAAGCACTCCCATGGCCTTATTTACTATGATAGAAATAAGTTCAGAAAAATTTAACCTGTATTGAGATAAGCTATCCTTGAACTGGACACACAGCTTAACATCATACATAAGTACTCGAGAGTATGTTAATTTACCATGGTAGAAATGTGTTCAGAAAACTTTAACTTGGGATCTAAAAGAACACCAAGATCATCAACTAGGGTAATTCTCTCGAAGTAACCATAACTGGTCAAGATAGGGAGTTTTTGAAGAGGACTCTTTGGGACCTGGAACAAAGGTAGCTAGAGATCCATCTCAAGAGATTGGGTGGAAACACTTAAAGGTCAAGTTTTTGTGCTAGGAGAGAGTGGTTTACAGAGTCGAATGGTTTACTGAAATCTGTGTAAATGACATCCGTCTGTAGATTACCTTGGAAGCCTTTAATGATGAAGGGGGTGAACTGCAATAAATTAGTGGTTGTTGATCTCCGCCTTATAAATCCATGCTGGGCACGAGATGTAAGTGATCTGCAAAGATGCTGCAGGTGCGGAGTTAAAATTTTCTCAAACACTTTAGCGGATAGCGGATAACTTGGATATACCTCTGTAGTTCTTCGCGTCAGACTTACTACCTTTCTTATGGTCGTCATTGCCTGATCAGTATTTCCCCACGTATTAAGAAATGATAGCGAGGATGGATGTGCGGACGTTTTACGCTTACTGTTTACGAAGCTGTAAAACTGCTTAGGGTCCTGAGAAAAACGTCTCTTGCATCGAGATAGGTAGTTCTTATAGCACTGAGAATTAAGAACTGAAAAGTTTGACCGAGCCATTACATAGCGAGAGAGAGAAGAAGGAGAGCCAACTTCTTAACATTTTTTTTAAAGTCTTGCTTTTAAGTTTTTTATACTGGATAACTCTTTGGTAAACCAAGGGGGCTTCCCAGATCTAATAGGACATGACAGTGGGACACAAGACTGAAAAAGTGAGTCAAGTGCATCGTAGAAAATGTTTGTGCATATCGTAACATCAGTGCACAAATACAAAGCGGACCAATCAAAATCCCTAATGAGATTAGGTACTCGCAAACTCGGCTTTACGAAAGCAGCGGCCACATCGAGGTAGCCTACCCGACCGATCCAATGCGGTTGGTCCTATATCGAGCGACACTTCAAATGTAGGATGGTAGGCGTCTTCAAGTATAGTGAGCGGAGGGACTCGGGTTAACAACGCTATGGTCGGATCCGTTACAAAGCACAGATCAAGCAATCGACCCAGGGAATTTTTCACATGGTTGACTTGAGACAGGGATAAGTCAAATAGGCCGTCTATAAAGTCATGTCGTGAAATGGGCACTAGGTTATTAGAATCGTTTAACGAAGACCAAACAGTTCCTGGCAAATTGAAATCCCCAAGAACTATCATATGATCTTTATCAGACAATTGCTGCTCGTAAATTGCGATATCCGAAGAAGGTGGAATATACGAGCATGTAATAAAAACTGAAAAAGCGGAAAGAATCAGTCTTAAACACAGGAATTCCAGTTCTTGTTGAATCTGGACTGTAATATATTCCGAAGTGAAGTTAGAGTCCACTGCAATCAGAACCCCACCTGCACGTCGAGACGAACGGTCATTCCTAAAGGTTGTGTACCGTCCTACCAAAACTTTAGAACTAAGAATTTCCGGTTTTAAACAGGTCTCGGTGAACACAATTACATGGGGTGCAAATGCGACGCTATCCCGATACAGAGTGCTGAGCTTACTACGCAAGCCTCTAACATTCTGGTAGGTGATTAAGAGAGAGGAAGTTAGTTTTTTGGATGGGTGGACTGGGAAGATGAGGATGGAGCACTGGCCTGATTAGTATTAGGAGTTATTGGGGGCCTAGTCTTCTTCTTTGCCTTAAGCTCCTTCACCTCCATGTTCTCTGGCCAAAATTTGGCAGAGCAAATGGTGTCAAATTGAGTCGGGGAGACGCTTATTTTGAATGAAGCTACCTTCCTGGCATAAGAGAAGTTAAACTTCTCTACCTTTAAACTGACGTCTTTTATCTTGCTTTGAATAAAAGCAGTAACGTCACCAATAGTGGAGTAAGGGGCAAGCCGTGAGACAAAAACTTGTCGTTTAGGTGGGATCACCACCAATCTTGGGTTTGGCACCACAGGCCTTACACCTGTGATGGCAATACCCGGTGGTCCGGGTCGTATATTTGTTGATGAGATTGAAGTGGACGGGATATTTAGATTGTTGGCGGACTCGACGGACACGGACGCTACGGAAATTTCTGGTTGTGCGTTCTCCGAAGTGATAAATTCGACTGCCGAACAGAAGGAACAAATTCATTTCAGTGGCGACGCTACGCCTTCCACACGATTACTCATTCTCTCTCTATTTCGCACGTCCTTCCAAGAGCAGATGTAGGCTTGTAAAGATGTATACGTAGATGCAGAGAAAACAGATGTAAAACAAAATTTTAAAATTTGCGAGCATGTATATTTTATAAATTATATAAATCGTAAGCTGACATATATACTGATTGAGTACCGGGAAAGGCCGCGGATCATAACGTTCCCTTCGTTGTATTTCCAAAATGGTAAGTTCCACAGTTTCTCGACCTTGGTTGAGGCGGAAGTAGGCATAGCAAAATTATTAAATACAATTGTCTCACCCACAGGAACTCCCCCCAAAATTGTATTGCTTTAGCTCTTATAGTCTCTGAGAACTAAGCAACAAGAAGGACGTATGGACGGACACTGGTGAAACGGCCAATGTGGCTTGTATTAATTAAATTTTCGAATTACACAGGATATTTTTGTAAACTATCTCAATAATAATATATGATCGAAGTTATAAATAGCTGTTGTTTAGTTTTAATATCGATATTTATAGAGCTGTTTGCTTTCAATGTCAAAATAAGTTTTCACTGGCGCAACAACTAATTTTTGGGGCAACAGATATTATTCAAATAATTCATTTCAAGCGAATCCCTGAAAATAGTCAGTCTTGGCTCAGAGTCGTTGATTCTCGGAAAGTAAAGTCTCTCAATCCGGAAAAAGCAAACTGTAAAAACGTAAAAATATATCCGGCATTGTTGTGAAATGTTTCTTTTCCCTTGTAAGAAATTACACTACTCCACAAGATTAAACTTATTTTCCCACTGTGGCCGAAAGCTACTATTTCTGATTTGGGAATTACAATTTTTTAGGCAAATATGGTTTTTATACATGGTACTCGAAGAGTATAGGGGTATATTAGGTTTCTTGTAAAAATGGATGTGTGCAACACCCAGAAGGAATCGTTTCCGATCCAATAAAGTATGTATATTTTTGATCAGCATCAAAAGCCGAATCGATATAGCTATGTCTGTCTGTCCGTCTTCATTAGCGCCTATATCTCAGAGACTATAAATGCTAGAGCAACCAAATTTTGCATCCAGACTCCTGTCCTCCTGTCCGCCCACACAAACGACGAAAATCTGTGGCATGCACAATTTTTAAGATACGAGAAAACTAAAAGCGCAGAATAATAGAGAATGGACATATCTATCAGAGTTTTGAATATGGATCAGGTCGGACTATTATCATAACAAATGAAATTTCAGTGGCCTTCCAAGCGGTTACTCATTTTCTCTCTCTCTCACACACATCTGCACGAGTTGTAGCTAAGACGTACTCATATATGTAGATGTATAAATGTAGATAAACAAGACGCAAAAAACAGGTGTAAACCAAAATGGAAAGGGTTCGACTTTACTTTGTCTCTAAATTTCCTTTTTTGGCAATTTTTCAATTTTTTGCGAACATATAATAAGTGACATAAATCGTAGGCTCACATATATACTGACTGAGTACTGGGTATAAAGTAGAGCCGCGGCTCACAACGTTCCCCTTCGTTTTTTAACTACTTTTAACATTTTTTGAAAAATAGTATATTTATTTTGCTTTTTCAGAAGCTTCTTTTTTCACATAACTCAAGTATCTAGGGTTTCCACCCAATCTCTTGAGATGGATTTCTAGCTACCTTTGTTCCAGGTCCCAAAGAGTCCTCTTCAAAAACTCACTATCTTCATCAGTTATGGTTACTTCGGGCGTACCACAGGGCAGCCATACCCCCTACTCTTTACACTCTTTATAAATGACCTGCCTTCGGTATTAACATACTCTCGAGTACTTATGTATGCGGATGATGTTAAGCTGTGTGTCCAGTTCAAGGACAGCTTCTCTCACTCCAGGTTGCAATCCGATCTTAATAGCTTTCAGTCATGGTGTTGTGCAAATTTGTTATACCTTAATGCTTCGAAATGTGAAGTAATGACATTTCATCGCTCCAGCGCCTTTCTGGCTCCTTACACACTAGGCGGGGGTTCTCTCGAGAGAATTACCCTAGTTGATCTTGGTGTTCTTTTAGATCCCAAGTTAAAGTTTTCTGAACACATTTCTACCATGGTAAATAAGGCCATGGGCGTGCTTGAGTTTATAAAGAGGTTGTTGGAAGCTGCCGAGCTTTTTCGGCCGCTCTGACTCCACATTTACAAATTAAAATTGTCTCCGTTTTTTTTGTGTAATGTTTTTAATTATTATATTTAAAGGGTTTTGTTTGTAATATATTTGATGGCGTGCCCGTGAGTTCGAGGTGGTTTTGACGATCATACCGTAAACGAAACTATAACGGCCCTATGGCCGTTATGAAGAGTTGTGTGATACGCGATGCTGCGTTCGACAACGACTTTAACAGAGTGGGGGTGGGTTTGGCGAAGCACTGCAATTTAAGCAGTACATGCGCGGACCATGAGCGTGTGTGTGCGTAGGCACCGAGAGCGCAAGAGTAGATCGCACTCTTAAGAGCTGATGACGGCTGCTGCTCCGAACATACTCCCCCCCGTTGAAAGACCTGGGCTTTTAACAGGATCCTTAACGGGAAGGACGCACAGCTTGTTGACAGCTCGACGAGTGGTTCCGGAGGGTGTCCGCAGTATGGCAACTCGCACAGCCCCATCAGTTCCAGCGATGACTTCGATCACCCGTGCTAAGGGCCACTTTATTGGTGGCAAGTTTTCGTCCTTGATGCAGACGACGTCGTTGGCATGGATCGATGGTTGTGGTGTGCGCCATTTGGCACGTTGTTGGAGCAGGGTCAAATATTCCTCACTCCAACTCTCTATAAGATCTGCTGGGCACAGGTGACTCGTTGCCAGCGATCAAGACGATTGAAGTTTAGACCCGTAAGTTCTGGCTCGGGAAACTCCATCAGCCGACGACCAATTAGAACATGTCCTGGTGTAAGGACGCCAAGATCTTCAGGGGTTTCTGAAATTGAAATAAGAGGACGAGATTGATTATAGCCTGGCATTTGCAGACCAAGGTCTGCAGCTCGCAGAAGGCAAAGAGCGACGATCCCACGGAGCGATACGAATGTTGCTTGGCCATCTTCAGTGCTGCCTCCCACAAGCCCCCGAAATGAGGCGAGCGGGGTTGTACAAGGTTGTACAAATCTCCAATCGAAGCCGTTGTTGATGCAGATGAAGACGCTGATGTAGCATTTGATAGGCGCTCGATTGCGCCCATCTGGCAAGTAGTAGAAGGGACGGCAGTAGTCGATTCCAGCGATGCTTAATGCAGGTGAATCCTGTATTCGATCCTTCGATAGGTCAGCCATGAGGTGCTCTACAAGACGAGGTATGGATCGGCAGCACATGTCGCATTTCCGCAATGCGCGTGCCACAGTTTTCAGGCCGCCGATGGGCCAAAACTGTACGCGACTCGCTCCAAGTAGCGACTGCGAACCAGCATGGTGATGTTTCCGAGGAAAGTGTGTGATGATAGGGAACGTCAGTGGATGATCCCTAAGCAAAATGATTGGGTGGCGTGTATCGAAGCCGAGAGTTGAATGGTGCAGGCGGCGACCAAAACGAGATAATCCAAGGTCATTAATGCAGGGTACGAGCGATGTTATACTGCTGGGGGACTCCACGCAGCTTCCTTTGCGCCGAGCAAGGTACTCAGGATACAGGTGGGCCCGTTGAACAATGTGTCTTCACAGATGTGATTCTTTACGAAGGGCCTTAGATGAGATATCAGGTGACTTCATCCTGCTGATGAACTTCTGAACGTAGCCAACGAGGCGCATCATGACTCCGAATGAGTTGATGTGCGTAAACGAAAGCGAGATGTTGTCCAAGTAGAAGTCCTGTGGAATGGTTTCCAACCCCTATGGATCTAAGGAAGACATATGGCTAGCTGATGTTTAGCGCGAATAGCTAAAACGATGCAGGCTGAATCCGATGGGTGATTCTGTTTGATTTGACCACTTCCCAAACTTGACGAACCAAGTCATCGAGCCGAGTGCTGTGATTGGTGCGAAGCTTGGGTTTCGATAAACGACGAGAGAGTGGGGGCCGAGTGCCCGCCACTAGATAGATTCCATCCGAATTGACCACTTCCCAAAATCGATGAACCAATTCATCAAGCCGAGTGCTGTGATTGGCGTCATCCAAAGATTGAGATGCGATGAGCGACGAGAGAGTGGGGGCCGAGTGCCCGCCACTAGACAGAATCCATCCACGATTGTGTTGAGATCAACGACGAGAGAGTGGAGGCCGAGTGCCTGCCACTAGACAGAGTCCATCCGAAGTGACCACTTCCCAAAATCGATGAACCAAATCATTGAGCCGAATGCTGTGATTGGTGTCATCCAAAGATTGGGATGCGATGATCGACGACAGAGTGGGGGCCGAATGCCCGCCACTAGACAGAATCCATCCGAAGTGATGCGATCAACGACGAGAGAGTAGGGGGCCGAGTGCCCGCCACTGGACGGAATCCATCCACGATTGTGTTGAGATCAACGACGAGAGAGTGGAGGCCGAGTGCCTGCCACTAGATAGAATCCATCCGAAGTGACCGCTCCCAAAATCGATGAACCAAGTCATCGAGCCGAGTGCTGTGATTGGTTTCATCCAAAGATTGGGATGCGACGAGCGATGAGAGAGTGGGAGCCGAATGCCCGCCACTACAGACCAATCTAATTTGTGTTTTTTGCAGCAGAGGTAATCCAGGCGCCAGCTAAATTTGTCCCACACACAGCAGCTCGAATAGAGGTCCAGCTCCGATGACCAGATCAATCCGCTGCGGCTGGTGAAACGACTGGCCAGCAAGCCGGATATGCGATGGTATACGTCAATTAGCTGTGCTAATCGACGAGCGAGGTTGATCATCCGCAATCTTCTGGGCAACGAACGGCAGTGATGCTAGTGGTGATCTCTGAACCCTCGATTTCAGAACGAGATCCACCGAGATACCTTCAGGTGAGAAGCTAGCGTCTCCTATGCCAGAGACTGCGGTGAGCGATTTGGTTTTGCGACGTTGTAGCTGATTAGCTAGACGAGTAGTGCGTGACATGGCACGAAAGTTCCCGCGCTGGTTTTGACGAGAACGACGACAATGGCTGATAATACAGCATCAGGCGGACTTTTGGATAAGAGAGGTTGTGGCAAGGAGAGCGACAATGCGGGTGACAATGGTGATCTGAATAGGTTGTGGTGGTGAGGCTTCACTTGGAGAAGCGGGGTGGACGGTTTCTGCTCGACGAACGAAATACAACAGGGTATGGTGTATGGCAGAGAGATGCACCGAAATGTGAAATCGACGGCGACAAAATGTATGTGTGTGCATATGCACTGCACCGGCACAGAGATCATAAGCGACGACCGAGAATGCCGCGACGCAACGAAAGCGAATACGAGCAATGTATATGTGTGTGTGTGCACTGCGCCGGCACAGAGGGCACAAGCGACGACCGATAATGCAGCGAAGCAACGAAAGCGAACAATGTGTATGTTTGTATGTACCCTGCACCAGCACAGAGGGCACAAGCGACGAGCGATAATTAACAGTTATGCACAAGAGAACGATTTCGAATTCGAGTTCGAAAGAGAGTTCTAGGTATGCAGCCGGTTGCGTTGCGCAACCGCGGCCCGCTAGAAACTGTCACGGTCGGCCACAACGACTTTAGGTTCGCTACTTTTTCGACAAATGTTGGGTTATATTTTTGAAACAGATTTAACTCAATGTTTTGAACACTTTATTCCACTCAAAGGTCACGGGGATCACGTCGGGGTCACCAAAATGTTGGAAGCTGCCGAGCTTTTTCGGCCGCTCTGACTCCACATTTACAAATTAAAATTGTCTCCGTTTTTTTTGTGTAATGTTTTTAATTATTATATTTAAAGGGTTTTGTTTGTAATATATTTGATGGCGTGCCCGTGAGTTCGAGGTGGTTTTGACGATCATACCGTAAACGAAACTATAACGGCCCTATGGCCGTTATGAAGAGGTGTGTGATACGCGATGCTGCGTTCGACGACGACTTTAACAGAGTGGGGGTGGGTTTCGCGAAGCACTGCAATTTAAGCAGTACATGCGCGGACCATGAGCGTGTGTGTGCGTAGGCACCGAGAGCGCAAGAGTAGATCGCACTCTTAAGAGCTGATGACGGCTGCTGCTCCGAACAGAGGTGGTCAAAGGAATTTGACAACCCCTATATAACAAAGAGTCTCTATGTATCGCTTGTTCGTCCGATTTTAGTATATGGTTCTTGTGTATGGTGCCCTCAGTACAAAGTACACCAGAACCGTATAGAATCAGTACAGAAAAACTATTTAATTTTCGCTCTACGCGGCCTCAACTGGGATGCAAGTGTGAGACTGCCGTCTTACTCTAGTAGATCGCTTTTACTAAACCTTCCATCTTTAGTTAACCGTAGAAAAATGCTTGGTGTGATTTTTGTGCACAACTTGATCAAGGGTGACGTAGATAGCACTGACTTGTTGAGCCGCATAAACTTCACGATTACTATTAGAATTACTAGAAATTATATACCTTTGTTCCTTCCGATTTGTAGATCGAATTATTCCTTGCATGAACCTTTTAGAGTTTTATGCTCGGATTATAATTCCCTCTACCATATTATATCGGCAACTAATTCCCTTCCTCTTCTTAAATTACTATTACTCACATACCTTTCTCGTTGTTAGTAATTGTAGTTGTGGAGTACGATAGTTTCAATGCATGATTAATTCCTTTAGTAAGATTAGTTCTTATTTTCCTCGAATACTAGTCTAACATCTATCTTTCCTGCATGATCGCGATCGGTTCGGTTAACGAATCGCGCGTTTTGCGGCAGCGCCGCTCGGTCGGTTGGGTGGGAGGAGGGCTGCGTTTCGGCCTGGGATTCGCGCGTAACAGCATTCGGCTGGTGTCCCATGGGCCACTTGATGGTGCAGTCATTGCACGTCAATGTCCAAACTAAAAAAAAACTAACACATTATTGAACTTTGCAATTCTGAAAAGCAGATAGATGCAACTAAACTATTAATCTGACATTGTAGCTTCAGCTTACCGTCTGGAAAATATTAAGCTTTAAAATTCAAGCTTGATCATATTTTGCGGTAAATTTTTTCAATATCCAAGCGCAAATAGAAAGATATCAAATATCTAGGAGTTCTTATCGACATGCTCCTGTCCTTCAGGGAACACATGGAGTACGTCCAAAGGGTGGCTTGCGGGACCGTGGGAGCACTATCCAGAATGTCTCTAAACACCAGGCAAGCATGTGCCGAGGAAGCTACTGACAAGTGTCTTGATGGCGCAGATGCTCTACGGCGCGCCAGTGTGGCCAGATGCCGCAAGCGTGAAAACTGATATGCTAGGAGTGGAGGCAACCTTTCACATGCGTAAAAAGGTCTCGTAAAAAAGCCACGCAAGACAGTGAAGCAGAGAAACGCAGCAAAGCCAAGCTGAAGGAGTAGCATGGATAAATGGCAGACCTGGTGGGACAACTGAACCAAAGGGCGCTGGACCCACACTCTCATACCGCGCATAGCGTGCTGGGTTTATAGAAAGCACGGACAGAAAGGCCAGGCGCTGATCGGACATGTCTGGTTCTGCAGCAATTCAAGCGCTTTGGCCATGAGGCAGACTGGTGCCCCGAGTGTGGCACAGGCATAGTGGAGTACGCAAAACACGTCCTCTTCGATTGCCATAGATTTGACCACGAGCAACAGGCGCTGAGGGCAGTAGCAGGGTCTAGGATAAGCACCGAGACTCTGGTACAGCTGATGCTGGCAGACTCGAAGGTATGAGAAACGGCTGCGGGGTACGCCTCTGCGAACGCTCGGGACCCTAGAGAGGATACGGAAGGAGCAGTCGGAGTAGGTGTCCACGCATAACGAGGGGTCCCTACCCCTTTATTTTATCTCGTTGTTGTTGTAATTGTATATTAAAGTAGGCAATAAAGAGAAAAAAATAGCCAAAACGTTTTTATATCTGGTATCACCAATCTTCCAGTTAGTTCTACCAAAGACTATGCAATACCAAGATATGCAATACCAAGATATTGCATCTGGAACAAATTCCATTTCAATTTTCGTTCGACGCTTCGTGATTTGACCGCGCGGGGAACTAACAATCTTTTAAGCAATCCTTCGCATCTGAGCGCTGCCTACTCGGCTTCGTCTGTTTGTCATAGCCTTTGTGCAGCTGAGTCGTCTTAGAATCATACACAATTTGCACACAAATGCGAGGCGCAGTCGGTCCAAATCTAGAAAAAAATATCCTTCGTCATGTCCAAGACGTACACTTTGTTATTGTAATATTTGGCATTCCGTTTTGAACCATTTGTTTGTGCGAGGGGATTGACCTTGCGCGTCGCCAAAAAGAGTTAGTTGCTCAAAAATAAACGGACCAAAATATACGTCGTTTCTACGCCTTTGTATTTAACTAATTCATTCTAGGGGAAAAAGAGCATTAAAATCAATTCTGCAAAAAACACAAAGCTTATAAAGAATATTTAGAATATGTGATGGTTTTTGTTTTGTCACTGAAGGAGAACGATGCACTATTAGATTGAGCCCATGTCTGCAGGAAACCGAAAATATTAATACCTGTGGGGAAGCCGAAGTTTATTAGCCCTTGTAGGGGGACTTTTTGACGGCGATTATTATTCTCCCTCCTTACTATTGAAATATTATATGATTAAATGTTATGATTTGTCTATGATTAAATGCTATGAATTTGAAAAAATCTTTGTTACACAAAAGTGTACTTGTGGTTGAATGATTTTTGTAAACAAAAATGATTTACTTCAACTAGTTTTTTGTCCGATTTTCCTCGGGGCAGCAAAATTTTTATGTATATTTTGCATGTATACAATTTGCGAAAGTACAGTGGTATGAATAATAATGACAGTTGGCTTTGTTTCAGAAAAAGGCCTATACAATTACTATTTTCAATTATTTTGAAATGATCTTAATTTTTTCAGGTTTTTGTATATTTTTACTCCTTAATCTAAATGTAAACGATTTTTGTTTAATAAAAAAAAATAAAAGTTTTCGATCTTTCATATACTTTTGGATGTGCGAAATAATAGGGAAACACACATATAACATTTGCTCTACAGCGACTATCATCATCTTTGGTAAATTCTTCTTCGATAGGCAAAAAATTTGTGCATGGTTCTTCTAAGGGAAGGAAGGGTTAACCTCCATAGAAGATTTTTTTATAATAACTAGAATATTTAAATGGGACTTGTCGCACGATTCTCCGCATATTTTTCTCTAGCTTTTTAAATATTTGTGATTTTTTTCCAGGTGTTTTTACTCTTGAGTCTTATGTTTTATTTCATTATCCATCATTAGCTTGAAACACTTCAATGTTTTCGGACCGGAAATGCATTATTCTGGACGTTTTTCATGCCCATGCGTTTCTGGACGTTGCAATGCACGTCCTTAACATTCTAACGAGCTGAGCTTTGTTTTATGCATGTTTTACATCAAAAATTACTAGCACTTATTATTCGCAATAGTTTAAAACCAAAGAACTCTTTAAAAAACGTTTTTTTTACGAAATATAAAATATTTTATGTGTGTGTCCCCATTATTTCGCACAGCCGAAAGTGTATGACAGATCCAAAAAAAATTTGTATTTATTTGTTCACCACTTTTCTTAGGCTTTTTACTTTTACATTAAGGAATGCAAATATGGAACAACCTAAAAAAATGCAGATCACTTTAAAGCAGGGCTCAGCACGGCCCTATCTAATGAGTAGAGCAAAAGTCTCTGCTGCTGCGCTGCCGCTCACGGACAGTATAAAAAAAAAGCATACCTTCGTGTGGCTTCGGCAATGCGACTTCGGCTCTTGCCATCTTGCTCTTTAGCTTCAGCCGTCGACAAAGAAAGACTACGCTGTGCAACTATTTAATGAAACACTGCGAGAAAAATTGTTCACTGAAAAGTGCGAAGAAAATTTTTTTTCAATTCAACACCTGACCATCCGACCATTTAGTCGACTTATTGCGCATTAAAGAGTAGAATGGTGACATAGACTTCGACACTACATCAAAAACGTATTTATGAGAAATTTTGTCATTAAGGAGCGCTTGAAATTGTTTTCCAGTTTCAAAAGGAAGCTATGATTTAATTTTTTTATTTTATTGTTTTATTTTCTTTCAATTTTTATTTTGCACGACAGTTTCAGCATGAAACATTTGCAATTTAACTAAAAATAGTTATTCCCAGTGTAAAGCAGTCATGCTCGGGTTTCTGCTACACACACCAGTGTATTGAATGTATGCGTGCCGAGCACTGCTTTAATGTTACTGAAAATAGTAATTTTATAGACCCTTTTCTCAAAAAAAGCCAAGTGTCATTATTTTTCACACCACTGTATATAATATAGTGGTCCGAATTAAAGACGTCAATAACAATTCCGAATGTTGAGCTGATTAAAAAAAAAGAAATACAATTTTACTCAAAAATGTTTGGAAATTATTTAAATCATATTCGTCCCAGTCCCTTGCTATAAGTCCTCCATGTTGAGAGGACCTGTAACTTGTAAGTGGCTGACAGTGTGTACTATGATGTACATATGTATTACTGAATTGTATGCCCTTCAAATATGATTTATACTTTTACGCATTATGCATCACTTTTATTCCAGTGTTTTTGTCTGAGGCATATAAATTATTTATTACAATTAAATGACAGGTGAATTTTGGAATGAAATTACCACGTGCTAATGTATTGAACCCTTTGTAATTTCTTCATTACATATGTGTGTACATATGTATATGTACATGTGTGCATATTGCTATCATGACATATATACTTAACCCGTCATTCTAATTAACGTTCTCGAAAAACTTATTCAATAAATTGATCCTTCATGTACATACATACATATATGTGTATATGTACACCTATTAATGTAAATTTGTATTCACATACATAAATTAATTTGATTAGCGTTTACTTAACACAATTTTCTTTATTATTTTATGTATGTTTGTATATTCTAAGAATAACGCTGAGTTGACGGTTATGACACAAATTATAAATTAACATTATTTAGTTTTATTTCTGAATATTTTTTCCTTTTATGTATTTTAGTTATTTTTAGATGAACACGTACCCTTTTGTTTTTATTTAAATGCCAATTTGTTTGTAGACACATTTTAATTGGTTTACTTTGTAATTTAAATGGCTAATTACAAAGATACACTTTTTCATTAATTTTATTCGATTTCGGTATATATATGTAGATAATAGGCAAAATGATAAATATTTAACTAAAATATCTATGTATAAGTGCATTTGTGAGAAATAGTGTCGTATTTAATAAAGAAATAAAAATTCGGAATAAATTTTAATTTTTATAGTAACACGGAAAATATTCTGATACTAATATTTTTAAGATTCTGCGCGGACATATAATTACTATTAAAATTATAGAAATAAAATGAAGCATTTAATGTATAATATGTAGCTTTGTTTTATTTTAAGCTACATATTCAGAAGTACATACATTATTACGTTGTAAGCTTACGGTTTATAAAAAAAAAAATTCACGAATCATATAGGAGTGCATCGAGTTTAACATTGCGACGTACTTATAAAAATGCACAGCTCAAAAAATTGCAATGGTCCAAGACACTGCAGACTTTAAAATACCATTAACACACCAATACGTCATAAGTATATGAAGGTTGAAAACAATGTTTTTGTGATGAATTTGAGTTTAGTTCAATACACGTGTTTGTGATTTCTTTCTGAAATTTATTAAATTTATGATACCTTTAACTTGCTTGCAAGCTGTTTCAATATAGTAAATTGCAGCACTATTTATCTATCGGACCCAGGGTTATATATTTATTTTAAATCCTTGCATACTGGACTGCTGGAAAACGGCAAAAACTATAAAAACAGCAATTAATATATTTAAATGAGGAAAAAAAACTTTACTTGCAGGTACAAATAAAAATTCAAACACTGGCAATCCTAATCAGAAATGGGGAAAACAATCGAACAACATTTTTGTGTATGATAGTGTCAATATTTTCAAGCGCTGTTATTGCAAAATTGGTTTTTTTTTATTTTACTTTCCCGCCCATTACTTCCGCTATTCTATTTATGCATATGTATGTATAAGATTTTGTTAAACATTTATGAATCATTTATGTATTGTAGGATTTAAAGTGGTTTTTCAATTTATTGTTGTAGCTTATATGGCCATCATATTATATGTAAATAGCTGTTCACTAATACATATGGATGTTATTTAAATCATTGTTTTTTTTTTTATAAATTAAGGACTTAAACATAATAAGAAAATTTTTTATAAAGTGTTTTGTTTACTTTTTTCATTACTTGATTTTTTAAGTTTTTTACGCAATAATTTTAATATACCTTTAGTTTTTGCTGTGATTTTTTTAGTTTGTAAATGCTTTAACTTTATTTGACTTCGCTTCATCAGGATTTACTTTCCGAAGTTATGTTCATATGTGAAAAATGTTATTTAGTTTGAAGCATACATGCTCTCAATGATACTGTTTCAATGTGTAAACGACTAATGCGTCATGGTGTTGTACTCCTGGCCGTGCACTCGTCCACTCAACAAATAAGACATTAAGTAATTTTTCTGTTCGTACGTTTTAAACCGTAACTGTAACCCGAATTCTGACAAAACAACTTGCTGATTGACTATCAGCTGGATCTTTCATTATATTCTTTTTTGAATTTACACTAATAATATTCTTGTATGCGTGTGTATGTCTATTTGTATGTTGCGTTTTGGTTTGTTGTATAATTTAAGTTAATAAGTATATAGCAATATAAATAATGTTGTATATAAAGTTCTTTGTTGTTGTGGTCTACATTCTAGTCAACGTCGCTGCGCTCACCTTTTCAAAACCTGCAGACACTCATTATAAATTAAGCACAGGGGGGTTACACCAAAGCATGTACATCAGATCACAATGTAGATGGTGTACCACTAACCGTTGACTGCGCAACCGTTGACCCCACCCCACCCAATAATGAATTTTTAAATCTCGCTTAGTTCCATACACGCAAGAAGGAATCCCAAGATCCAGTTGCCACAGCCATACCATTCTCAGTAACTCCCAAACATGATACACGGTTATCGTGGCCGGCAAGAATGCCAGACCTTTCAGCTTTCATCGTGTCCCACACATTGCAGTTGAAGTCGTCATATCCCGCCAATAACAGGCGACCGCTCTTTGAAAACGCCACAGAGGTAATGCCACAAATTATGTTGTCATGAGAGTACATAGCAAGCTCCTGATCGGCGCGTATGTCAAATAGGCGACATGTTGCATCATCCGATCCGGTTGCAAAGGCTTGTCCATTTGGGAAAAAAGTTACTGCATTAATATCAGATTCGTGACCCGGAAATGTTTGTTTGCAAACACCCTCCCGAATATCCCATAGCTTAGCAGACGCATCGCAAGCGCCAGAAACAAAGGTTTTACATTGTGGTGCTAATGAAAGAGCCATGACATCTCCTGTGTGGCCCAGGAAAGAAGTAACTTGCAGACCAGTCTCGATATCCCAAAGGCCACATGACATATCACCTGAGCTGGTAACGATTTGATTGTCGTCCAGAAAGCGGCAGCATGATAGATAACCACCATGACCCGGAAGCTCTCGGGACACACGGACATTACCCTCGCGCGTCTTTAGGTTGTAAATTGAACACATGTTGTCGAGCCCACCGCAAGCAACATAGCTGCCCGATGGAGCGTACGCGCAGGTCATAACCCACGATGATCTCAGTGGAATGGCGTGCACTTTATTCGTGGTGTGCGAGTCCCAAACAATTAGCTTGCCATCTTGTGAAGCTGATACAAGGTTTCTGGAGTCGTTGCCCCAATGCATCGCGTAAATTTTTGCCAAATGACCCCGCAACGTGCGTCGGGTGCGCATTTGTATGCGTCCGATAGGTTCCAGAGAGGCGGCTGCCTGCAACAAGGATGTGTCACAGGCGGCCTTGCGAGCATCCCGAATAGCATTTTTAAGGGATTCGGCTTCTTGCCTAAGACTGTCCAGTTCATTCATCTTTTATCGCTAAAACTGATTATTTTTTCTTTTGTTTCTGAATCTTTTATTCACGATTTCTGTACTCGGCGAAGGTTGATGCGGCGAATGATGATAGCGTGGTGGTAGTTCTAGTTAAAAAAAGTATATCGGATTTCAGTAAGTCTCAGCGAGGATGATTTTAAATAAAATATACGTACGTAATTTTTTTTTATTGTTCTGGTATCGTCTTACGAATTGGCGGATCCTTGTGACGTGGGAAATCTATTTCTATTAGTTATTTTCACGGCCTCGTAGCTGACAACAGATCAAGTGTCAAAAGACAGTCTTTTTGGTGTCGTGCGACTCTTTTTTTCATACACTATACACACATTTTGTCCTTTAAATCCCTTTCTTAATTACGTTGTCGTTTATTTACAGAAACTCTGTGGTGCTAATGCAAATAAATCGCTGTTAAGAAATATATTTTACTATAATTTCTCTATTATACTGAATATTTTGTTTTTAGTTTCTGCGATTTTATAGACTAGCGACAAAACTGATGCCAGTTTATTATTGGTTTCGTCAACTTTCTTGTGTTCTACAGCACAAATGATAGTTTTCAGGATGTTCTTTTTTTTTGAAATATATTTTTTTATGGCAGCTTGAGCAACACACACTTGTTCCACACTTATTAACAATCACTGAAATTCCCGGTTTATTATTTTAAGGTTTAGCGTACCGGATTTCAGCCTCAAAATTTCACTATCTTTAAAAAATGTTCTTGTGTGCTACAAGACGATGAAAATTTTCCTTTCTGTTGCCTATCCGTTAGGTAGCCTGCTTCTGTTGGCTATTCACTTTGATTTTTTGTACACCAAAATTGCAATTTTGCACCACCACCGATGCGTATAACGCAGATTAGAGTAAGCAGCACGACCAGTGGCACGAAGCGGTGCGCAATTGAGAGCGCGTCAGCAAAAGCAGGTCGACGTGACAACAGGCGGTGAGACAAAAACAGTAGAGATGATTATTTGTCCCATTCACACCAACGCCAAGAGCGCACAGTAAATATGACAAAGAGCAAGAAAGAAATAGAGAAGAAAAAATAATCAATTTTAAATAGTGGAATATATTTTTTCGACATTAAAAATAATTAAAATTACATTATAAAATTTAGTAAAATCTTTTAGAACTTACAATGCGACCTACAATAAATTTATTCAGAAATATGGCATGCGTGCATCCCGAAGTGAATGGTTGCATGTATATGCTGATAAGCACACATACGGGGAAATATTTTATTGAAGCACATACACAAAAGTACAAGATCAGTCATTGAAATCTGTTCTCTGTAAATCTTGAACAATCGCATTTACTAATTATAAACCTTACTTACACTTATATTCAGGTTTGACACTTAATAAAGTTTGTTAACTGTCCTCAAAAGATAGGTTGAACTACAAGTGAAAATTTTGGTCAACGAAGACACCAACCCGTAACTTCTCATTTGCACTCTACAATTGGCAGCCAACACCTAGAAACAAATTAGGGGTGTCAGAAAAAAGGACGATGAATTCATATAAGTAAATCAATAGTATCGACTGCAAATATTATCTATTATTATTAATAGCCTTTTCCCACACAGTACATTAACGGGGAACGATGGGATTTTTTGACAGATGTGAAACTCAATTCTCACAATTCTCAATTCTACCATCCATCGAAACCACAGCTGACAACAACAAACAAACCAAACAACAGATATGTAAAATTGAATTATTGTTTCGACTGTGGTTGAACAGCAACAAATGTTGTTGCAAAAATTGATGGTGGGAAACCCAAATATGAGAATGAGGAAGAATTTTTTGTAATGCTAAATTATTTTGGTAAATGTGTGCCAAGAAGGGGGTGACTAGTTGTTACTAAATTAAAATCCAAGTAGAATTGTATGTAGAAGACTATGTTTTATGTATTTTAGAAGCGGTACGGCACTTTTTGTCTTCGTCGTAGTCTTTCAAATGTATTTCATTACAATTTACTTCAGATATAGATTTACGCAAGTGAACATGGGCTCTCCAGGAAGGTGCAACTATTCGAAAAATGCAAGGAAACATTCGGTAGATTTCTTTTCATTTCATTTTATTTAGAATTATTCCCAGTGCTACATTTGTACCAGTAATAAGCAAAACATTGCTTAAACAAATAAAAACCTTTGTATAACAACAATTGTTTCTTTTTATTTATTCGCCTTCGTCTCCCGAATAAATTGGAGCATTTCGAATTGAAAATTGAGCATCTGCCATCAAAAACCTCCTGGCTCCTCGCCATTTGCTGGAGAATATTAGTAATTATTTTCATTCATTTTTTACATTTTCACAGTGAATTCCATTCCATTTTTTCGCTGTGATTGTCCATATTATAGATTATAGGTTTATTGTTATTTTTAAACTATTTTACAATAAATACTACGACAAGTCGTCACCCAAATATCGCATAGAAACGTGCGGTTTCAGAACATCCTAAATGGATGGTGGAACTAACTGGGAAATTTTCGGAATTTTGCGCAGCTGTGATTACCCAGTTTTCTGAGGAATATATGTCTGCGGATTATTTGACATCAGAAAAAGTTGATGAATGCGTCCAGGGCTTTGAAGCAATTGGATTTCCCCAGTGCCTAGGGGCCATTACATTATGTATTATATGTGAATTATTATATACAATTCATTTTTATTCTAGATCGATTTCATATCAAAATAAAGCCACCAGCAGATGAGGCAGTCGACTTCCATAATTATAAGGGCTGGAACTCAACAGTTTTGTTTGCCCTAGTGGATTATAGGTAAGATATATTAAGTCTATTAAGTGGTTCATAGTCTTCCAAATGTATATCATTACAAATTACTTCAGATATAGATTTACGTATGTGAGCATTGGCTCTTCAGGAAGGTGCAACGATTTGACAATTTATCCAAAGTCGAGCCTTGCACAACGGATCGAAGCGTCATCATTATTGGAGGAAAAATCGAAGGAAATTTGTGGAGTGTCAGACCCAGTAACGCTGATCGGGGACTCGGCTTTCAGGTTTTCCAAAAAATGTATGAAGCCATACCTATTCTCCACATCCGCTTCATTGGAAAAGCGGACTTTTAACTACAACTTTTTTGAAGCTAGGAGGGTTGTGGAAAATGCCTTTGTCCATTTAAAGGCACGCTTTAGATTCATTGGCAAAGGCCTTGATAGCCACGTAAGGAACAATAACGCCATAATAATGACATGCTGCATACTCCACAATATTTTCAATGTTCCCAACAGCTCCATTAATGAGAATTGGGTTCTGCTGAATTCAAGTGAGCAACCTGAACAGCCCGATCGAAGCAACACATCTGCTGACTTTAATCAGTCTGCAGAAGTAATAAGATCTGCCATTGCATAACATTGCTTAAACAATTAAAATAAATTTTAAAATTACTTATCTATATTTTTATTTTTTTGCCTCCTTGTCCCGAATAAATTTGAGCATTTCAGATTGAAAACTTAGCATCTGGGATTCCTGGCTCGTCACCATTTGCTGGAAAAGATCAGCTTGTGTTTTCTGCACCTCTAGCCGTTCCTGCGCAATCTTCAGCAGCATTGTCTGTGCGTCCTGTTTCGTCCGCTTCGAAGAGGCGCACATATTCTCTAGTTTGGTGCGTACTTCTGACCAGCCTAGCTCAAATCCAGCCTCCTTCATGGACTCGGCCATTTCCATATAGATATGGGAGTTCTTTCTTGCTCCCCGCAAGTCCTCGATTTTCTCGTGCCAGATATCAATGAGAAGGATCTCCATATTTTCAGACCACTACAATCTTCTTACAAAATATATCTATTAAACTTACCACCTTCTTCATTTTCTACCGTGCCTTCCATTTTTTCCAAATTATTTTGAAATTGTCTTTTCTGGCTGTGGCAGCTGTTCTTTTTCGTTATTTTTGACAGTCAGTTTTACAAATTCGCAGTGAATTCCATTTTTTTCACTGTGAATGCCAATTTTTCAGAGTTGTATTTGAAAACATCGGCTAAATATCGCATAGAAACGTGTGGTTTAGGAACATCTAAAATGGATGGTGGAACTAACTGGGAAATTTCGAAACGGCAAAACTTTACGGACCATCCCCGAATTGGATGGTGGATGGTCGTCTGTAGGAATAGGCTATATACCCTCTGCACACTGAGTCCATTCCTAGGGAACGGTGGGACTTTTTAGCAGATATGAAACTACAAATCCACCGTCTGCCATCAGTCAAAAAGCAGCTGATGAGCATAAAAAAACAAATTTGTTGTCTGAATTGTTACATTTCATTAATTTTAGATTGATATACTGGCTATAATATCTTAATCCATGTATGTACAATAAGCGTTACGCTATGGACTCCTTTAAAATTGTAGCAGCTCTCTTTGGAAATTGGTTTGGCCTGTTGTGGTAGAAATTAACAGAATTATTTCGGGACCCCAGAAAATACGAAGTGAAATACCCATATATATATATTATTAAACTTACTGCCATCAATTGCTTCTCTTTCCGTTTTGAATTGAGTCTGGTGTATTTTTTTGGTATTTTGTTGTCTTTTAGCCTATTTACACTACACTGCGTTACCTATCGATAACCGCGAAAACTCAATAGCTCAGAACTGGTTTCTACACTACGCAAAAGTTGAGTTATTGAGTTTTGACTGTTTTTGCCAAGTGCGTGTGTTATAAATTTTGTTTATTTAACTTTATTAATATGAACGAAAAAGAACTAAGGCTGCTTTATGTGGCAGAGTAAGATACCATAACGATGCTGCAATGTATAGAGTTGGCGACGATGTCTCCAGCAACTGCGGAGTATTTGGAGAAAATTTCATATAAACGCACTTTTACGCTAGGAATTGGCATTTCATTTTCTGGTGCTTACATTATATATTAAATAATGTATCCCAATTTATAATATCCGCCATAATGATCTTTTTGTTTGGACGTTGACGTGCAATGACTGCACCATAAAGTGGCCCATGGGACACCAGCTAAATGCTGTTACGCGCGAATCCCAGGCCGAAACGCAGACCTCCTCCCACCCAACCGACCGAGGGGCGCTGCCGCATACCGCGCGACTCGTTAACCTAACCGATCGCGATCATGCAGGAAAGAGAGATTTTAGACTAATATTCGAGGAAAATTAGAACTAATCTTACTAAAGGAATTAATCATGCTTTAAAACTATCGTACTCAACTTACAATTTCTAACTACGAGAAAGGTATGTGAGCAATAGGGATTTAAGAAGAGGAAAGGAATTAGTTGTAGATATGATATGGTAGAGGGAATTATAACCCGAGCATAAAACTCTAAAAGGTTCATGCAAGGAATAATTCGATCTACAAATCGGAAGGAACAACGGTATATAGTTTCTGGTGTTTCTAATAGGAATAGTGAAGCTTATGCGGCTCAACAAGTCAGGGCTATCTACGTCACCCTTGATCAAGTTGTGCACAAATATGACACCAAGCATCTTTCTACGGTTAACTAAGGATGGAAGGTTTATTAAAAGCAATCTATTAGTGTATGATGGCAATCTAACACTTGCATCCCAGTTGAGGCCGCGTAGAGCGAAAATTAAAAAGTTTTTCTGTACAGATTCTATACGGTCCTGGTGTACTTTGTACTAAGGGCACCATACACAAGAACCATATTCTAAAATCGGACGAACAAGCGATATATAGAGAGTCTTTGTTATATAGGGGTCGTCAAATTCCCAAGCATGCCCATGGCCTTATTTACTATGGTAGAAATGTGTTCAGAAATTTTTAACTTGGGATCTAAAAGTCCACCAAGATCATCAACTAGGGTAATACCCTCTAGAGAACCCTCGCCTAGTGTGTAAGGAGCCAGAAAGGCGCTGGAGCGATGAAATGTCATTACTTTACATTTCGCAGCATTAAGGTATAACAGATTTGCACAACACCATGACTGAAAGCTATTAAGATCGGATTGCAACCTGGAGTGAGATAAGCTATCCTTGAACTGGACACACAGCTTAACATCATCCGCATACATAATTACTCGAGAGTATGTTAATACCGAAGGCAGATCATTGATAAAGAGTGTAAAGAGTAGGGGGCCTATATGGCTACCCTGTGGTACACCCGAAGTAACCATAACTGGTGAAGATAGGGAGTTTTTGGAGAGGACTCTTTGGGATCTGGAACAAAGGTAGCTGGAAACCCTTAAAGGTCAAGTTTTTGTGCTAGGAGAGAGTGGTTTACAGAGTCGAATGCTTTACAGAAATCTGTGCAAATGACTTCCATCTGTAGATTACCTTGGAAGCCTTTAATGATAAAGGAGGTGAAATCCAATAAATTCGTGGTTGTTGATCTCCGCCATATAAATCCATGCTGAGCAGGAGATATAAGTGATCTGCAAAGATGCTGCAGGTGCGGAATTAAAATTTCTCAAACACTTTAGGAATAGCGGATAATTTAGAAATACCTCTGTAGTTCTTCGCGTCAGACTTATGGAGAGGAATTATAAACGACTCCTTCCATATGGAGGGGAAGCATGAAGAGTTAATGGACAGGCTGAATAGTTTAAGCAACGGTCCACACAGAGACTCGGCGCAGTATCTTAGTACACAGCCAGGAACTGCGTCCGGACCCGGTTAAAACACCGGCTTAACTTTCCGGAGATCAAGAAGCAGAGAGCTTTCATTTAGCAAGGGACTGAAGATTCCGTTCGACCTCGGTAAACCGTAGGAGTACGGCTGACCGGAATAGCATTCCTGTGAATAGGTTGTTTGAAACAATTGGGCAAAAAGATCGGCTATTGCCTGATCAGGATTTCCCCACGTATTAAGAAATGATAGCGAGGATGGATGTGCGGACGTTTTACGCTTACTTTTTACGAAGCTGTAAAACTGCTTAGGGTCCTGAGAAAAACGTATCCTGCATCTAGATAGGTAGTTTTTCTAGCACTGGGAACTAAGAACTGAAAAGTTTGACCGAGCCATTACATAGCGAGAGAGAGAAGAAGAGCCATATTCTTGAAATTTTTGGTAAAATCTTGATTTCAAGTTTTTTAGACTGGATAACTCTTTGTGTAGGATGTGTAGGATGGTAGGCGTCTTCAGGTATGGTGAGCGGAGGGACTCGGGTTAACAACGCTATGGTCGGATCCGTTACAAAGCACAGATCAAGCAATCGACAAAGGGAATTTTTCACATGGTTGACTTGAGACAGGGATAAGTCAAGTAAGCCGTCTATAAAGGCATGTCGTGACATGGGCACTAGGTTATTAGACTCGTTTAACGAAGACCAAACAGTTCCTGGCAAATTGAAATCCCCAAGAACTATCATATGATCTTTATCAGATAGCGATGAAGAAACAGCGTTTAAGGCGAACAAGTGCTGCTCGTAAATTGCGATATCCGAAGAATGTGGAATATACGAGCATGTAATAAAGACTGAAAAAGTGGGAAGAATCAGTTTTTTACAGGAATTCCAGTTCTTGTTGAATCTGGACTGTAAAATGTTTCGACTTAAAGTTAGAGTCCACTGCAAGCAGAACCCCACCTGCACGTCGAGACGAACGGTAATTTCTATAGGTTGTGGACCGACCTGCCTGAACTTCAGAACTAAGAATTTCCGGTTTTAACCAGGTTTCTGTGAACACAATTACATGGGATGCAAATGCGACGCTATCCCGATACAGAGTGCTGAGCTTACTACGCAAGCCTCTAACATTCTGGTAGGTGATTAAGAGAGAGGAAGTTAGTTTTTTGGATGGGTGGACTGGGAAGATGAGGATGGAGCACTGGCCTGATTAGTATTAGGAGTTATTGGGGGCCTATTCTTCTTCTTTGCCTTAAGCTCCTTCACCACCATGTTCTCTGGCCAAAATTTGGCAGAGCAAATGGTGTCATTCCGAATAACTCCGATGCCTGTTTTAAGGAAAATTTGGCATAGCGACATATCTTCTGGCAGTCCCTAGCGACATATCTACTGGCGGAGTTTGGCGCCATTTTTCCTTGCGGAGATATGTCTTGCCAGGAGATATATCATTTCAAAAGTGACATATCTCCGCGAGGAAATATGACGCCAGACTATACCCAAACATTAACGGAGATATGACGTTTCAAAAACGACCTATCTCCTGGAAGACATCTCCGTACGGAGATATATCGTTTCAGAACGTCATATGTTTGCGAGGAAATGTGTCGTTTCCGAACGTCATATGTCCGTGAGGAAATATGTCGTTTTAAAAACACGGAAGGACCAGGAGTACAAACATTTTTGTTCTAAAATAGTTTTTATTTACGTAGAAAGTATGTATTTGTACATGTTTAATGTTAGTTGTTTAAGTATAAACGAAGACATTGCATATCGCCGCGTTTACTTCATTAACTTCATTAACTTCCTCATTAAAATCATTGAAATCTTCATCATTGTCGTGTTCATGTTTCTCAATCATCTGCGTCCAGCAGTCACCACATATGCAAACGTGATTACAGCGGCGCAGCATGACCGATTTTCTATTTTCAAGGTGGAACAGTATCGTTCGAGGAAGACGACGAATCGGAGGATATTGTTTATTGTTGTTTATTGTTTAATATTGTTTAAACTTTAAAGTTTACCAATGTGCAGTTAAACTGTAGGGGGAAAAATTAAATGACAAGTGTGTATCCTACGAGATTAAGGCAAGATACAAGATAAAATAAAGATATTATTTAAAATTATTACAATAAGATATTCATTAGGATAGATTTGACAATGTTAGAACTAGTATCAAAGGAGAACAGATGAAAATTTTTTGTATAGTTTTGAAAAAGGCTACGGAAAGATTCCTGATCAGAATAGTTAGAAAGACAGAGTTGAAGGTGGAGAGGAAAGTAATGCCTAGTCGGACGGGATGGGACAGCAGAACTAATAAGACTGATAAGGGCAGATGATTCAACCTCACCAGAGAGAAGCTTGTGGAGAAAGAGAACTCCATGACAGATTCTACGGGACTTAAGAGATTGGAGTTTAATAAGACGCAGCCTGTTTTCATAGGAAGGGAGATGTATCGCCGGGTTCCAATTAAGTCCATGGAGTGCAAAGATGAGGAATATTTTGTGGTGACCAGACACAGGAACCATATTCCAAGATAGGCCGGACCACAGAAACGTACAAGACTTTGGTGTTGTAAGGGTCAGAAAATTCCTTAGACTATCTTTTGACAAAACCAAGAACTCCTTTGGCTTTATTTGAGATGGTGGAGATATGAGAATTAAAACAAAGATTTGGAACAAAGATAATGGCTTTGAACTGGCGTTGTAAGATAATGCTATTGATGGAGTAGTCAAATAGGTATGGCTTGCTGCGGTGGGAAGTCATGATATTACATTTTGATATGTTCAGTGGAAGAACGTTAATTAGGCACCAGTTCTTAAGAGCGTCAAAATCCGACTGCAGAGATAACGGGGACGCAGGGTCTTTATAGGAAAAACATAGCTTAACATCGTCAGCGTACATAAGGACACGGGATTGAGATAAGACTTGAGGAAGATCATTTATAAACAACTTAAATAACAGGGGACCCAAATGGCTGCCTTGAGGTACACCCGATGTGACTAGAACAGGTTTAGAGAAAGAGGAGTTAAAGCAGACACGCTGAGAACGATTACAAAGGTAAGAATTAGTCCAGTGGAGAAGATTAGTCGGAAACCCAAGGAGAGATAGTTTATGGATAAGGAGATTGTGATTAACTGAGTCAAAGGCTTTACTAAAATCAGTGTAAACTACATCAGTTTGGCACTGATTAGCAAATCCAGTAGTTGTGAAGGAGGAGAATTCAAGGAGGTTAGAAGTAAGTGAGCGACGTTTTACCAAACCGTGCTGGGAATCCGAGAACAAGGAACTACAAAAGTGCTGCAGCTGAGAGGTAATGATTTTTTCGAAGAGTTTAGGATTGGCAGATATATTAGATATACAACGATAATACATCTGATTTCGAGCCATTTTTATGGACAGGAATTATGTAGGACTCCTTCCAGACGATGGGAAAATCACCTAACTCGAGTGACAAGGTGAAAAGTTTTAAAAAGGGCACGCAAAGATAATCAGCACAAAGTTTAAGAACGGCACTGGGGACCGAATCCGGGCCAGTGGAGAACAAAAACTTACTCGATTTTAAGTTGGTTAGCAGGCAGCTATAATCGATGAAGGGGGAATAGATGCAATTTGAGCTATTTAAAGGAATAGGAAAAGAGTACCTGTTACGATGGTCGGATGTGGAGGTCAGAATAGAGGGAAGGATCATTGAAGAGACAGAGTAGCAACGTTGAAAAAAAGAAGCGAACAGATCCGCAATGTCACAATCATTATCAGCAAAACTACCATTTAGGTGTAGAGATGAAGGAAATTGAGAAGAGTTACGTTTAGAGTTAACAAACCTGAAGAAATGTTTTGGATCCCGTTTGAAGTTAGGCTTTCACTTGGCCAAGTACTTATTATAGCATAACGTATTACATAGGGACAATTTAGATTTAGCAATTAAGTATTTAGAAAAGTCCAATTGAGAACCGGATTTTTTAAATTTTGTATACATGCGGGATTTAAAATTCCTCAGGTTGATTACCCTCGGGGTGAACAAAATGGGGCCAGAAGGATTTTTCAAGGGGGTGACTAAAGGGATATAAGTAGAAAAGATGGAAAAAATTGTGGTATAGAATGCCTAAGTGGCAGGCTCAATTTCAAGGGAGTCGCCGAGGAATGACCAATCGATCTGGGAAAGAGCAATATTCAGAGAGGGAAAATCGGCCTTTTTAAAGCAATAGATAGTCGAGGGCTAAGTGAAAGATTTGATGAGCCCAGAAGAAGGCAATTGAAGTTCAATTGAAAGTGTGGGATGATAAAGGTCTTCAGGGAAAGATAGAGGTGATCCTCTACTAACCAGAGTCATCGACGTATCGGAGGTGAAGACGAGGTCTAAGATCCTGCCCATGTTATTACAAATGCCATTAACCTGACCCAGCGAAGTATAGGACAAGGAGTCAATAAAATCATGCTGCATGGATGGAAGCATCAGGTTAGAGTCAACAGAAGGAGACCAAGTAATGTTTGGGAGATTAAAATCTCCAATGACAATAAGACGATCGGAATCATTGAGTTGGGACGAAACGGACTGAAGATGAGCTGTGTGAAGCATATAGGTTGCGAATTCAGATGACGGTGCATTGGAATGTATGAACAAGAAATGAATAAATTAAATTAGCACAGACAAATTTTAACTATGGCTATTTCTTAAATGTTACACTCTCCGATGGAAAGGAGTTGAGAAGTTAATAGGCTTTTTACACTGCCGCATCATTGTCGAAGGTGCGGAAAAATGATGCGAGGCGTTTACACCTAAGCCGCATCTTTTTCGCATCATTTTGTCAGCTGTTCGGGCTGCTAAAGTAAACAAACGCTCTGAGTAAGAAGAAAAGACAAAAATAATTCTTATGGAAATTTAAAGAAATTATAAAAATAATGAGCGATTTACTTTATAATTTTGAAAACGGTGCATTTGGAAGTTTTACTACGAGCACCCAATTGTTTATGGAGCTTGTTAAGAAGGAGTCCGATGTATGTGAAGCTGTCTTTGCACTTTTAAAGTTGGAATCAGTGCACCTCCCGAATAATTACAGTATTTTGTAAAAATACTATACAGAATACGGAAACACTAGCCAATGATGCACCGCATGATTAAAGATGCGGCCGCATTATTGTCTTCTTCTATCCACAGGGCTCTTACCGGCATCATTGTTGCATGTTCCATTTAACGGAAAAATTCAATGATGCGCTCCAGTGTAAATCGGGTATAAGTCAGAGCGAACGGCTATCAGAAGTCCACCACCTCGAGATGGATGGTCAGATCTATATATAATATATCTGTCTATAAAAATCTCGGAATCCGAACTTGAGGAATTGAGCCAGGTTTCAGTAAAGGCGATAATATCAGAATCAAAAGTTGCACTATCAGAATATAGTTGGCTGAGCTAACTGCACAGACCACGTACATTCTGATATGAGATCTTTAGTGGAGGGGGAGAATTCAGTTTTTTGAAGCAGAGGGAAGTGGATTAGAAACTATACCAACTCTAGGTTCAGGGGAACGCTTAGTAAACAGGTGGGTAATCGTATAATTCGGCCAGAAAGAGGGATCGAGTATTCTATTTACGTGTTCATCCGGCACTAGAAATTTAAATGAAGCGATACTACGTTTTTCTTTAAAGTTAAATTTGGTAGCTATTAGGCCAGAGGAATCATCAATATTGAGTTTAGAAAAGATGTAGTCTTTAACGAGAACATCCGTAGTCGAGTTCAAGAGTCGGGACACAAAAATTGATTTTAGAGGAGCACGAGCAAAAGAATAGGTGGAGGGGTCACATGTTTAATAGGTAAGGCGGAAGTGGGAACAACCCGAGGGGCGGGTTCAGATAGAGCAGAACTGTCCGAGGAGATGGCGATGGAAGCAGAAGTGGAAGGTGCTTCTACTTCCACTCTAACAACGGTGTCGTCGGCATCAATTGAGGGCGATGGAGCACCATTAGAGGGGAGAGGAGAGGGGCCGAATGCAGCCATCCTTATCGACCCAGGATCGTTAACGCCGGTATTCTTGCCATCGATTTCCTTAGCACCAGAGTCGATCATGGCTGGCGAGGTTATTGGAGGAGCGGGCATATCGTTGACTGCAAGAGAAATAAAGGTTTTAGCACATGGCGAAGTACGAGTAACCTTTCTTCTCTTAGGAGACTCATTTATAATTTTAAGGTTTTTAAAATGAGTCTCCGTTGAGAAAAACTTATCCTGTAGTCGCTGGAATTCCGAATGGAGTCCGGCGAATCCGTAATGAGTTTGCCTCATAAAGATTTGCATGTCGGCCTCAACTGGCCTGCAATCAAAACAGGTCCAGTTGAGACCGCAGCGAGTCTTGACCAGATCAACAATGAGACCACCATAGTGACCAAGACCCGCACTGGTAGCGTGTGCCGTATTATTACACAACCAGCAGTAGATGAAGGTTTGAAGAGTAGCCACTGTACGGCCAGCGTCGCAGCGTTTAGCACAGCAGGAGCTCATTGTAAAAATTATGAGAAAAATATATGTGGATAGAAAAAAAAGAACGGTAAAATATAAGTCGGTGTGAGGCTGATGCAGTGTGTTAAGCTTATGTTACACAATTCCGCGCGCAAACACAACAGTCACAATAAAAACAACAAGTGTACGGAGAGACACAGAGAGACGAAAGAAGCACAGAGAGTAAGCACAGAGCAGCTGTTAGCGCGGTGCGTGTGTGTTAGAGGTAGAACAGTAGAGAGGGTAAGATAAAAGTAGAGAGCAGCTCTGAGAGAGCGAGTGCACCACACAAGCTATTAGCAACAACAAAACAGCTGCTAATGAGAATGTGCAGAGAAAGAGGAATGCACAATATGATTGAAAATTGGAAATAAAATACACAAGAGAAGGCAAAAGGCGTAAGCACTGATATCAACAAATTACACGCACGGTTATGTACACAGGGAGTAACTAAAAGACACAATTACTTTCCTTTAAACAATAGATTTAAAAAATCTTTGGTAGGATCGAAGTAAAACACGACCGTCAGCAACGATATGTCGATGACGAATTAAGTTCAACTTTCACTTTTTTAAATTACTTATATAGTGGAAACAGCTTTCAAAATACTGAAACATTTTCAATCAACTTACACGTAATTTCTTTGTCTGTGGTTGATTTCCGAGGCACCTGATTTACCATTCAATAAGGCATTTGAGAAATTTGAAAAGTGTCCGTGGGATCGAATTTTATTTAGCAAGCAAAAGTTGTACGATTTCTTAGAGCTTGTGGTCCTTGTTGATCTCTTGAAAACCAAAATATTCTCAGCTCCTTCATAAACCACAAAACAAATTACTGCTCGCTGTTTAAAATAAATTTTTTTTAAATATCTACATATATTTTTAAGCCATTACTTCTTAAAATATTTAAAGAAGGGGCAAACAATTTTCCATCCATATTCTTTGCATCGATTTCTAACATTTGAAATCCTTCATTTATATAGCTCGCTGTTAAAAGCGGTAAAATATAGAAATTTCTGTTTTGTTTTTTAGCATATGATCGAAACTGTTTATTTTCATAGCATTCCTTTAAAACTCTTGTTTGAAATGAAACCAGAAAGCGAAAAAATTCGGATGTAATTATACCCGGTACTCGAAGAGTAAAGGGGTATATTAGATTTGTGCAAAAAATTGATGGGTGTAACACCCAGAAGGAAGCGTTTCCGACCCCATAAAGTATATATATTCTTGATCAGCATCAATAGCCGAGTCGATATAGCTATGTCTGTCTGTCCGTCCGTCCGCCCGTCTGACAGACGCCGTCTTCATTAGCGCCTATAGCTCAAAGACTATAAAAGCTAGAGGAACACAATTATGTATCCAGACTCCTGTCCTATCACACTGTTACAAGTGTATTTCAAAATTTCGCCCCGCCCCCTTCCGCCCACTCAAAGAACGAAAATCTGTGGCATGCACAATTTTAAAGATACGAGAAAACTAAAAACGCAGAATCGTAGAGAATGACAATATCTATCAGAGTGTTGAATCTGGATAAGATCAAATCATTAATATAGCCACAATGAAGAAAACTATTTCGAAATGCATCGTTCCCTCTCGCTTTCTCTCACACACAGGGGTGGGCGCTGTGCCCATTCGTCCAGATGAGCGCCTAGATCTCAGAGACTATAAGAGCTAGAGCAACCAAACTCTCTATCCATGCTCCTGTGATATCACGTCAGTACAAGTGTATTTCAAAATTTTGCCACGCCTCTTCCGCCCTCACAAAAGACGAAAATCTACAATTTTGAAGATACGGGAAAACCAAAAACGCAGAATCATAGAATATGACCATATCTATCAAAGTATTGAATCTGGAACAGATCGGATCATAAATATAGTCAGAAGGAACAAATGAAATTTCAGTGGCCTTCCAAGCGCAGACTCATTCCCTCTCTCTCTCGCACACAGCCGTGTTTGTATATGTAGGAAGTAGATAAAGACATTTAGAAAAGGCAGATGTAAAAAAAGTATGTAAACAAATATGGGAACATCTAATATATAAAAATCTCCTAAAGGTTGACTTAATTTTTTTTGTTTTTTTTTGGCTAAAACTAAATTTATCCTTTTTGCGAACATGTAATAATGTAATTTATTACAAGCTCACATACATATATACTGACTGAGTACCGGGTATAAAGTAGAGCCGCGGCGGTAGACGCGGCTGACAACGTTCCCCCTCGTTTTTTTAATGCGTTTCGCATTGCCGTTTCATAGTCTGAAAAAAAATGAAGAACCTATTAGGCTACACAGCTGTGCACAGGTTTGAATCGATGTACGTGAACAAATGTTGATACAGAATTTACTTTTTCCGTGTCATTAACACGAATATGAATGGAATGGTCTATATATCATTTCAAAAGTGACATATCTCCGCGAGGAAATATGACGCCAGACTATACCCAAACATTAACGGAGATATGACGTTTCAAAAACGACCTATCTCCTGGAAGACATCTCCGTACGGAGATATATCGTTTCAGAACGTCATTTGTTTGCGAGGAAGACATCTCCGTACGGAGATATATCGTTTCAGAACGTCATATGTTTGCGAGGAAATGTGTCGTTTCCGAACGTCATATGTCCGTGAGGAAATATGTCGTTTTAAAAACACGGAAGGACCAGGAGTACAAACATTTTTGTTCTAAAATAGTTTTTATTTACGTAGAAAGTATGTATTTGTACATGTTTAATGTTAGTTGTTTAAGTATAAACGAAGACATTGCATATCGCCGCGTTTACTTCATTAACTTCATTAACTTCCTCATTAAAATCATTGAAATCTTCATCATTGTCGTGTTCATGTTTCTCAATCATCTGCGTCCAGCAGTCACCACATATGCAAACGTGATTACAGCGGCGCAGCATGACCGATTTTCTATTTTCAAGGTGGAACAGTATCGTTCGAGGAAGATGACGAATCGGAGGATATTGTTTATTGTTGTTTATTGCTTAATATTGTTTAAACTTTAAAGTTTACCAATGTGCAGTTAAACTGTAGGGGGAAAAATTAAATGACAAGTGTGTATCCTACGAGATTAAGGCAAGATACAAGATAAAATTAAGATGTTATTTAAAATTATTACAATAAGTTATTCATTAGGATAGATTTGACAATGTTAGAACTAGTATCAAAGGAGAACAGATGAAAATTTTTTGTATAGTTTTGAAAAAGGCTACGGAAAGATTCCTGATCAGAATAGTTAGAAAGACAGAGTTGAAGGTGGAGAGGAAAGTAATGCCTAGTCGGACGGGATGGGACAGCAGAACTAATAAGACTGATAAGGGCAGATGATTCAACCTCACCAGAGAGAAGCTTGTGGAGAAAGAGAACTCCATGACAGATTCTACGGGACTTAAGAGATTGGAGTTTAATAAGACGCAGCCTGTTTTCATAGGAAGGGAGATGTATCGCCGGGTTCCAATTAAGTCCATGGAGTGCAAAGATGAGGAATATTTTGTGGTGACCAGACACAGGAACCATATTCCAAGATAGGCCGGACCACAGAAACGTACAAGACTTTGGTGTTGTAAGGGTCAGAAAATTCCTTAGACTATCTTTTGACAAAACCAACTGAACTGGCGTTGTAAGATAATGCTATTGATGGAGTAGTCAAATAGGTATGGCTTGCTGCGGTGGGAAGTCATGATATTACATTTTGATATGTTCAGTGGAAGAACGTTAATTAGGCACCAGTTCTTAAGAGCGTCAAAATCCGACTGCAGAGATAACGGGGACGCAGGGTCTTTATAGGAAAAACATAGCTTAACATCGTCAGCGTACATAAGGACACGGGATTGAGATAAGACTTGAAGATCATTTATAAACAACTTAAATAACAGGGGACCCAAATGGCTGCCTTGAGGTACACCCGATGTGACTAGAACAGGTTTAGAGAAAGAGGAGTTAAAGCAGACACGCTGAGAACGATTACAAAGGTAAGAATTAGTCCAGTGGAGAAGATTAGTCGGAAACCCAAGGAGAGATAGTTTATGGATAAGGAGATTGTGATTAACTGAGTCAAAGGCTTTACTAAAATCAGTGTAAACTACATCAGTTTGGCACTGATTAGCAAATCCAGTAGTTGTGAAGGAGGAGAATTCAAGGAGGTTAGAAGTAAGTGAGCGACGTTTTACCAATCCGTGCTGGGAATCCGAGAACAAGGAACTACAAAAGTGCTGCAGCTGAGAGGTAATGATTTTTTCGAAGAGTTTAGGATTGGCAGATATATTAGATATACAACGATAATACATCTGATTTCGAGCCATTTTTATGGACAGGAATTATGTAGGACTCCTTCCAGACGATGGGAAAATCACCTAACTCGAGTGACAAGGTGAAAAGTTTTAAAAAGGGCACGCAAAGATAATCAGCACAAAGTTTAAGAACGGCACTGGGGACCGAATCCGGGCCAGTGGAGAACAAAAACTTACTCGATTTTAAGTTGGTTAGCAGGCAGCTATAATCGATGAAGGGGGAATAGATGCAATTTGAGCTATTTAAAGGAATAGGAAAAGAGTACCTGTTACGATGGTCGGATGTGGAGGTCAGAATAGAGGGAAGGATCATTGAAGAGACAGAGTAGCAACGTTGAAAAAAAGAAGCGAACAGATTGAGGGCGATGGAGCACCATTAGAGGGGCCGAATGCAGCCATCCTCATCGACCCAGGATCGTTAACGCCGGTATTCTTGCCATCGATTTCCTTAGCACCAGAGTCGATCATGGCTGGCGAGGTTATTGGAGGAGCGGGCATATCGTTGACTGCAAGAGAAATAAAGGTTTTAGCACATGGCGAAGTACGAGTAACCTTTCTTCTCTTAGGAGACTCATTTATAATTTTAAGGTTTTTAAAATGAGTCTCCGTTGAGAAAAACTTATCCTGTAGTCGCTGGAATTCCGAATGGAGTCCGGCGAATCCGTAATGAGTTTGCCTCATAAAGATTTGCATGTCGGCCTCAACTGGCCTGCAATCAAAACAGGTCCAGTTGAGACCGCAGCGAGTCTTGACCAGATCAACAATGAGACCACCATAGTGACCAAGACCCGCACTGGTAGCGTGTGCCGTATTATTACACAACCAGCAGTAGATGAAGGTTTGAAGAGTAGCCACTGTACGGCCAGCGTCGCAGCGTTTTGCACAGCAGGAGCTCATTGTAAAAATTATGAGAAAAATATATGTGGATAGAAAAAAAAGAACGGTAAAATATAAGTCGGTGTGAGGCTGATGCAGTGTGTTAAGCTTATGTTACACAATTCCGCGCGCAAACACAACAGTCACAATAAAAACAACAAGTGTACGGAGAGACACAGAGAGACGAAAGAAGCACAGAGAGTAAGCACAGAGCAGCTGTTAGCGCGGTGCGTGTGTGTTAGAGGTAGAACAGTAGAGAGGGTAAGATAATAGTAGAGAGCAGCTCTGAGAGAGCGAGTGCACCACACAAGCTATTAGCAACAACGAAACAGCTGCTAATGAGAATGTGCAGAGAAAGAGGAATGCACAATATGATTGAAAATTGGAAATAAAATACACAAGAGAAGGCAAAAGGCGTAAGCACTGATATCAACAAATTACACGCACGGTTATGTACACAGGGAGTAACTAAAAGACACAATTACTTTCCTTTAAACAATAGATTTAAAAAATCTTTGGTAGGATCGAAGTAAAACACGACCGTCAGCAACGATATGTCGATGACGAATTAAGTTCAACTTTCACTTTTTTAAATTACTTATATAGTGGAAACAGCTTTCAAAATACTGAAACATTTTCAATCAACTTACACGTAATTTCTTTGTCTGTGGTTGATTTCCGAGGCACCTGATTTACCGTTCAATAAGGCATTTGAGAAATTTGAAAAGTGTCCGTGGGATCGAATTTTATTTAGCAAGCAAAAGTTGTACGATTTCTTAGAGCTTGTGGTCCTTGTTGATCTCTTGAAAACCAAAATATTCTCAGCTCCTTCATAAACCACAAAACAAATTACTGCTCGCTGTTTAAAATAAATTTTTTTTAAATATCTACATATATTTTTAAGCCATTACTTCTTAAAATATTTAAAGAAGGGGCAAACAATTTTCCATCCATATTCTTTGCATCGATTTCTAACATTTGAAATCCTTCATTTATATAGCTCGCTGTTAAAAGCGGTAAAATATAGAAATTTCTGTTTTGTTTTTTAGCATATGATCGAAACTGTTTATTTTCATTGCATTCCTTTTAAACTCTTGTTTGAAATGAAACCAGAAAGCGAAAAAATTCGGATGTAATTATACCCGGTACTCGAAGAGTAAAGGGGTATATTAGATTTGTGCAAAAAATTGATGGGTGTAACACCCAGAAGGAAGCGTTTCCGACCCCATAAAGTATATATATTCTTGATCAGCATCAATAGCCGAGTCGATATAGCTATGTCTGTCTGTCCGTCCGTCCGCCCGTCTGACAGACGCCGTCTTCATTAGTGCCTATAGCTCAAAGACTATAAAAGCTAGAGGAACACAATTATGTATCCAGACTCCTGTCCTATCACACTGTTACAAGTGTATTTCAAAATTTCGCCCCGCCCCCTTCCGCCCACTCAAAGGACGAAAATCTGTGGCATGCACAATTTTAAAGATACGAGAAAACTAAAAACGCAGAATCGTAGAGAATGACAATATCTATCAGAGTGTTGAATCTGGATAAGATCAAATCATTAATATAGCCACAATGAAGAAAACTATTTCGAAATGCATCGTTCCCTCTCGCTTTCTCTCACACACAGGGGTGGGCGCTGTGCCCATTCGTCCAGATGAGCGCCTAGATCTCAGAGACTATAAGAGCTAGAGCAACCAAACTCTCTATCCATGCTCCTGTGATATCACGTCAGTACAAGTGTATTTCAAAATTTTGCCACGCCCCCTTCCGCCCTCACAAAAGACGAAAATCTACAATTTTGAAGATACGGGAAAACCAAAAACGCAGAATCATAGAATATGACCATATCTATCAAAGTATTGAATCTGAAACAGATCGGATCATAAATATAGTCAGAAGGAACAAATGAAATTTCAGTGGCCTTCCAAGCGCAGACTCATTCCCTCTCTCTCTCGCACACAGCCGTGTTTGTATATGTAGGAAGTAGATAAAGACATTTAGAAAAGGCAGATGTAAAAAAAGTATGTAAACAAATATGGGAACATCTAATATATAAAAATCTCCTAAAGGTTGACTTAATTTTTTTTGTTTTTTTTTGGCTAAAACTAAATTTATCCTTTTTGCGAACATGTAATAATGTAATTTATTACAAGCTCACATACATATATACTGACTGAGTACCGGGTATAAAGTAGAGCCGCGGCGGTAGACGCGGCTGACAACGTTCCCCCTCGTTTTTTTAATGCGTTTCGCATTGCCGTTTCATAGTCTGAAAAAAAATGAAGAACCTATTAGGCTACACAGCTGTGCACAGGTTTGAATCGATGTACGTGAACAAATGTTGATACAGAATTTACTTTTTCCGTGTCATTAACACGAATATGAATGGAATGGTCTATATATCATTTCAAAAGTGACATATCTCCGCGAGGAAATATGACGCCAGACTATACCCAAACATTAACGGAGATATGACGTTTCAAAAACGACCTATCTCCTGGAAGACATCTCCGTACGGAGATATATCGTTTCAGAACGTCATTTGTTTGCGAGGAAGGCATCTCCGTACGGAGATATATCGTTTCAGAACGTCATATGTTTGCGAGGAAATGTGTCGTTTCCGAACGTCATATGTCCGTGAGGAAATATGTCGTTTTAAAAACACGGAAGGACCAGGAGTACAAACATTTTTGTTCTAAAATAGTTTTTATTTACGTAGAAAGTATGTATTTGTACATGTTTAATGTTAGTTGTTTAAGTATAAACGAAGACATTGCATATCGCCGCGTTTACTTCATTAACTTCATTAACTTCCTCATTAAAATCATTGAAATCTTCATCATTGTCGTGTTCATGTTTCTCAATCATCTGCGTCCAGCAGTCACCACATATGCAAACGTGATTACAGCGGCGCAGCATGACCGATTTTCTATTTTCAAGGTGGAACAGTATCGTTCGAGGAAGATGACGAATCGGAGGATATTGTTTATTGTTGTTTATTGCTTAATATTGTTTAAACTTTAAAGTTTACCAATGTGCAGTTAAACTGTAGGGGGAAAAATTAAATGACAAGTGTGTATCCTACGAGATTAAGGCAAGATACAAGATAAAATTAAGATGTTATTTAAAATTATTACAATAAGTTATTCATTAGGATAGATTTGACAATGTTAGAACTAGTATCAAAGGAGAACAGATGAAAATTTTTTGTATAGTTTTGAAAAAGGCTACGGAAAGATTCCTGATCAGAATAGTTAGAAAGACAGAGTTGAAGGTGGAGAGGAAAGTAATGCCTAGTCGGACGGGATGGGACAGCAGAACTAATAAGACTGATAAGGGCAGATGATTCAACCTCACCAGAGAGAAGCTTGTGGAGAAAGAGAACTCCATGACAGATTCTACGGGACTTAAGAGATTGGAGTTTAATAAGACGCAGCCTGTTTTCATAGGAAGGGAGATGTATCGCCGGGTTCCAATTAAGTCCATGGAGTGCAAAGATGAGGAATATTTTGTGGTGACCAGACACAGGAACCATATTCCAAGATAGGCCGGACCACAGAAACGTACAAGACTTTGGTGTTGTAAGGGTCAGAAAATTCCTTAGACTATCTTTTGACAAAACCAACTGAACTGGCGTTGTAAGATAATGCTATTGATGGAGTAGTCAAATAGGTATGGCTTGCTGCGGTGGGAAGTCATGATATTACATTTTGATATGTTCAGTGGAAGAACGTTAATTAGGCACCAGTTCTTAAGAGCGTCAAAATCCGACTGCAGAGATAACGGGGACGCAGGGTCTTTATAGGAAAAACATAGCTTAACATCGTCAGCGTACATAAGGACACGGGATTGAGATAAGACTTGAAGATCATTTATAAACAACTTAAATAACAGGGGACCCAAATGGCTGCCTTGAGGTACACCCGATGTGACTAGAACAGGTTTAGAGAAAGAGGAGTTAAAGCAGACACGCTGAGAACGATTACAAAGGTAAGAATTAGTCCAGTGGAGAAGATTAGTCGGAAACCCAAGGAGAGATAGTTTATGGATAAGGAGATTGTGATTAACTGAGTCAAAGGCTTTACTAAAATCAGTGTAAACTACATCAGTTTGGCACTGATTAGCAAATCCAGTAGTTGTGAAGGAGGAGAATTCAAGGAGGTTAGAAGTAAGTGAGCGACGTTTTACCAATCCGTGCTGGGAATCCGAGAACAAGGAACTACAAAAGTGCTGCAGCTGAGAGGTAATGATTTTTTCGAAGAGTTTAGGATTGGCAGATATATTAGATATACAACGATAATACATCTGATTTCGAGCCATTTTTATGGACAGGAATTATGTAGGACTCCTTCCAGACGATGGGAAAATCACCTAACTCGAGTGACAAGGTGAAAAGTTTTAAAAAGGGCACGCAAAGATAATCAGCACAAAGTTTAAGAACGGCACTGGGGACCGAATCCGGGCCAGTGGAGAACAAAAACTTACTCGATTTTAAGTTGGTTAGCAGGCAGCTATAATCGATGAAGGGGGAATAGATGCAATTTGAGCTATTTAAAGGAATAGGAAAAGAGTACCTGTTACGATGGTCGGATGTGGAGGTCAGAATAGAGGGAAGGATCATTGAAGAGACAGAGTAGCAACGTTGAAAAAAAGAAGCGAACAGATTGAGGGCGATGGAGCACCATTAGAGGGGCCGAATGCAGCCATCCTCATCGACCCAGGATCGTTAACGCCGGTATTCTTGCCATCGATTTCCTTAGCACCAGAGTCGATCATGGCTGGCGAGGTTATTGGAGGAGCGGGCATATCGTTGACTGCAAGAGAAATAAAGGTTTTAGCACATGGCGAAGTACGAGTAACCTTTCTTCTCTTAGGAGACTCATTTATAATTTTAAGGTTTTTAAAATGAGTCTCCGTTGAGAAAAACTTATCCTGTAGTCGCTGGAATTCCGAATGGAGTCCGGCGAATCCGTAATGAGTTTGCCTCATAAAGATTTGCATGTCGGCCTCAACTGGCCTGCAATCAAAACAGGTCCAGTTGAGACCGCAGCGAGTCTTGACCAGATCAACAATGAGACCACCATAGTGACCAAGACCCGCACTGGTAGCGTGTGCCGTATTATTACACAACCAGCAGTAGATGAAGGTTTGAAGAGTAGCCACTGTACGGCCAGCGTCGCAGCGTTTTGCACAGCAGGAGCTCATTGTAAAAATTATGAGAAAAATATATGTGGATAGAAAAAAAAGAACGGTAAAATATAAGTCGGTGTGAGGCTGATGCAGCGTGTTAAGCTTATGTTACACAATTCCGCGCGCAAACACAACAGTCACAATAAAAACAACAAGTGTACGGAGAGACACAGAGAGACGAAAGAAGCACAGAGAGTAAGCACAGAGCAGCTGTTAGCGCGGTGCGTGTGTGTTAGAGGTAGAACAGTAGAGAGGGTAAGATAATAGTAGAGAGCAGCTCTGAGAGAGCGAGTGCACCACACAAGCTATTAGCAACAACGAAACAGCTGCTAATGAGAATGTGCAGAGAAAGAGGAATGCACAATATGATTGAAAATTGGAAATAAAATACACAAGAGAAGGCAAAAGGCGTAAGCACTGATATCAACAAATTACACGCACGGTTATGTACACAGGGAGTAACTAAAAGACACAATTACTTTCCTTTAAACAATAGATTTAAAAAATCTTTGGTAGGATCGAAGTAAAACACGACCGTCAGCAACGATATGTCGATGACGAATTAAGTTCAACTTTCACTTTTTTAAATTACTTATATAGTGGAAACAGCTTTCAAAATACTGAAACATTTTCAATCAACTTACACGTAATTTCTTTGTCTGTGGTTGATTTCCGAGGCACCTGATTTACCGTTCAATAAGGCATTTGAGAAATTTGAAAAGTGTCCGTGGGATCGAATTTTATTTAGCAAGCAAAAGTTGTACGATTTCTTAGAGCTTGTGGTCCTTGTTGATCTCTTGAAAACCAAAATATTCTCAGCTCCTTCATAAACCACAAAACAAATTACTGCTCGCTGTTTAAAATAAATTTTTTTTAAATATCTACATATATTTTTAAGCCATTACTTCTTAAAATATTTAAAGAAGGGGCAAACAATTTTCCATCCATATTCTTTGCATCGATTTCTAACATTTGAAATCCTTCATTTATATAGCTCGCTGTTAAAAGCGGTAAAATATAGAAATTTCTGTTTTGTTTTTTAGCATATGATCGAAACTGTTTATTTTCATTGCATTCCTTTTAAACTCTTGTTTGAAATGAAACCAGAAAGCGAAAAAATTCGGATGTAATTATACCCGGTACTCGAAGAGTAAAGGGGTATATTAGATTTGTGCAAAAAATTGATGGGTGTAACACCCAGAAGGAAGCGTTTCCGACCCCATAAAGTATATATATTCTTGATCAGCATCAATAGCCGAGTCGATATAGCTATGTCTGTCTGTCCGTCCGTCCGCCCGTCTGACAGACGCCGTCTTCATTAGTGCCTATAGCTCAAAGACTATAAAAGCTAGAGGAACACAATTATGTATCCAGACTCCTGTCCTATCACACTGTTACAAGTGTATTTCAAAATTTCGCCCCGCCCCCTTCCGCCCACTCAAAGGACGAAAATCTGTGGCATGCACAATTTTAAAGATACGAGAAAACTAAAATCGCAGAATCGTAGAGAATGACAATATCTATCAGAGTGTTGAATCTGGATAAGATCAAATCATTAATATAGCCACAATGAAGAAAACTATTTCGAAATGCATCGTTCCCTCTCGCTTTCTCTCACACACAGGGGTGGGCGCTGTGCCCATTCGTCCAGATGAGCGCCTAGATCTCAGAGACTATAAGACCTGTGATATCACGTCAGTACAAGTGTATTTCAAAATTTTGCCACGCCCCCTTCCGCCCTCACAAAAGACGAAAATCTACAATTTTGAAGATACGGGAAAACCAAAAACGCAGAATCATAGAATATGACCATATCTATCAAAGTATTGAATCTGAAACAGATCGGATCATAAATATAGTCAGAAGGAACAAATGAAATTTCAGTGGCCTTCCAAGCGCAGACTCATTCCCTCTCTCTCTCGCACACAGCCGTGTTTGTATATGTAGGAAGTAGATAAAGACATTTAGAAAAGGCAGATGTAAAAAAAGTATGTAAACAAATATGGGAACATCTAATATATAAAAATCTCCTAAAGGTTGACTTAATTTTTTTTGTTTTTTTTTGGCTAAAACTAAATTTATCCTTTTTGCGAACATGTAATAATGTAATTTATTACAAGCTCACATACATATATACTGACTGAGTACCGGGTATAAAGTAGAGCCGCGGCGGTAGACGCGGCTGACAACGTTCCCCCTCGTTTTTTTAATGCGTTTCGCATTGCCGTTTCATAGTCTGAAAAAAAATGAAGAACCTATTAGGCTACACAGCTGTGCACAGGTTTGAATCGATGTACGTGAACAAATGTTGATACAGAATTTACTTTTTCCGTGTCATTAACACGAATATGAATGGAATGGTCTAAAAAATAAGTATATTCAAATGATTAATTTGAATTTTGCAAAATATGTAGAGAAAATTACTTGCCTTCTGCATATGTTTAGTGTATATTTTCAAAAGCTGCTTAAAATTTCCGAAGGGGCTTTTTTTCTATTTTCAGTACGAGAACGCGCTTGATACGTGGACCTTTTTATAAAAACGTTTTTTCGGTTGACCTTTGGTCATTCCATACAGCATCATGGTATTCTCGTTTTTAAATGCCTCCCGTACATTTTCAGCAGACGTTGTAGAAATCGCCATGAAAGGTTGTCACTTTCTCTGCAGGGTGCGTTTGACGTTTTAAGTAAAGAGTTTCAAGAGAATCGGATGCATTTTTCGTATATATTTTCGCCATATTTCGACCTTACTGGTTTTTTGGGTCTAGAAAAAAATCTTGACTTCTGATTCGTGATCAGCGCCCCAAAATACATGGGGATGTGATACTCTGGTCAGCCAGTACATCATTGAATATTTTGCGGGGTTCTTTTTGGATTGACACTGGTTTTTTATTTCGTTCAAGCTAGAAATTTTGCACATTTCTTCTGTTCGGTCAAATTTTGTCCAGCAGCGATTGGATAAATAAGATAAAACTAAGTAAACGAATCTCGCTCTAAAATCTTACGCTCAATATTGTACGCGCTCACTATGCTCTCATTATGTTCGCATATGCTCGGTTCTCAATAAATTAGTTGTCGACTGATACTCAACAGCAACCCATCGGCTTTTCGTTGACCGGCTTATCTTAGATTTCGGTTTTAATTCGTTTGCTTTAGAGTTGGCAAGCCCTCACAATTCAAAAAATAAATCTTAGCAAGGAAAAAGCTCTTTGCACAAAACTTTTGGAGTCCAACGTGGGGCACGTGTGTTAAGTTGGTGGTAAAAAATTAATATACTCGCCTTTATGTACAAATACAACAATTGCAGGATTCGTTTCGTTTCGCAAATGCCATCGAAATTGCCGAAAACCGTTTTCACTATCGTATCTCGCTTTGCTCTCGCCGTTTTTGGTTAATTCTATCATTCGCTTGTCACCCACAACGCAAGCAACGTCGCTTGTACTCTCGTTTCGTCTTCGTTGCTGCTGCCTGCTTTGGTCCAGAGATCAACGCAGTTGTCTATTGGAATTCTACCGCTTCATTTTCGTTTCGCTTTCATTGCCGTCGTTGGAATTTTCGCTGACTCTCTCTCCCTAGGTGCTGCCCTCAAGCTTTGCGGCCGCCGTCGCTCTCACCGTTGGATTTGTGCTTTGGATACTGCTGCTCTGCTGCGTTATTGCTGTTGTTGCCTGCGTTTTGTTGAAAACTCTAGTTCTGTGTGCGTGTAATTACACTACAAACAAAATGTCGACTGTCGAAGATCTGAAACGACAACGCACCAACATTAAACGGAATATATCTCGTATCAAATCTGTGGTGGAATGCAAAGTGATTTGCAATGATTAGCTTCGCTATCGTTTAAGTATCTTAACATTCAACAATGTTTTGAATGTACAGGCTGACATTGAAGATTTTCATCCAAATGATGAAGGACGGGCAGATTTTGAGGATACATTCATAGCAATCAAGCTATCCATAAAGGACGAAATGGGGGAGATTTGAACACCAGCATAGTTGCGCCGGACCATCACCCCCCTCCAGTGAAGTCATCGTTGCCAATTTTGTCGCTGCCGACCTTTGACGGATCTTATGCGAATTATAAAATTTTCATTTATTCGTTCGAACAACTTGTTGTGCGTGAGTCTGGATTGTCCAATATAGAAAGGTTTGACTTTTTGCTCAGCTGCCTCAAGGCAGCATTAGACTCAATTCAGGCATTCCAGGTTACCAACGAAAACTATCCGAAGGCCTAGAAAAACTTAAAAGCCAGTATGATAAGTCTTATATTTCTAGAAGGTATTGATGTATTGTTCGCACTACAACCGGTCGAAATGTCGAACTGTCAACAAATTCGCAGTCTTTTCGATAAGGCCTCCACTATTTACAGCTCGTTGGAGTCCATCGGCAGGCCGGAGGACATCGCTCAAGCTATGCTGATATACATCGTTATGAACAAGTGTGATCAGCAAACTCGGAAGAAGTGCAAGGAATCACATGACTACCAAAAGCTACCGACCTGGCTAACATGCACACAGTTTGTGGAACGCCATTTTCGATTTCTTCATTCGTCTGGACCTCGTTTGGTACTTCGTCGCAACGAATTTTCTGAAAGCAATAAGTCCAATCGTCACTCTAATAACCAAATAAACTCGTCGTTTGCTATCACTAATCCGCCTTGTACGCTTTGTTCTAGTTCTGGCCATAAAACAGCCATTAACAACAAACAACGGTACGACAATGTAAGCCGTCTCGGTCTTTGCATCCCTTGTCTTGGGAACGGCCATAGAGTGGCACAATGTTCATCGATTTATCGTTGCCGAACCTGTAATCGGACTCATCACTCAACTTTGCATCACTCTCAGCCGCAACAGCCACCCCAATCGTCAGCAGGACAATCGTCAAATACGGAACCGACAAATCAACTGTCACAAGCCTATTGGCAAACAGCTGATACTCATTCATACAAAGCTGCCCCACATTCTCATATGGACATCTCAGCAGATGATCAAGTCTTGTTGGCGACAGCTATGGCATTGGTCAAGGATGCCTCAGGTGAATACAAACTTGGTAAAGCGTTACTTGATTCATGTTCCCAGATTAATTTTGTAGCCGAAACTTTTGCATAAAAGCTTCGCCTTCGTCGTGAAAGACACCATATCGGAATTCGTAGTATATGAGATTCCCTTACTAATTTGAAGGCTCGTACGACGAACTCCACTAAGTCACGTACATCTGGCTATCAGCTCACTTTCCAGTTCGGAATTACATCCTACCAGCCTACAGCCTACCAGCCAGATAGTGAGATCGACATATCGAAATGGAACCTACCTGCCAATACTCCATTGGCAGATGAATCATTTTACATGACTAGGCGTGTTGAAGTTTACTGAAGTTTTCTATGGAGCGCTAGGTGTAGGACAAATTCGAATTAGTCCCAATCTTCCCACCTTGCAGAAGACTCTTTTTGGTTGGGTTATTGCTGGGAGGTACCAGCGCCAACATAACAGACAGACACCATTGTGCTTGGCGACTGTAGAGGAGTCGATCGACGAAAGGGGTACACTGTAGTGATCTTCACAGCAACGATGATCTGGAAAAATAGAAGCACTTTGGTCGACAATCGAGTCAACTTTCCAGAGTTGCTGCAGGTTTTCGTCGATCGACTCCTCTACAGTCGCCACATACGGATGCCAGTGGGCGAATTGTCGTTCGCCTGCTATTCCAAGATGATCCAGAAATTCTTGGAAGTTCGGTCGACACAGCACGAAATCGATTATTCGTCATTGAGAGACGTCTCGCTCGTCTACCGGAAATTCGGCTGCAGTATACATCGTTCATGCAGGAACATGAAAATCTCGGCCACATGTCCTCCGTATTGATGAATGGCCCATAGGAGCTGCGACTTCCAGAACTGAATTTTATGTTGAAAATCGTTTGTGTGGAGCTGATGACATAGACACCCTTTTCAATCAGAAATCTTAAAAAACTTCAACTCTAGCTTGTGGTCATTTTCCATTATGCAAATGGCATTCGAATCATCCGGGCGTGATGGAAGATTAGTCGACCAAAGAATTAAACATTTCAGAGAACTCAATTAGTAGCACAATCGGCGTAACTTGGCATCAAAAAAGTGATGAATTCATGTTTACCTTCACCCTCAAGGAAGTCTATCCCTCTACCACGAAACGAAATATTTTGTCCACTGCGTCGTCGCTATTTGATCCAATCTGGCTTTTGTCACCTCTAGTCATAGCATTCAAATGCATAGATTTTGTGACGCATCAATTCGGGCATACTAATGCTGTGTTTATGTGCGCACTGAGATTTGGCTTTGATAGGTCGCAGTGGAATTGTTCACTTCCAAGTCTAGGGTACCCAGTAAAGAAACAGTGTTTTCCGAAGCTCGAAATATGCGGCCCACTTTTTTGCTTTCTCACCTGTACAACAAAATCACGTCATATTTTTGGAGCGACTCACAGCTCGTATTGCATTGGCTGCAACAACACTCAGTCACTTGGTCGACCTTTGTTGGAAACAGAGTGTCCGAGATTCAGGATTTGACTTCTGATGGAATGTGGCGCTACGTGCCAACACATCAAAGCCCAGCTGATCTTCTGTCGCGAGGCTGTAACGTTAGCGAGTTGATCAAGTCTACATGGTTTTCCGGTCCGTCATTTCTACTCGAGGATTCGCAAAACTGTCCCACCACAGGTAAAAAACTTCAAGTTGAATTGGACGTAGTCACCTTAGAAAAGCGGAAACGTATATTTACTGACATACAGAAGACACATTTAATCCTCAAGATCGCCGATAATGTCAGCTAACACACACATAGTCTTCGTCTCATCGCTTGGATGGTAATATTCATACGGAGATGTCGGAAGCAATCGACGTTTGCCACAACTTCACCGACACCAGATGAATTTAGTTTTGCTTCGCATTGCCTTGTTTGAAACGTTCAACAAACCCACTTTGCAGAGGATATCCGCTTACTTCAGAAGCAGAAACCGTTAAATGGTAGCTTAAGGTTTTTTACTCCTATTTTGGAAAACGTGAACGGGTTTGAACTTATCTAAGTTGGCGGACGGTTGGAATACTCGGACCTACCAGACGGTCAAAATCATCCGTTGCTGCTGCCTTCTCAATTTGTGGAACTACGTTCGCCACTTGCATCTTCAAAACTATCACGCTGGACCTAGTGCCTTAGTCGCTCTCATTCACTTGGAGTATTGGATTGTTAACGCCAGGCTCGCCGAATTGTCCGCTCTTGCTGTCCGTTCGCTGCAGACAAAGTCTGCTGCAACAACTTATGGGCTCATTACCGCCTGTTGATATTTGCGGACCCATCAACACATATTTACGAATTCAAGGAAAGGGACCTATTAAATCATACATAGCTGTGTTCGGTTGCCTCATCACCAAGGCTGTTCACATCGAAGCAGTCTCGGACTTGTCAACGAAGGCGTTCTTAAACGCATTTAAAAGGATGGGAGGTCGCCGCAAGTTGCTGATGTCTATCTTCTGCGATTATGCCACTAACTTTGTAGGGGCATCAAATCAACTGCAGGAACTAAAAAAGTTTATGTATTTGAAGCAGCCTCAGGATGACATTTTACGCATCTGATTTTATTAATTTCCATTTTATTCCCCCCAGAGCACTTCATTTCAGAGGCCTTTGGGAAGCGGCAGTCATGAGAGCAAAGGGACTTTTGAATCGGACATTGGCCAATACCAGATTCACCTTTGAAGAGTTAAGCACTGTCGTCGTCGAGATTGAAGCAATCCTCAACTTGGGACCGTTATCCCCGCTGTCGTCAGACCCAAACGACTACAGCGCCCTCATGGTTGGTCATCTCTTGGTTGGCGAATCATTACGATTCCTCTCTGAGAGATCCCTGGTATACGTCAAGCTGTCAAACTTGGACCGCTACGACATGATTACAGCCGTCAAGCAACCATTTTGGGAACAGTGGTCTGCTGATTAAGTCAACGAGCTGCGATCGCGTACGAAGTGGACAGCACCCTCAACGAACCTCACCGAGGGCTTGTTGGCTATCATCCATGAGGATATCTGCTCCATCTACGCTGGAAACTCGGCCGAGCGCAGTTTACTGTGCTTGGGAAGGATGGACTTGTACGAGTGGAGTACCCCCGCACTGTAGATGGAACGTGTTGCCGGCCAATACAGAAATTGGCAATTCTTCCGGTGGTTTGAAAGCAGTTTTTTCAACGGGGCCGGGATTTTCGGTCAAACTTCATCTAGCAGCGATTGGATAAATAAGATAGAACTAAGTAAACGCTTCTCGAACTAAAAAATTACGCTCAATATTGTACGCGCTCATTATGCTCTCATTATGTTCGCATATGCTCGGTGCTCATGCACTAAGAGCCCAATAAATTAGTCGTCGACTGATACTCAGCATATGATTCATATCTCCGCAAGGAAATTTGACGCAAAACTACGCCAGGAGATATGTCGTTAGTCCGGAAAATTTCTGCATGGAAAGGCGTGCGTTCAAAATTCTTGTTGGACTGTTCCTTATCTCCGAAAGAAATACATGACTTTTCGACTGAAAATCCCTCTGGAGAAGAAAATAGGCATAGCCCTTTATTGCCTAGGATATTCTGCGGAGTATCGTATCGGAGAGAGTCTATTTGCAGTGGAAAAAGCCATTTCTTGAATATAAATGTAAAGGGCAGGGTATCAAGTAGCTAACACTATCCTGTCTAATTAACATTTACACTTAAGATACCATCGATAAGACCTAACCGATATTTAAAAGACCTTACCGATATTTATAAGACATAGCCGATAAGCGATCATCGATACAAGACAGTCGGTTTTTGGAAGCAGCAGCGAAAAGTAGAGCTAAAGTTGAACGAACGTTTTGGTTATTTACATACTCTTTGAACTGTTATTCGATCTTTAAATAATTAATAAACCATATCCTATTATAAATCTTACATTTGGGGGCTCGTCCGTTTCGAATACAGAGCTCAGAGTGTGTGACCAAAAAGAGGAAGTTGGCTGATGCCAGAAGAGGATCGTTGAAAAGCTGTAAAAGTTGTTGTTTGTAGCTACACAAAGTTGTAAAGTTGTCCCAGTGGCTATAAACATTAAGTTGAACGATCCAAATTCTGTGAGCAGAGCAGTAGACAGAAATTGAAGAGTCTGTTGTTTAATTCGGTTGCGAAAAGTTGTGAAATTCGAAGTCGCGCCGTAGAGTCGCCTTGTCCGTGCGCGGTACGTACATACACAGAGAAATACGCAGAGACGCGCAGAAAAAAGACACGCACAGACACGTTGTGTGTGGTACACACATAAGCAGAAAAGACAAGTATAGACGTGCTTTAGTGGGGTACACATACACAAGCCGAAAAGAACCGTAAAGATGATGCAAACACCGCCGCCGCTGCATTTGAAGGAGAAAGAGAAGGAGAAGGAAGAAGTACCAGGAACGTCGCGTGAGAGTACAAACGAGATGGAAGATGTTGTAGATGAGGGAAACAGGACTGACGACAAAATTGATCAGATGATAAAGCTGCTAAGTTTGAAAGTGCTTCGTGATGAGCAACGAGAAGTCCAAATGAAAATGGCCCCAGATAATTTTGGTAAAATTGTGAGTGAATGCGATGGCAGATCGGTTCCAATAGAAAAATGGTTCGAGATCTTCGAAAAAAATGCCGACGCATATGAGCTTACTGAGAAGCAAAAGTATGTACATGCCAGAGGAAAAATGACCGGTGCAGCCAAGCTGTTTCTAGAAGCTGAATGCGTGTGCACCTATGATGAACTCAAGATCGTATTAGTGGATGAATTCACATGTAGCTATAATAGTGCGGACATCCATCGGCAGCTACAAGAAATAAAGAGGCAGAGTGACGAATCGCTGCACGAGTACCTGCTGCAGATGAGAAAAATAGCAGCAGTTGGACATGTTGAAGAAACAGCTGTCATAAGCCATATTGTGAATGGTTTGGATATAAAAAACGAGTATAAGTATGCCATGTTTCGCTGTAAAACCTTCAGGGCTTTGAAAGAAGAGTTCGATGTCTATGATCGTTTGGAAATATCAGAAAAGAAGAGCAATAAAGAACAGCATAAAGCCAATTTCAAACAACAAAGTGGGCAAGGTGCTAAAAAGGAATATTGCTATAACTGTGGATCAGGAGAACACAAGCGCAAAGATTGTAAAGCTGAAACGAAGTGTTTTAAGTGCAATCAGAATGGTCATATTTCGCGTAACTGTCTTTATAAAGCCGATAAAGTTCTCTCGATCTCTGATCGCAGTCGCATGAAAAAAATGCAGATAAACGGCATTGAAGTTGACTGTCTAGTGGATACAGGGTCTGATGTAACCATAATCAAAGAGAGTGTGTTGAAGACCATGATGAACGTTGAACTTTTTAAAAGCACAACTATGTTGCGCGGTCTGGGTCATACATCAACGAAGCCTGTCGGATACTTTCATGCTGAGGTTACGGTGGATAATTTGCAGACCAACCAGAAGTTCTTAGTCGTCCCCAGTAACCAGATTGATTTCGACGTACTGGTGGGGCACGATTTCATTAAAAAGTTTCGTTTCGTCGCTGATAGGCAAGGATACACGATTTTGAAGCTCGATGCTGATCCTGTGCCAACAGATGAGTATGCTCTTATATATAATGTCACTGAAGAATCATCATTCGTAGCTCCGCCTCAATATTGCAAAGAAGTTGAACAGATGATAAAAAGCAGTTACCAGAAGCCCACAGGAGTTGCAAAGCAGTGCCCCATCCAACTGAAGATAGTTCCCGACGGCATAATCAAGCCGTTTCATCACTCACCGAGTCGTTTAGCAGCAGAAGAAGCCAGCGCCGTAAAGAAGCAAGTAGAGGAATGGATCGAACAAGGAATTGTGCGCAAATCATCGTCAAACGTGGCCAGCAGAGTTGTCGTCGTGAAGAAAAAAGATGGTACACTTAGAGTATGCGTAGACTACAGGAAATTAAACAGCATGGTATTAGTGGACTGTTTCCCAGTCCCGATCATAGAGGAAGTCTTGGAAAAGCTGCAGTCGGCTAAGTGGTTCACCATAATGGACCTTGAAAACGGATTTTTCCACGTACCTATGGAAGAACAGAGCAAGTCGTATACAGCCTTCGTCACAAAGGAGGGATTATTTGAATTTAATAAAGCGCCTTTCGGATTCAAGAACTCGCCAGCTGCGTTCATTCGGTTCGTAAACTATATTTTTCAAGAATTAATCAACTCTGATGTTATGCAGCTTTATATGGACGATATAATTGTTTACGCCGCGTCGCCCGAGGTATGCATGAAGAAGACAAAGTTGGTTCTGGAAACAGCTGCGCAATATGGCCTGAAGATCAAGTGGAAGAAATGTAGCTTCATGCAACCACGTATACACTTTCTGGGTCATATCATAGAGGACGGCCGAATCTGGCCCGGCAAAGAGACAGCAGCAGTCAGTCGGTTTACTACGCCCAAAGACTGATGTCTTTGGAGTTCAAGCATTTCTGGGACTCACCGGATTTTTCAGAAAATTCATCCCTGGATACGCAAAAGTTGCACGGCCGCTAACGAATCTACTCAGGAAGGAGACGGTTTTCAACATTTGAGAAGCAGAGCAACAGTCGCTACAAACCCTAAAGAAGCTGCTTGTAATCGCACCGGTATTACATATATACTCACGAGAAGCAGCAACAGAACTCCACACGGATGCATCCAAAGACGGTTTCGGAGCTGTTTTGTTGCAGCAGTTTGATGGCAGTTTCCACCCGATTTACTATTGGAGTAAAAAGACTACAGAATCTGAGTCCAAACGTCACAGTTACTATTTGGAGGTCAAAGCAGCATATCTCGCACTCAAGAAGTTTCGTCATTACCTGTTGGGGATCAAATTTGATCTTGCCACTGACTGTGCGGCGTTTAAGCAGACAACAACGAAAGCAGACATACCGAGAGAAGTTTCCCAATGGATTCTGTACATGGAGGACTTCACATTCAAAACAGTGCACCGCCCAGGGGAACGAATGAGACACGTGGACTGTCTCAGCCGTTTTCCGCAGACGTGCATGTTCGTGACGACTGAGCTAACAGCTCGGATAAAGAAGGCACAGCAGGAGGACGATTTCATCAAAGCGATAGTTGAGATCGTGAAGCAGCACCCATACCAAGACTACAAACTAAAAGGAGGTCTTCTCTTCAAAGCTGTGAATGGCAATGACGTATTGGTTGTTCCAAGGCTGATGGAAAGGGAAATCATTCAAGGATCTCATGAAGTTGGCCATTTCTCAACAGCGAAGACAATGCACTCAATTCAGCAGCAATACTGGATTCCATACCTTGAAAGGAAAGTAACAAAGTCGATTGCTAATTGTATCAGTTGTATCATTTTTAGCAAAAAGTTAGGCAAACAGGAGGGCTATCTCCATTGCATTGACAAGGGTGACACGCCACTACACACGCTGCACGTTGATCATCTGGGACCAATGGACGCGACAGCCAAGCAATACAAATACATTTTTGCTGTGGTGGATGCGTTCTCCAAGTTTGTGTGGCTGTTTCCAACCAAGTCAACGGGACACGAAGAAGTTGTAAAGAGGCTGAGCGATTGGTCATTTGTGTTTGGATTTCCCAAGCGCATAGTCAGCGACAGAGGCGCAGCGTTTACATCCAACGCATTCAGCGAGTTTCTCAACGAGAACAAAGTCGAACATGTGTGGACAACGACATGCGTGGCTAGAGGCAACGGTCAGATTGAGCGGGTGAACCGTTCGATTTTGGGCATCATCGCAAAACTATCGATTCAGGAGTCAACGAAGTGGTACAAGTATGTGCCGCAGGTCCAGATGGCGATTAATTCGCATGTGCATTCAACGTTGAAGTCGTCGCCATTCGAGGTCATGTTTGGGATTAAGATGCACAGAAAAGCTGAGAGTCGCCTATTGGAGGTACTCAACGAGGAATTGGTTACACAGTTTAACAACGAGCGTCAAGAGCTGCGTGACCAAGCTAAACACAACATCGAGAAGGCGCAAGAGGTCTATAAGCGCAATTATGATAAAAAACGTCGAGCTGAGCACGGCTACAGAGTGGGAGACATGGTGGCGATCAAGAGGACACAGTTCGTCGCAGGACGCAAGTTGGCCAGCGAGTATTTAGGCCCATATCAAATCACCAAGGTGAAGCGTAACGGTCGTTATGATGTCAGAAAGGTGGCTCAAGTCGAGGGGCCAAACATCACCGCAACGAGCAGTGACAACATGAAGCTATGGCGTTATGTATCCGAGAACGATGAGTTTTTATCATCTGGGACAGACGAAGATGAGCAGGAGGGCCGAATGTAAAGGGCAGTATCAAGTAGCTAACACTATCCTGTCTAATTAACATTTACACTTAAAATACCATCGATAAGACCTAACCGATATTTAAAAGACCTAACCGATGTTTATAAGACCTAGCCGATAAGCGATCATCGATACAAGACAGTCGGTTTTTGGAAGCAGCAGCGAAAAGTAGAGCTAAAGTTGAACGAACGTTTTGGTTATTTACATACTCTTTAAACTGTTATTCGATCTTTAAATAATTAATAAACCATATCCTATTATAAATCTTACATAAATATATATATAAGTAATTTGTTTATATGTATTTATATATATTTATATTTTTAAAAATGTTACAAAAGTACAGGAGTGCCTGTAAGGCCTCAGGTGACCAAACGAATCTCGTATCTAGTGATAAAATTTGATGTGTTTAAGAAATATGTGTTTTTTGTACCTCTTTTCTCCATTGTCACACATGGGCTAGTCCTGTTACACTCGTACGCAAATTTGCTCGTTAAAATTGAGTCAGCTGGCGTCCACATTGGTATATTTTCATGAAATTTTATGCAAAATGCAGCTCTCTGGGAGTAACTTTAAGCTTATTTTAAAATAAGAAGGTAACTGCTTTTGAGAAAAGGTTATGATTGCTTAATGTTCAGTTACGGACTGTGAGGAATGAATATTCCTCACAAAACCCTAGTAGGGGATGGGACGAATTCACCGTGAGCCAGAGCGAGGCAGTCCCGTTGCGGGGAATCGCAAGGCGGGCATCTCGCGAGAGGAAGGGAACGATGACAGTGGGCCGGCAGCGGGTCGGTCTATGTGGGCCATGTAGGCTGATCCCGCTAAGGATGGCGTGGGAAGACAGAGAGGCCGATGGAAATCTACCCACGCCACCGGAATTAACCGTTGCGGATGGGCAGCGTTGCAGACGCTGGACCGCAGCGAGCCTATAAGAGGAGGCCGGCGGCAGTGGCTAAGAGACAGTCAAGTGCGAAGAAGAAGCAAGTGCGGAATCAAGTCAAGTGGAAGTGTAACGGAGTGACGAGGAAACAGTGATTTACGGAAGACATCGACGGGACGATCTCGGCAGACAGGCTCGGGAAGCAGCTCGAGAGGCCCTGATCAGAGGTGAGAACATAAAGAGCCAATCCATTGAGTGCGGAGCTGTGAGCGGTAGACAGAGCGATAGCCGAGTCAAAACCCTCAGCCGTTGCCAGTCGGACCGACCAAAAAAGAACACGTCTGAACAGTTTCGAATTTAGTTTTAGAGAGAGTTCATATTTATTCAAGCCCTTCTAGGGCGTTTTCTAGCTAATGAGCGAGTGTACTCGTAACAGCGCTAATACTTAGCTTAACAGAGGCTGTCGAATTTGCTTCAAGTTTACATTTCATTATTTTTCTTGATGTATTTTGTAATCTAATGATGATGGCCCCCAGGCAACTGAATTGCCTGAACATTAGCCACGTTGACAGCCTACAGGCTTCAATCCCTCGGAATTGGTGCAAGGCGATGAATGGATCGCTTGTATATGCCAGACTTGGTTCTGACAACTGCCACGCGACCACGCCTGTTATCCAGAGCTGGGGTGGCACGTTGTCTTCGTGGATTGCTACCACCGTTCCGGTTTGAAGGTTTTCCACTTCTTTGGTCGATTTGGCTCGCGTTTGCAGACTCAGCAGATAATCCCTTGACCAGTCGCCACAGAATCGCTGTTTGATTGCTGAGACGAGCTGCCATCTCTGCAAGTAGGTGAGATTGCCGTCTGGCTTTGGCTTCGCGGACGCGGGCGGCAGCGTTGCCAGCATTGTGCCGACGAGCAGATGTGCCGGTGTGACAACCTCTCCCTCATTGGGACTGCTGCTGTCTACGATGAGTGGCCTCGAGTTCAGAACTGCCTCGACTTCCACTATTATGGTGAACAATTCGTCCTCCTTGAGAATGGCGTTTCCCACGGCCCTGAGCATGAGGTGTTTATCTGACTTTACGCCCGCCTCCCACAGGCCACCTATTAGCGGCGCTCTGGGCGGAATGAATTCGATGCTGAATCGGTGGGCAGCAGCAAAGGCCGTAATGGTCTTCTCTTTGGTATCGATGTCCTCCAAACGCTCTTTCAGCATGCGAGCAGCACCCACAAAGTTGGTGGCTTTGTCGCAATAGAGCTTGACAACAGGCGCACGACGACCCATGAACCTGGATAAACACAAGATAAATGTAATAGAAGAGAAGTCTTTCACTAGTTCGAGGTGTACGGCTTTGGAAGCAAAGCAGACGAAAACTGGTATATACATTTTTATGGGCTTCTTCCCGCGGATGCTAAGTGACACTTTTACTAAACCGTATCAACTCCGCTTACTTTAAAGGGTCTATTGCCTTGCAATCGATCGGCGGGTAGGTTGCCCATTATTTATCAGAGCAGCTTTGGCTTATATTAGAAACAATGAACGCATTGCCGGACGATGGCACTGCTTTCTCGACGAGCGTTGATTAACCAAATAGTTTGCCTGAGAAGTCCAACCAGTGTTCTTGGCCCCGCATTACAGTTGGCTCGATGTAAATACCTTAAATACAAAGCCACAAATGTGCAGTTCTTTGGTAATAAGAGGGGAAACTTAACATTGTGAGCAATCGGGGCATGTAGTAAGCGACCTCCAACTCGCAACAATGAGAACGTGCAACTACCAACTTTTTCAACCGAGAGAAACGGGTTTTACTTTTGAATGGATGTCAGCAGGGTAGATGATTTCTCGAGCTTTAGAATTTCTTCCTTAAATTCCACCCTTTGAATAGCTTCCACTATAGTGAGGAATGCAGCACCCAACTCGTCAGCTGACAGAAAGATAGAAGTCCAACTACTGTTCCTTCGGTTGATGAATCGAGGCATGTAAGCCACGATGCCGACCACTTTCATATATGATGAAGACCTCTCTATAATGCTGAGGAACGGATTTGGCTCACTATCGGCCACGCTAAGTGCCAGAAATCATTCTTCTTCTCCAGAGATAGATCTGCTTCTGCGAGATGAATATGCGAATTTGTGGGCCATAACTCAGGTTCCTTTTGCAAAAACTTCGACCCGATGTACCATAACGATGTGCTTAGCTCATCTACCGAGCATTCTCGAGACACTAAATCTGCCGGATTTTCCTTGGTCGGTACATATCGCCACATAGCTGATGATGTGATGTCTTGAATGTCTGCAATACGATTGGATACAAATGTAGTGAGCTTTGATGGGTGCGTTTGTAAACAGTGAAGAACAACCTCAGAGTCGGACCATAACACGACAATCTCCACCAGGAAGTAGACGATGCTGCGTACTTCTTCCCAAAGTTTAGCAAACAAATGTGCTGCACACAGCTCAAATCTAGGCACAGTTTTTGTTTTGAATGGAGCCACCCTTGATTTGGCAGTTAATGAATTGACTGACACTCCACATGTGTCAACCACTCTGACATGCAGACAACAGCCATATGCTCGTGTAGACGCGTCTGAAAAACCAAGAACTTGGCACAATTCGTTTTGGCGGGTTTTCACGAATCGTTGTATAGTTACCCTATTCAAGAGTGCAAAATCGTTTTTCATGGCAAGCCACCTATTTTCAAGATCCCTTGGAACGGGATCGTCCCAGTTGAGCCTGAGAAGCCAAGCCTCCTGCAGAAATATTTTAGATTAGGTTACGAGCGGGCACAACAAGCCCAATGGATAGAAGAGACTGGCAATGAACGATAGAATTGACCTCTTCGTTTTAGATTGATCCGCACTCACTGTCTTCAGACTATATTTGAACACGTCATCACGTGGATTCGAAATTAAACCCAGCGTTTTGAGGTCTTCCTGATCTCCATTTGATATCAGTGCTTCTTGTTGATGACCTGTCTCGCAGTTCTACGCCCATTTTGTCAAAACAAATCCAGCTAGTTCTAGGATCCCACACAGTTCTCGACGAAGACTGATAATTTCGTCCTCATCATCTGATCCGGTGAGGAGATCATTGACATAGAAGTTGGTGAACAGCGCCCTTGCACCCAAAGGATTCGATTTCAAATGGGTGTCACTAAAATATTTCATGCAACGAACCGCTAGAAATGGTGCGCTAGCCCTGCCATATGTGACAGTGTTAAGTCGATAGATTTGTATGGGACTCGTAACATCTCATCTCCAAACAATCAGCTGAAAGTTTCGCTGTGCCTCGTAAACTTCTACCTGACGGTACATTTTGGTAATGTCTGCAACAAGTGCGTCTTTGCGACAGCGAAATCTGAGCAGAGTGGAATATAGACACGACTGTATTGTTGGTCCCACCATGAGCAGATCATTTAGGGATACTTGCGAAGTGGTTTTGCAAGATGCATCGAAAACCACTTTGATCTTTGTGGATGTGCTCTGTGGGTGTTCTACGCATTGGTTAGGTATGAAACAATGCGGATCTTTCGGTATCGAATCATCGATTGCAGTCGTGTGGCCTAGTTCTACGTACTCTTCCATAAATTTGGTAAACATTTCTTGCATCAAAGAATTTTTAGCTAGCCGTCTCTATAACGATAGGAACCGCCTTCTCGCCGTCTCGTATGAAAGTCCAAGACATCTTGGGCTTGATTTGAACGGCAAGGAGACCTGCAATCGACCTGAGGGCAAGCGAACGACTGTTTCTCGAAAGATTTTCTTACAAAGAATTTCCTCTGGGGTATAAAGTCTGTCACAACATACATTTGGAACTTGTTCCAACTCCCAGAATCGTTTAACAAGCGTATCAAGAGGCCAACACTCCTGTACGGTGCTCACCATAGAGCATGCTTCAGTGCTTTGGGGTCCTGTGGATCTGCAGTGACCAGACACCACAAACCTAAATACCGTATTTTGCAAAGATAGCGTATTTGCCTGCTTTAATTGGCCATCTTTTATTATGTCAAAGAAGGCGTCAGCTTCTAGCAGCAAATCCATCTTCTGGTGCTTATGGAAACCTGAATCGGCCAGTGGGAACTCTTTAGGGACTATCAACGAGTCTGATGGAACAGCTTTCTTTGTGTGATATGACGAAAATGATTTGAGAATGACGAAGTCAGTGGCTATCTCAAATTCATTGACTCGAGAACACACTGTGGTTTGCACCATTTGGTGTGCAGATAAGTAAGTCTTTCCAATTCCCAATAAGTTGATGTCTTTCCGGATGCGTTTTAATTGTAAGCTCCGTGCAAGCTCCTCGGTTATAAAATTCACTTGAGAGCCCGAATCCAGTAGCACCCTAGCTGGCTGAAGCTGACACAAGCCACCTTTTACATTCACAACTGCTGTCGCCAGAACTACCTGTTCTGACTCCAAAGCCATAGCATGATTTGACGACAACTGATTCGACCTTTCAGCATACGATGCACCCTGAGACCCGACAACCTCATGTACGTTTACTGATGTCCCGAGTCAGCATTGTAGCGGTGCAGTAATGTGTGGTGGGGCCTTGCGCATACTTTTTAATGCGTAGATTTGCAGGCTGAGACATTATGCCCTTTACGCAAACAATTAATACAAAGCGGGATCCCCATTGCAAATCTAAATCTAGTCATGACCGACACAGCTGATAACGACGAACAACTAGTAATACAATTATCAGCAGATTTGCGGAACACACACTTTGATTTCTGGCATTTAGTTGATTGGGATACCACCAGCGATGTTTTCGACACCTCGCCCGCCCGTAATTAGGGCAGCTACACAATCCCTCCAAGACGGAACTTTTAGGTAATCCACATTTTCCTCCCACCTAGAACGAGTCAACTTTCGACATGACGACGTGTATCAGGAGGGCGTGAGCAATGACCTTGTCATCCCCCACTGATAGCAACCACTCATATATGGCAGATACCGTGTCAATCAATGATCGTAATGCACTAGCCGATGGACCCTGCATCGCCTGTAAATCAAAAAGTCTAGATATGCCATCCAAAAACATAAGGCACTCGTTATCATAGACCTGCTTTAGAGCGTCAAGAGCCTTGGAATAATTTTGCTTTGTCACCTGGAACGCCTTTACCGTACCTAATGCGTCGTTCTCTAAGCAATTCAACAGGTGATTGAACTTTTCGACATTGCTTAGGGACATGTCGCTGTCTATAATTCTTTTGAATAAGCCTATGAAATTTTTAAAGTCAGAGTAATTGCCACCGAACTTGGGCAATTTCATCTTGGGCAGATTCCGTGTATGTGACATGGTTGTATTTAAGGCAGAATCGTTCAAAGAACTAGGCTGATTTGGTTCATTCTTAGCCATTAACAATGTTTTAGTTCACACGCACAATATTTCAAGGTCAGAACGCGATGCTAATTCGGGGTCAATATCGTCGATTTGCAATTGCAAAGAGAACGCGCGATTTGATAAGACGAGATCTTGTTGCTTTGTACTGCTTGCGTTATTCTGTCAATGTCCCTTTTCACAGCGTTTAATTTTCGCAAAATAATCCCAGACTCATCTTCTTCTACAATCGAAGTATTGCTACTTGAGTCACCCCGCTTTTTCCCAGCCATTTTTCAATTAATAAATAGTTGGTGGTTGATGGAAGGCGAATCCGAGAAGTTACTCAAGTGCGTGATTTGCTATGTTCCCTCCAGTGATGAGAACAGTTGACCGATTGTGTTAGACGGGCAAAAAAAACTTTCACTCAGAAGATCACTCAAGTACGTGATCTGTTATGTTCCCTCCAGCAATGAGAATGATGGATTGTATGAGAAGAGCCAACACTTCCACTCAGAAGATCACTCAAGCACGCGATCTGCTATGTTCCCTTCAGCGATGAGAACAGTTGATGGATTGTGTGAGAAGAGTCAACACTTCCACTCAGAAGATCACTCAAGTACGCGATCTGCTATGTTCCCTCCAGCGATGAGAACAGATTGTGCGAGAAGGGCAAATGTAGTGAATTCAATTTGTGGACTCTGCTCTGTTGGCTATGTTTGTTCGGCTATGTTGGCCGTTGCGACAGCGAGAGAACGAACTCAATAGCAGAAGCAAGCAATAAACTTATGGGCTCGGCTCTGCTGGCTATGCAATGCGTTGCTATTTTCGGCTAAGCTAGCCGAGGCAAAAGAGAGCGAGAGAAAAACGCAATAGCAGAAGCAAGCTTGCATAGGAGACCAATGACCTTACCAAGGAAGCGGTAATAATATTCTCTGACCACTACGTTGCCGAATTTCTTTGGTACCGTACAATTCGGTGGCCCGAACCAAGATTACATATGTATATATGATTTATTTTTAAGTGTTCATTACCTCAGCCATTTGATGGGAACTATGTGGGTGATAAACTCTCATACCTAGGTCTAAGTAGCTGGTCCGTTCCACGTTGAGACTTCCAAACTATCCAATGAAGGATGAGCTGCTTGTTGATGGGCGACTCCAAATCCAAGTTCACGATATGTCCAGACAACGATTAAGATCGTTCCACGGAGATCCAACTTAATTGAGTCCACCCGGGGGTTGCTAAAATATTTGTGCAATTCACAAATGTAGAAAGTGCCGGTAAGGCACAAACAATTTTTTTTTTTAGTTGTTCCGAACAAATGTTGGGAACACAATCAAATTGGACCGACCAAGAGGAAACACGTCTGAACAGTTTCAAATTCAGTTTTAGAGAGGGTCCATATTTATTCAAGCCCTTCAAGCTAATGTCTCTGTGGTGAATTGTTAGCGGCTGAGCGAGTGTACTCGTAACAGCTGTTGTACTTAGCTTAAGAGAGCCTGTCGTATGGCTGGCTCTTAGTTAAGGGTTTGCTTCAAGTTTACATTTCAACTCTTTTCTTTATGTTTTTTTTTTAATCTAATGATGATGGCCCCCACGCAACTGAATTGCCTGAACAATACCAATAAAGCGAAGTACTTTTAAGATACCCAACCCGAGTGTATTTCTTGCTTGTCGCCAGGGTAACATACAAATTTGGTGCAGCAGCCTATCCACCGCTGAGCCAGACTAGCTGCACTTCGACTGAAGAAAACGGTTCGTCACAACTCGGGCCCATAGTGGGGCACCACGACAAGGAGACAAGGAGAAAGAGCATCGGGAAGGGCGGTACTCAGCGGGGTATTCCAAGGGTGGCAATATGAAAGGCCGGCAATGGATTCATTCGCTGAAGAAGGAGGACTTGGTCCAAGTTGCACTGGCATGCGGGATCCAATTGGAGGGCTCATTGTCCAAAATGCGGAAGGAGTTCAAAGATTGGGCCGAGAAGCATGGGGTGGAGCCAGAATTCGCGGATGTGCTTGAAGCATGGGATATGAAGGCGGACGTGGTCCCGGCGGCTGCTTCGACTGACGAAGGGGGGGACTCGGTTGAACCCCTGGAAATCCCGACCGATTCAGACCGGCTATCGCAGGGGAAAACGCCGGCAGAAGCCCAGCAGGAACCGGCAGCGAGCCTGACGGTGCCGAAGAAGAGTCGTTCTTCCAATCGACAAAGATCGGCAAAGAGCCCGAAACGAATGGGAGAAGAGCCAACCAAAAAAGGGGATCGGCGAGGGACCGAGGAGCAGACAGTGAGACGGCCGCGAGAAAATTTTGCGGCTTGGCAAAGCAGGTACCAGAGTGGTCGTTCCGTTCCGTTCGGAGAAGCCCCTCGAGTTCCTGGAGCAGGTGGAGTGGTCAGCCGACATGTACGGGTTGGAGCTGGATCAGATCCCAAGAGCAATGCCAGAGCTGTTGAAAGAGCGGGCGCTCATGTGGTTCATTGCCAATAACACGCAATGGCAGACGTGGGAAGCGTTTGCGCATAGCTTCCAGGCCTATTTCCTGCCAAGGGAATACTTTGAAAAGTTGCTCCAGGAGGTTCGAATGAGGAAACAAAGGTGGGGAGAATCATTCAAGAATTTCATGGTTGAAATGCAGACCCTTATGAGGACGTTGAAGTGCACACACGAAGAGCAGCTGGAGCTCATAACGGGAAACAGCACACCGGATCTGCGGATATTCATACGGCCACACCACTGCTAAAGTTTCGATCAGCTGATGATGCTGGCGGACGAATTCGGGGCACTAGAACGAGACCGAGCGGAGTTCCAGCGGTAAAGCCCGACCAGCCGGGCGAAGGCGGTGAATCCTTTCACCTGCACGACGGGGACAAAGGTGTGCCGAAGATGCAAGGATGAGGCGACGCCAGCGCCAGTAAGGCACACGACCCCCAATACAGAGGACGCCCCAGGGGGGGGCTCCCTAAAACTAATCAGTGGTCTGGCCGAAGAGGAGGTGCAACTGTCGGCCGTGGTGGTGATTGTCAAAAGCGAGTGGAAGGCTAGGTGCCACCAGTAGCTTCATTAGCTGCGAGCTGGCAGAAAAGTTGCGGGGAGTCGGTAGGGAAACGGAAATGCATAAGCGGGTCAGATGGTCACAGCCAGAAAATCAGATCCCAACTCGAAGTAGAGGATGCGTTTGGGGATAATAAAGTCTCGATGGCACTCCTCATATTGCCGGGGGTGAGCGACGCGCTTATTCTGGGTTGGGACTTCATCGCCGCGGTCGAAGCAGAGGTGACCTGTGCGAGGCACAGGGTGGTAATCCCTGCGAGAGGGTGACAGTACGGGCGGCTAGAAGAGAAGTTGTCTTGGAGGCCACGGAAGAAACCAGTGAAACAGGGAGCGAGGAGGGCGCGCAAAGCGGGAGGCCCAAGCCGTTGGCTGACGAAGAATTTTTGGCCAAGGAGCTGCAGGAGTTCCGAGACATGACGGGAGTGTCCAATGTGGCGGTGCACACCATCACCATGGAGGACACTTAACCGGTCAAACAGCGATACTACCCAAAGAATCTCAAAAAGCAGGCCGAGATCGACCTGCAAGTGGAAGAACTGCTGGAAACGGGGCGGATTGAGCCGTCAAAGAGTCCATACAGTTCGCCCATTGTATTGGTCGAAAAGAAGACGGGAAAGTGGAGGTTGTACGTGGATTTCCGCCAAATAAACGCGAGATCCACCAAGGACTCGTATCCCATGCCCAGAATAGACTACATTTTGGATCAGCTCAAGGAGGCGCGGTTTATCAGTAGTCTGGATTTGAAGGACGGACATTGGCAGATACCATTGGAAAAGAACAGCAGACAGTTCACCGCTTTTACGGTGCCAGGCAAGGAGCTGTTCCCATGGAAAGTGATGCCATTTGGGCTCCACTTGGCGTCGGACACGTTTCAGAGGGCGCTAGACCAAGTGATAGGTCCCGACATGAGGAGGACAGAGGAGCACCGGCGAAATCTGGAAGAGGTTTTCCGCTTACTGAAGGAGGCCAACCTGCGGTTGAACGTGGACAAGTCTCAGTTCTTCCGGAGGGAGCTGCGCTACCTGTGTCATCTGGTGACAGGGGAAGGGATTTCCACCGATCCCGAAAAGGTAGCAGCCATTGTGGAACTACAACCGCCGGCGAACGTCAAGGAGCTACGCCAGTATTTGGGCGTGGCCTCCTGGTATAGGCGGTTTGTAGAAGTTTTCGCCACTCTAGTACAGCCACTCAGCGCATCACTGAAGAAAAAGTCTAAGTGCTGTCAGAAAACTGAAGCCGTTTTTGGAGGGGTACCATTTCAAAGTGGTCACCGACCATATGGCACTAAAATGGTTCAATAGCATTCAAAGCTCAACTGGAAGGATCGCGAGATGGGCACTGGAGCTTCAGCTGTACGATTTCGAAATAGCATACAGGAATGGACAACTGAATATAGTAGCGGATGCGCTCTCTCGACAGCCATTAGCGGAACGATGCCTGAGAGTGGATGACCAAGCAGGGAAGGCTGACTGCTCGGGGACCAAGAAGATCAAGGAGAATAGGGAAAAGGAGCCGGCGAAGTATCCCGATTACATGGAGGTGGCGGGCCGGGTGTACCGGCATATACCTCACAGGGCCGGAGACGAGGAAGTGGCGTCGTGGAAACTGTGCGTTCCGAAGGATCTCCGTTAGAGGGTTATCAAAGAAAATCACAACATCCCAGAAGCGGGGCACGCGGGAGGCAGAAAGACGATGACAAGGATAGTCGCCAGATATTATTGGCCCGGTATGCACCGCGACGTGAAAAATTTCGTTAGGAAAGGTGAAGTCTGCATGCGGTTCAAGCCGAGTCAACTGCAGGCCGGAAGAGCCGTGGGCGACGGTCTGTGTAGATTTTGTGGCCACGGTTTGGTATACCGAAGGTGGTGGTCACCGATAATGGCGTCCAATTCACCAGCCGAGCGTTTAAAAAGTTTTTGGAACAATTCGGGGCACGGCACCAGTTCACGGCACCATACACCCTGCAAGAAAACTGGAAGGAGCGGACCAACAGGACGGTGAAAACGATGATGGCACAGTTCACCGCAGGAGACCAGAGGTGTTGGGACGAAAAGTGGCCAGAGCTAATATTGGCCGCAAATTCGGGCGTGTCAGAGTCCACGTCAGATATTCACCAACATTCATCGTACAAGGAAGGGAACCGCGGCTGCCAAGGGTGCTATACGACGAGGAGACGCTAGGTAACGGGCAGGAGACCCACAACCCGGATGAGAGCGCGACCAAACTACGGGAGTTGTTTCAGTTGGTGAGGCGCAACCTGGAGCGGGCGGCGCAGGACCAGGCAAGACATTATAACTTGCTAAGAAGGTCATGGAAGCCGAAGGTAGAAGAGATGGTGTGGGCTAAGCAACACCACCTGTCTTACGCCGCCGAATGAGTCGTCGCGAAATTGGCCCCGAGATACGACGGGCCATACCAAGTAGTGGATTTTATACCGCCTGTGACATTTGAACTCAGGAAGGAAGGCAATAAACACACCAGGAGGGCGCAAATTGGCGGTCTGAAGCCACAACCGGAAGGGAAAGAGGAAGACACACCAAAAGGAAAAAATACGGAGATAGAGGAACGCGATGACCAGGAATAAGAAGATCAGGGGTATAGCCGAGTGCTGCCGATCCCAAGGTGTGGCACGCAGGACACGGGATAGAGCCAGCAAAACGCCGGAGCGGCAGCTGATGGTGTCGCCGCTGGGGAGCCCAGGGATTTCTCCGGCGATCACGTGGTCGGCACTGGAGTCCCCGCAGAGCAGGCGGACGGTCGAGGTGTCGGAGGACAGCGACGACGTGGTGCTGGTGTCGGTAGAGCCAGCGCCGGCACGAAGTGCGCCCGCACAGGAGGAACAGGAGGCCAGGCGCGACACGGCGTTCCTGGGCATCGCCATCAGATCGGCGGAGCGGTTCCTTCGTGAGAAGAGGTGGGAGGAGCCGGCGCAGGCAGCGCCGAAGCCGAAGCAGTCAGAGCCGAAGCCGACGCAGGCAGCATCAAAGCCGACGCAGGTAAAGCCGAGGCAGACACAGGCGGCGTCGAAGCCGACGCAGGCAGAGCTGAAGCCGACGCAAGCAGCGCCGAGGTCTACGCCGGCAGAGCCGACGCCATCGGCACGGAATTAACCGTTGCGGATGGGCAGCGTTGCAGACGCTGGACCGCAGCGAGCCTATAAGAGGAGGCCGGCGGCAGTGGCTAAGAGACAGTCAAGTGCGAAGAAGAAACGAAGTGACGAGGAAACAGTGATCTACGGAAGACATCGACGGGACGATCTCGGCAGACAGGCTCGGGAAGCAGCTCGAGAGGCGCCGATCAGAGGTGAGAACATAAAGAGCCAATTCATTGAGTGCGGAGCTGTGAGCGGTGGACAGAGCGATAGCCGAGTCAGAACCCCTAGCCTTAGTACCATCGGAGTAGTGGTGGGTAGAGGTACCACTGAGAAACCCCAGCAAATGACCAAGAATTCTACCAAGAATTCCAGAGTGGGGGATATAATGCGATGTAATTATAACAAACTTTTTATTTATTTGAGGTGAAGTTTTGCGAATTCTCGGCAACCTAGAGTATTTTAAGACCAAATTCAGATTCAGCAGGAGAAAATCCATTAAAAACACCTACTTCCACCTCATTATATTAAAATAAATTTGTTTAGTATTTCATGCCGTTACGGACGTTACACACATTGCTATTAATATTTTTAGAACATAATTGTAATAAGGGTATTATTTGTTTTCATTATTTATTAAGCTTTTTATTATTATTTATTATTATTAAAATTCTATCTGTTCGGAGCAGCAGCCGTCAGTAGTTCTTAAGAGAATCAATTGTCTATCTCTTTATCCACGCTCATATACTTTCACGCTCTCGGTGCATACGCACACACAGGTATATCGCTCGTACTGCTTATATGGCAGTGCGTCGCGCAACTCACCCCCACTCTGTAAAAGTCGTCGTCGAACGCAGCATCGCGTATCATTTTGTCAGCGCGTACCTAATTAGAAGCCAACACACCTAGCCGTAACGGTTCTTGTTTTTTCGTTCTTTTAAATAAAAATTGTACATAATTTCAACTATCTCGAACTCACGGGCACTCCCTCAAATATATATATAAAACTTTAAACTAAAAACGGAGAAAAACTTTAATTTTGTAAATGTGGAGTCAGAGCGACCGGAAAAGCTCGCAAGCTTCCAACATTTTGGTGACCCCGACGTGATCCCCGTGACCTTTGAGTGAAAAAAGTGTTCAAAATATTGAGTTTAATCTGCGTCAAGATTTAACCCAATATTCGTCGAAAAAAATAGCGAACAAAAAATGTCGTTGTGGCCGACCGTGACAGTTTCTAGCGGGCCGCTATTCGTTTTCGTGTTCTCTTTCGCCGTCGGCTCCAGCCTGCAAAACGCACGGTCGAGACCGGCTGCATAGAGTTCTAAGCGAAATCCATTAGCTTTCGTCGTCTCCTCTTTTGTCGTTTGCTTCAGCCCGCGCTCGTGAGCAGCTGCATACCTAGAACTTTCTTTCGAACTCGAATTCGAAATCTTTCTTTTGTGCATAACTGTTAGCTTTCGGTAGTCGCTTGTGCCCCCTGTACCCTCTGTGCCGGCGCACTGCACACACACTCATATACATTGCTTGTCCTCGCTTTCGTTGCGTCGCATTATCGGTCGTCCCTTATGCTCTTAGTGCCGGTGCAGTGCATATGCACACACATACATTTCGTCGCCGTCGCTTTCACTTTTCGGTGCATCTCTGTGCTTGAATTCGCCGCATTCTAGATCAATAACGTTCGCATCGTTAGATCTGCGCAACCGGCTTGGAAAAAGTTTAGCGGAAAAAACATTAAAAGCTAAACGTAGCTAAAAATTAGTGTCGACAATATAAATATCGGCTCCGCCTCGGATGACACACCCTCGAGCTCCAGCTACTAGCCGGATTGAATTCTTGAGCCTCAAGATAAAGACCATCTTCGAACGACTTCAGGGGCTCGTTGCCCAATTGAACAACAAAAAGCTACGTAGTTTGGAATAATACAACCCGAAACTACTTCTAGAGCTGGTGGACAAATTGGAATCGAACTTCTAGTTGGACACCATCAGTTCGTTGGAGATGACCGAGGCTAACTACAACAACACTATGCAAATTCTCAAAAAACCGATTGCTAATAAATGTCTCATTCAACAGATACACAACAGAGCGATACTTGGATTGACGCATGACGACTCATTGGTTGGCAAGTTGCGGGCGTTTGTGGACGCTGCCACCTCATATCTTCGCGCGTTACATGCGCTAAGAAACACCACACCCCTTTTGTATCTCGTTCGTCGAGCAGAAACCGTCGAACCCGCTTCTCCAACTGAAGCCTCACCACCACAACCAAGTCAGATCGCCATTGTCACCCTCATTGTCGCTCTCCTTGCCACAACCTCTCTTATCCAAAAGTCGGCCTGATGCTGTGTTATCAGCCTTTGTCGTCGTTCTCGTCAAGATCAGCGCGGGAACTTTCGTGCCATGTCGCGCACTACTCGTCTAGCTAATCAGCTACAACGTCGCAAAACCAAATCGCTCACCGCAGTCTCTGGCATAGGAGACGCTAGCTTCTCACCTGAAGGTATCTCGGTGGATCTCGTTCTGAAATCGAGGGTTCAGAGATCACCACTAGCATCACTGCCGTTCGTTGCCCAGAAGATTGCGGATGATCAACCTCGCTCGTCGATTAGCACAGCTAATTGACGTATACCATCGCATATCCGGCTTGCTGGCCAGTCGTTTCACCAGCCGCAGCGGATTGATCTGGTCATCGGAGCTGGACCTCTATTCGAGCTGCTGTGTGTGGGACAAATTCAGCTGGCGCCTGGATTACCTCTGCTGCAAAAAACACAAATTAGATTGGTCTGTAGTGGCGGGCATTCGGCTCCCACTCTCTCATCGCTCGTCGCATCCCAATCTTTGGATTACACCAATCACAGCTCTTGGCTCGATGACATGGTTCATCGATTTTGGGAAATGTTCAAATCAGATGGATTCTGTCTAGTAGCGGGCATTCGGCCCCCACTCTCTCGTCGCTCATCGCATCCCAATCTTTGAATGACGCCATTCACAGCACTCGGCTTGATGAATTGGTTGATCGATTTTGGGAAGTGGTCAATTTGGATGGAATCTGTCTAGTGGCGGGCACTCGGCACACACTCTCTCGTCGTTTATCGAAACCCAAGCTTCGCACCAATCACAGCACTCGGCTCGATGACTTGGTTCGTCAAGTTTGGGAAGTGGTCAAATCAAACAGAATCACCCATAGAGGTCGGATACCATTCTACAGGACTTCTACGTGGACAACATCTCGCTTTCGTTTACGCACATCAACTCATTCGGAGTCATGATGCGCCTCGTTGGCTACGTTCAGAAGTTCATCAGTAGGATGAAGTCACCTGATATCTCATCTAAGGCCCTTCGGAAAGAAGAGAAGGTCAAGAAGTAAGGGTCATCCACTGACGTTCCCTATCATCACGCACTTTTTCGCCTGCATTCAGCATCACTGAAATCGACTACTGCCGTTCCTTCTACCACAGGCCAGATGGGCGCAATCGAGCGCCTATCAAATGCTACATCAGCGTCTTCATCTGCATCAACAACGGCTTCGATTGGAGATTTGTACAACCTTGTACAACCCCGCTCGCCTCATTTCGGGGGCTTGTGGGAGGCAGCACTGAAGATGGCCAAACAACATTTGTATCGCTCCGTGGGATCGTCGCTCTTTGCCTTCGGCGAGCTGCGGACCTTGGTCTGCAAATGCCAGGCTATAATCAATCTCGTACTCTTATTTTAATTTCAGAAAGCCCTGAAGATCTTGGCGTCCTTACACCAGGAAGTGTTCTAATTGGTCGTCCGGTGATGGAGTTTCCCGTGCCAGACGTTTCGGGTCTAAACTACAATCGTCTTAATCGCTGGCAACGAGTCACCTGTGCCCAGCATATCTTATGGAGCGTTGGAGTGAGGAGTATTTAACTCTGCTCCAACAACGTGCCAAATAGCGCGCATCAAGGACGAGAACCTGCGAACACCATCGGTAACTAATCGTCGAGCTGTCAACAAGCTGCGTCCTTCCCGTTAAGGATCCTGTTAAAAGCCCAGGTCTTTCAATGGGGGGGAGTATGTTCGGAGCAACAGCCGTCAGTAGTTCTTAAGAGAATCAATTGTCTATCTCTTTATCCACGCTCATATACTTTCACGCTCTCGGTGCATACGCAAACACACATTCAGGTATATCGCTTGTACTGCTTATATGGCAGTGCGTCGCGCAACTCACCTCCACTCTGTAAAAGTCGTCGTCGAACGCAGCATCGCGTATCATTTTGTCAGCGCGTACTTAATTAGAAGCCAACACACCTAGCCGTAACGGTTCTTGTTTTTTCGTTCTTTTAAATAAAAATTGTACATAATTTCAACTATCTCGAACTCACGGGCACTCCCTCAAATATATATATAAAACTTTAAACTAAAAACGGAGAAAAACTTTAATTTTGTAAATTTGAAGTCAGAGCGACCGCAAAAGCTCGGCAGCTTCCAACACTATCCGTTAATTTTGAAAAACCCTAATTTCCGTTACGTACTTTACACCCTCGTTTTTAGTTAAAAATTAAAATATATTTATGATAACTTATAGCCTTTTCCCACACAGCACATCTACGAGGAACGGTGGAATTTTTTGACAGATGTGAAACCTCAATTCCCGCATGCCACCATCCCCCATCCACCATCCATTGAAAACACAGCTGACAATAACAAACAATAAATTTGTGCTCTACATTTTTGTGAAAATAAACTACAAATATGGAAAACTTAATTATGGCTTCGACTGTGAATCACCAGCAACAAATGTTGCTGCAAAAATTGATGGTGGCGTTGGTCAAAAATGAGGAATTCGATGAGGAAGAATATATTAGTCATAGTCTTCCAAATGTATTTCATTTTAATTAACTTCAGATATAGATTTTTGCAAGTGAGCATGAGCTCTGAAGGAAGGTGAAACGATTCGACATTATATCAAAGGTCGAGCCTTGCACGACGGATCAATATTGGAGGAAAAATCCAAGGAAATTTGCCGAGTGTCTGTACCATTAATAAGCAAAAGATTGTTTAAACAAATAAAAACATTATTCGCCTTCTTCTCCCAAAGAAGCGTTTCGAATTGAAAATTGAGCATTCGCCATTAAAAATCTCCTGGCTCCTCGCCATTTGCTGGAGAACATCAGTTATTCTTGTCATTCATTGTTTACAATTTAACAGTGAATTCTATTTTTTCGTTGTGAATGTTAATTTTTCAGTGTTGTATTTGAAAACATCGGCTAAATATCGCACAGAAACGTACGGTTTATGAACATCCAAAATGGATGGTGGAACTAACTAGGAAATTTCGGAACGGCAAAACCTTACGGACAATCCCCGAAATTGATGGGGGATGGTCGCCTGTGGGAACTGGCTTTTACAATATTATTTGTATCTTAAATAATAGAAAATGAAACAAATTTCAAGTTTTGCTAACCGTTAAATAGTGAAACGACGGTTTTGTCCACTTTTATGACCATCGAAAATACCCATTTTTTACAAGAATAAATTAAAGAAAGTAAGCGTCTGGCAAGAACAAACAAACCAAAGTAAAACCACTCTGCTTATATATTTTGAAGCTTGAATATGTATCCCATTATTCCATGATCAAACATTTAGATTTTGGGCAACTTTAAATTTCAGCCTTTGGTTTAAAAATGTTTGGATTAGCCCATATGTTTTTTGTTGTTTTTTTTAAGTGTTCATAGTTCCACGATAGGCAGATAAGGGTTGAAATATTTTGAAAATCGGACAAACGCGATGGAAACGCAAAGGAGGCCACTTTGCTTCCCGATGTAATTGAATCTCGAGTTTTGCCCGGAACGCAATAACTCAAGAACTCAACCTTAAAAGGGCTATTAAACGATTTGAAATTCGAATAAGGAATTTAAATATGTCTAAGGCGCGAACTTAATTTTATTGCTATTTATGTTTTTTTAGGGATGCAATTTGGAACCATCAACTAAATATCGCATACAAACGAGCGTTTTAAGTCTTGCCGCCAGCACTGCGAAAATTACTGTCAGGAATCTTCTTCTTATTTCGTTTGTATATAACGTAACTAAAACAGTGTGACCAAGAACCTTAAACGTTTTTGGTCACTCTCATGAATCAGCTTTGTTTTTTGAACTGCGCCAATTTTGAAAATGCAACTTAAGTTAAAAAAAAGGAAAAGAAAGAACTCTGACGGCGCATCGATTGTGTTGGTGGTGGCAGATTTGGTTGCCAAAAAAAGGAGGAAATACAGCGCTGACGAAGGCGAAAAAATTTTTAAATTATCAAAATACTTATTTTCCTTGATCCGCCAAAGACATGGTCTCGCCGCAACTGTTTTTATTGAAACAATCTTCTCCTCGAATTGCAAATTTTTCATATCTCATTTTGGTTTTGCGCAGTCATAGTCAAATATATATTCCTGGCCGAAAAATCAGCTGTTGTCTCAGTCCACAGTCATGTCGATAGGCCAACTATCGATATGAATCTGTGGATTTCGCTTAACTTGCTGGATACTTAAGGCCTGTTTCCAGCACTGCGGAAAATTACTGCCAGGAATCTGCTATTTATTTCGTTTTTATGGAACGACACTAAAACAGTGTGACCAACAAGCTAAAGCGTGCTTGGTCACTTTCATGAATCAGCTGTGTTTTGCAAACTGCGACAATTTTGAAAATTAAACTGAAATTAAAAAAGGAAAGAAATAACTTTGACGATGCATTGATTGTGTTGGTGGCTGCATATATTGTTTCAAAACACTTAAGGAGGAAGTACAGAGCGGAGACGGAGGCGCCAAATTGTCGAAATAATTAAAATGCCTCTTTTCCGTGATCCGCCAAGGACATGGTCTTGTATTAAAGCAATCTTCTCCTCACGTTGAAAATATGCATTTCTTTTTTTTGTTTCTCGAGCAGTTTCTGATTCTATCTTTTACATTCACTTTAGTTATAATAGTCACGTATATAGTACTAGCCTGAATATCAGATGTTTTTTCATTCCACAATCGTGTCGATAGGCCAATATCGATAAGAATCTGTTTTTTTCGTTATCTTGCTGGATACTAAGGCCAGTAAAACGCATGTGAAAAATTCTTTGCCCAGTATTTTTTTTTATGAAGTTTGGCATACAATTTTAGTTTCCGCGATGCAGTATACCCGGATTTTAGCCTTTTCCCACCATCTACCATCCGTTGAAAACACAGCTGTCAAAAACAAACAAAAAAATCGATAAGAATCTGTTTTTTTCTTTATCTTGCTGGATACTAAGGCCAGTAAAACGCATGTGAAAAATTCTTTGCCCAGTATTTTTTTATATGAAGTTTGGCATACAATTTTAGTTTCCGCGATGCAGTATACCCGGCTTTTAGCCTTTTCCCACCATCTACCATCCGTTGAAAACACAGCTGTCAAAAACAAACAAAAAAATTGGGCTCTTCATATTGTCAAAATGAATGGAAAATGTGGAACTTTAATTATATGGAAATATTAATTATATGAAGTTTGGCATACAATTTTAGTTTCCGCTATGCAGTATACCCGGCTTATAGCCTTTTCCCACCATCTACCATCCGTTGAAAACACAGCTGCCAAAAACAAAAAAAAAATTGGGATCTTCATATTGTCAAAATTAATGGAAAATATATAACTTTAATTATATGGAAATATTAATTATTGCTTCGACTGTGGTTAAACAGCAACAAATGTTGTTGCAACAATTGATGGTGGTTCAACACCAACCAAATAAAGGAATTCGATGAGGAAGAATTTTTTGCAATGCTAAATTAATTTGGAGAGTGTATGCAGCGAAGGGGGGTGCATGGTTATTAGAAAATTGAAATCCAAGTAGAGTTATAAGCAAAAAATTGCTTAAAAAAATAATAACATTTGTAAAACAACAAATGGATCCTCGCCATTTGCTGGAGAATATCAGTTTTTCTTATTAGTTATTGTTTACATTTTCGCAGAAAAATCCATTTTTTCGTTGTGAATGCCAATTTTTTTAGAGTTTGAAAATATTTTTGAAAACATCCGCTAAATATTGCATAGAAACGAGTTGCTTAGGAACATCCAAAATGGATGATGGAACTTACTGGGAAATTTCGGAACGGCAAAACATTATGGACCATCTCCAAAATGGATGGTGGATGGTCGCCCGTTGGAATAGGCTATTATAGCTTTTTTTCACACAGCACATTAACGAGGAATGCTGGGACTTTTTGACAGATGTAAAGCCTCGATTCCTACAGGCCACAAAACTGCTGATGAGCATAAAAAACACACGAAGTTTTTGTCTGAATTTTAAAATTTCAACAATTTTAAACTAGTAAATTGAGGATTTTATTGGCAATAATAAAACAATCCATTTATGTACACTAAACGTTATTTTCGCTTGTTTTCCTGGTGCTATTTCTTTTGCTGCTCTTTCTGGACTTCAAGCATTTTCCGAGCAATTTGCAGAAGATGGTCCAGCTTAACTCGCTTCGGTGCTGCACCTTGGTTGCAGAAAGAATAATAAAGCAGCAGCTGGATATGTCCTGATATTAACCGAGCTATTTCGGTATCCCCGCAAGTCCGCAGTATTATCATGTTAAATATTAATAGCAAGACTTTCGATCTGCGCAATCCACTTTAACATGCATGTATTGTTTGTTATTTATATTTAAAGGCTGTAAAATACTAGTCATAAAAAAACAGCAAGTACATGCTTATATGAATATTTATTAAACCGACATTAAAATGTCCAATGAATGTCAAAGGTACGAGATGTTGCGGAAGGGATCTGCTCGATAGTCGGAAAATTTGAATGCGCTTGGCGCTGCGCGTGTTATCGATGTATTCTGTAAACATTTTTTGTCAGATATCTTCGTATTTATAAGTTAACACAAAAGAGATAACATATAAGAAATGAAGCTTGAATGTTCATGTGCCACCCTAACGTAGCGCATAAGAAATATGAATAATCATGTGCCGCCCTAACGTATCCAAGTCTGATACTCAAAACGCTGATGCAGCAAATGTCACCGTAGCGGGTGGCTCCCTAATCCCATTGGCCGCCAGCGGTCGCATGATTCTGGGGCATGTTGCATGGTCAGCATTTCCTGTTTATGCGCGGCCGGCTCGCCGGCTATGTTTCGGTTAGGTTCAGAATTATGTTTCAGATTAAGATTTGACAAATAAATGAACGGATCGTTCATACTTACTCCGACACGAGTCGCACAACTTTTATTAACTTAATTATATCGTTGAGTCTTAAGGGCCAACGAAATAGAGGGCAGTCACCCTCTCAACATAATCTTCAGTAGAAGACCTCTTTGCCGAACGGCAACCACCGCCCCCCGCTACAAGAGCGGGTCACGGGAATCCGATCGCTGCCGCTGGAGCCAACGCAACGGAGACCGCTGCTCGGACCAACATAGTTTAAAGATAATTGGCGCCTAACGGGACTTAGGACCCACGTCCCCAAGAAAAAATAAAATGTAAGATAAAATGAAAAAATAAAGCTTGTGAAAGAATTTTCCCTTCGCTGATCGCTCATGAGTTGGGACTTTAGAAACAAGGTTGAATACAACAGTGAAGATAGCCTAGACTTATCGTACCAGGCCCCAGTTAGAACTAAACAGTCAGTACAGAATCAATTAGAAATGGATCCAGCAATGATAAAAGCGTTAATAGAAGGCGCAATCAACAACGCCCTCGTCGAACAGGAACGAGGACTGAGTACAGAATTTGGCAGGGAACTCGAAAAAGCGAGAAATAGTGTGAGCGCCTTAACTGTAAGTGCCCCTCAGGTTGAAACCTATAAGAGAGTGACCATTGACCATAATATAAAATGTGAAGTGAAACTAGATATCGTGAAATCAGTACCAACTTTCAACGGGAATCATGAGGAGTATGTGTCTTGGTGACAATTTGCTCTAGATGCGTACGAAGTTTTCAAAAGCTACGCTGGTAGTCAGGAGCACTACGAGGCTGTGGCCACCATAAAAAATAAAATCTGTGGAACAGCTCGAGCATTGCTCACATCGCACAATACGGTGCTCAATTTTGATGCAATCATAGCTAGACTTGATTGCACATATGCGGACAAAACATCCCTACGCGTGTTACGTCAAAACATGGAAATGGTTAGGCAGGGTGAAACAGATCTAATGGAATATTATGACGAGGTCGAGAGAAAGCTCACGCTCGTCACTAACAAAGTGGTCATGACTCATAACGAGGAAGCAGCTACCATTCTCAACGAGGAAATTAGAAATGATGCTTTACACGCATTCATAGCGGGCCTCAAAAGGCCGCTAAAATCGTTAGTTCTCCCGGCACAGCCCAAGGATTTTCCATCCGCCCTAGCTCTAGCTCGCGAGGCCGAAAATAGCATTGAGAGAAGCGCATTTGCCGCTACGTACGCAAAAGCAATCGAGGAAAAAAACCATTCAAGTGATGGCAATAGACAGGGTCATCGGGCCCAGGCCAGGCAAGGTAGAGGTCAGGAAGGGAACCCACATTTTGTGGGAAAAAGTATTCAAAATAGGCAGCAACAGAGCGATCCTTGGCCAAAGCCAAACGATAAAGAGGCCCCGCAGCAAAACAAAGTGCAGCCTATGGAGGTTGACCCATCAACGTCCAGGTTTAGGCAACAGACCAATTGGGGGAAACCACAGAGCGACGTCACACAGGGCGAAGCTCAGAAAAGGCGGAACACGTCAGATCGTGTATCGGGGCAAAGACGCCAACGGGTAAATAATATAGTACAGCAGGCGCCTAAACAAGGGGAACAAGAATATGCAAGCTTAGCCGTGGCCGCGGTTGCGGAAATTGACGAAGAAAGTGACTCGGCTATCGGCAACGACCTACTGCATTTTTTAGGGAGCGCTCCCAATTGCCGTTCGTCGAGCGACAGTTGGCTGGCAGAACAATAAAAATTTTAATCGATACTGGTGCGGCTAAAAATTACTTAAAGACCGTAAAGGAGCTAAAAAACGTAACTTCGGTCGACACCCCCTTCACCGTGAGCTCAATACATGGCTCCAGTGAAATAAAAAACAAGTGCCTAATGCAGATTTTCGGTCTTAACGCCCCATTTTTTTTTTTTAGACACGCTAAGTACGTTTGATGCCATTATAGGTTCCGATTTGCTAACGCGAGCGGGAGTGGCATTGAACCTGCGCAGCAGAACAATCAGATACGGAAACGTAACTGAACAACTTAGGTTCCACGACTGTGACAATGTAAATTTCACCAAAGTCGATGACCTGGTGGTCCCAGGCTCGGTAAAATCCGAGTTTAAAAAGATGATACTGAAGAGAATTAAAGTTTTTTCGACCTCTAGCGAGGCGCTTCCCTTTAACACCTCAGTCGTCGCCACCATCCGAACTGAGAATGACGAACCAGTCTACTCGAAATTATACCCCTACACTATGGGAGCAGCAGATTCGTAAACAAAGAAGTCAAAGAACAGCTGTAGGACGGCATAAGAAGACCATTTAGGTCGCCATACAACGGCCCAATTTGGGTTGTAGACAAAAATAAATCTGACGCAAACGGCAACAGGAAAAAACGGCTGGTAATCGACTTCAGGAAACTGAACGAGCGATCAATCGCCGATCGATACCCTATGCCAAGCATACCCATGATTCTAGCGAACTTGGGAAAGGCAAGATTTTTTACTACCCTAGATCTAAAATCAGGGTACCACCAGATATACATGGCGGGAAAAGACCGTGAAAAAACCTTGTTTTCAATTAACGGAGGGAAATACGAGTTTTGCCGGTTACCCTTTGGACTAAAAAATTCTGGGAACATTTTCCAAAGGGCAATCGACGATGTTCTACGAGAACAAATTATGAAAATATGTTATGTCTATGTAGATGATGTCATCATTTTTTCCGAAAACGAAAATGAACACGTTAAACACATCGACACTGTGCTAGAACGCCTCTGCGATGCAAACATGCGAGTGGCCCCAGAAAAGACAAAGTTCTTCAAAGAAAGCGTAGAGTTCTTAGGCTTCATAGTTACAAGGGGTGGAGCCAAGACCGACCCAGAAAAAGTAAGGGCAATAAAGGAATACACTGAACCCAAAACACTGTTCAGCCTCAGGTCCTTTCTCGGGCTGGCGAGCTATTACAGGAGTTTCGTTAGAGATTTCGCGACAATAGCGAGACCCTTAACCGCATTACTCAAAGGAGAAAATGGCACAGTCAGCAAACACATGTCCAAGAAAGTTGCAGTTCAGTTCGGCGAAACGCAACGCAACGCATTCGACCGTCTGCGAAACATTTTGGCGTCAGAAGACGTCATACTTACCTACCCAGATTTCAAACTACCTTTCGATCTAACTACCGATGCCTCAGCAAGCGGCATTGGGGCGGTCCTGTCCTAAAACGGCAGGCCAATCACAATGATATCGCGCACACTTAAAGATTGCGAATCAAACTACGCCACAAACGAAAGGGAGTTGTTGGCAATTGTATGGGCTATAGGGAAGTTAAATTTTGTAACTTATACGGTACCAAGGAAGTAAGAATCTTCACCGATCACCAACCCTTAACATTTGCCGTGTCCGATAGGAACACAAATGCCAAAATCAAACGGTGGAAAGCCTTTATAGAGGAACATAACGCTAAGGTGTTCTATAAACCGGGTAAGGAAAACTTCGTGGCCAACGCCCTGTCCCGACAAAACATAAATAACCTACAAGAAGAGCCTCAGTCGGATGCTGCCACGGTGCACAGCGAGCTCTCTCTGTCATACACAGTGGAAACCACGGATAAGCCCCTCAACTGTTTCAGAAACCAAATAATTCTTGAAGAAGCTAGCCAGCCTCTGCGGCGAAACTTCATAATTTTCGGCGGCAAAACCGCCACTTTATTCACTTTAACAATAAGGACTCACTAATTAAGTCAGTAAGGGAGGTGGTCAATTCCAACCTCGTGAATGCAATCCACTGTGATCTTCCGACTTTAGCTACCCTCCAACATGCTCTGGTACTGGAGTTTCCCGCAACCAAGTTCTGGCATTGCAAAAACTTCGTGAACGATATCACAGACGCAAGCGAGCAGGTGGAAATAATTACAACCGAACACAATCGCGCCCATAGGGCCGCCAAAGAAAATGTTAAAAAGATCCTTCGGGACTACTATTTCCCGAAGATGACCAAACATGCTAATGAGGTGGTTATGAACTGCACGGTCTGCACCATACGCGGGAGAAATGCTACACATTGACATATTCTCCACAGACAAGAAACTTTTTCTGACCTGCATCGCCAAGTTCTCAAAGTTTGCCATCATACATCCCCTCTCTTCCAGGGCTATAGTAGAGGTACGAGCCCCCATTATACAATTGATTGACTTTTACCCGAATACCAGGACCATAAATTGTGACAATGAGCCTTCCTTCAAGTCCGAAACAATTACCTCTTTGCTTAAAAACCAATATGGCATCGACATCGTAAATGCACCCCCTCTACATAGTAGCTCGAACGGGCAAGTAGAGAGATTTCACAGCACTTTGGCAGAGATAGCAAGGTGCATAAAAATCGACAAAAAGATTGAGGACACCGTCGAGCTAATCATGCGCGCCACTATAGAATACAACAGGACGCTACATTCGGTCACAGACCAGAGGCCTGTAGAAGCAATCCATGTAAGCAACGACGATCTTAAATTAGCGACTAGAACCAAAATTGACAAGGAAGAAAAGGCCAATCTCGACAGGCTTAATATCTCGAGACAATTACTACAGATCTATGTTACCAATCTGACCGAATTCACGAGCATTATAGATAACACCGTTAAAATGTTCGAGTTGTTCCCGCATTCGCATATGCGAAAACTCTTAGAGGTAGACATAGAACATGCAAAAAATCTGTTGTCCGCTTTAATGATACATCATAGGATGGCCAGAAGCTTAGACTTCCTGGGGACAGCCCTAAAGGTCGTAGCAGGTACCCCCGACGCGTCGGACCTCGAAAAAATAAGAATAACAGAAGCACAGCTTATAGAATCAAACAATAGACAGGTACTGATTAACACAGAGGCACAGAAACAGATTAACCTTCTAACCAATACTGTTAATAAGATCTTAAAAGAAAAATAAAGCGATTTGGTGGACACCGCGCACCTGTATGAGACGCTACTAGCGAGAAACAGGATGCTAATTTCGAAAGTCCAAAATCTCATGCTTACGATCACACTTGCCAAAGCGAATATAATAAACCCCATAATTTTCAACAACAATGATCTAAAAGCTATTTTTACCGAACAACTCACAGAGGTCCCAGTAGTTAATTTGATGGGAGTATCGAATATAAGAATTTTTCAATCCAACACCATTGTTCATATTTTAGTAGAATACCCCCAAGTTAAGATTATCTGTAAGAAAGTCCTAATGTTTCCGGTAGCGCATAACAACACCGTGCTACAAATGCACGACAATGTCGTGGCGGAATGCGACGAGGGGATCCTAGCCGTCACCGAATGCGCCACAACGAGCTTCGTCACATTTTGCAAGAGAGCAACGCACGACACCTGCGGCCAACGTGGGGCCGCACTTTAGTGTTCCGAAAAAAAAGTCTTTAAATCAAATAACATACAGTTCTAAAGTAAACAAAGGAACTTGTGCGGCAACAACCTTGTAGAGGAAATTAATTAATGGAATAATCCTCTAAGATTACAGCACTCTGAAAATCAGTGATTATAAAAAACTATTCTCACTGCTCTAAAATCAAAATTTACGTCAAAAACTATCATCAAAATCAAAATAATTTAAAAAAACCCAAAAAAGGAACATCATAAAAATCTAAATCAAAAACAAAAAAACAAACGAAAAACTTCGAGGAAGGATGACCCCAAACCATACAATTAAGAAGAAGAAAAACTAGACGAACCATAAAGAGGAAAAATCTAGAAGGACGACCCAAATCAGGATCATCAAGCCAAAAGGAAGAAAAGAAGACAACTCGTGAGCGATAATATTTTTTAAGAATAAAATGAGAAATAAAAATAACCAAAGTGGAGGAATTAATAAACGACTTTAAAAAAATCCTCACCATGACACCACCTTCACCAACAGCGGCTTCTAGCAGCCAGGCAAATAGCTCAACATTGAATGTAAGCGATTTGATTAAACATATCGTTAATACTGAGTTGAATCGTTTGAAAGATGAGATCGTGAGTTTGAAATCACAGTTAAATCATAATATAAACGAGGGGGAACGTTGTGAGCCGCGTCTACCGCCGCGGCTCTACTTTATACCCGGTACTCAGTCAGTATATATGTATGTGAGCTTGTAATAAATTACATTATTACATGTTCGCAAAAGGGATAAGTTTAGTTTTAGCCAAAAAAGACAAAAAAAATATTAAGTCAACCTTTTCGGAGATTTATATATATTATTTCAATTTTTGTTTACATACGTTTTTTACATGTGTCTTTTGTACATGTCTAAATCTACTTCCTACATATACATACACGGCTGTGTGCGAGAGAGAGAGGGAATGAGTCTGCGCTTGGAAGGCCACTGAAATTTCATTTGTTCCTTCTGACTATATTTATGATCCGATCTGATCCAGATTGAATACTCTGATAGATATGGTCATTTTCTATGATTCTGCGTTTTTTGGTTTTCCCGTATCTTCAAAATTGTAGATTTTCATCTTTTGTGGGGGCGGAAGGGGGCGTGGCCAAATTTTGAAATACACTTGTACTGGCGTGATATCACAGGAGCATGGATAGAGAGTTTGGTTGCTCTAGCTCTTATAGTCTCTGAGATCTAGGCGCTCATCTGGACGAATGGGCACAGCGCCCAACCCTGTGTGTGAGAGAGAGCGAGAGGGAACGATGCATTTCGAAATGCATTTCTTCCTTGTGGCTATGTTTATGAGTCGATCTGATGCAGATTCAACATTCCGATAGATATTGCTATTTTCTACGATTCTGCGTTTTTAGTTTTCTCGTATCTTTAAAATTGTGCATGCCACAGATTTTCGTACTTGGAGTGGGCGGAAGGGGGCGGGACGAAATTTTGAAATACACTTGTAACAGTGCGATAGGACAGGAGTCTGGATACAAAATTGTGTTCCTCTAGCTTTTATGGTCTTTGAGCTATAGGCGCTAATGAAGACGGACAGACGGACGGACGGACGGACGGACGGACGGACGGACAGACAGACATAGCTATATCGACTCGGCTATTGATCCTGATCAAGAATATATATACTTTATGGGGTCGGAAACGCTTCCTTCTGGGTGTTACACACATTAATTTTTTGCACAAATCTAATATACCCCTTTACTCTTCGAGTACCGGGTATAAGTAGTACCAAATAGATAGATAGATACCCAATGCAAGATCCCTCAGTAATATTGTCAAACCTTGGAAAAGCTAAATACTTTTCCACAATAAATTTGGAATCTGGATATCACCAGATTCTTATGAAAGAATCAGACATCATAAAAACCGCCTTTTCAATAAATAACGGAAAATATGAATTCCAGAGAATGCCATTTGGACTAACAAACGCACCCAGAATATTCCAACGGGCAATGGACGACATATTAAGAGAACAAGTCGGTAAAACATGTCATGTATATATGGATGACATTATTATATTCTCAAAAACAATTGAACAACACCATAAAGACCTAATTGTCATAATTAATATATTGCTAAACGCAAACATGAAAATTTCGACTGAAAAATCAAAGTTCTTCAAATTAGATACAACCTTTCTTGGTTACGTTATATCACACAATGTAATAAAAACAGATCCCGAAAAAATTGACACAATGGTAAAATATCCAATACCAAAAAATATTCGAGAGCTCAGAAGCTTCCTAGGCCTTACAGGCTATTACAGAAAATTTGTACAAAACTACGCAAAAATTGCGAAACCCCTTACAAAGTATTTAGAAGGTAAAAACGGAAAAGTATCCAAAAAAATTTCCCGAAGAATTTCTATACAGTTGGATGATTCAGCTGTAAGAGCTTTCAACGAGCTCAAAGATAATTTAATTGCTCAAATCGAGTTAGTACAACCAGATTATAATAAAAAATTCACTTTAACGATCGACGCTTCTGACATTGCGATTGGTGCAGTCCTATCCCAGGAAGGAAAACCAATTACATTTATTTCCAAAACTCTAACCAAAACAGAGCAAGTATATGCAACTAATAAGAAAGAACTTTTGGCCATAGTTTGGGCATACAAAAAGTTGCGTAATTATTTATATGGTGTTAACAACATCGAGATATACACAGACCATCAACCACTTTCTTTCGCAATTTCTCAAAAGAATCCAAATATAGAAATGAAAAGGTGGTATTCATTCATTGAAAGTTATTCACCCAAAATAATATATAAGCCAGGGGCAACAAATGTAGTCGCAGACGCCTTATCAAGAATACAGATTAACAACTTAACTGACAGTAACGAATCGGTCTCAGATCAAAGCACTCAGCATTCAGCAGAGAGTAGTTTTGAGAATGTTATACAAGAAACCCGAAAACCCTTAAACCAGTTTAAGCAACAATTGCTAATAGCAACGGGGAGGTATACAATACATGAGTCGATTAACATATTTGGAAATATAAGATAAATAATAGAATTTGATACCACGGAAAATTTGGTATCTATCTTAAGAGAATACATACCTCCTAATATAGCAATAGGAGTACACTGTGCATTAGAGGACTTCTATAGAATTCAAATTCCTCTTATGAATAATTTCACTAATAAGTTTTTGTATACAAGAAGATTTGTTCAGGATGTAGAAAATCCTGGAGACAGAGCGGTAATAATCGAAGAAACTCAATGTAGAGCACACAGGGGACTAGACGAAAACTATAAACAAATAAACCGATTATATTATTGGCCGAATTTATACAAAAAACTCAAGGAATATGTTAAGAACTGTACAATTTGCAACCAAAATAAATATAATAGACAACCAGTACAAATCCCTATCAAACAGGCACCTAAATAAGGAAGGAGAAAATTTACATATGAATATATATTATGCACAGAAATTAATATTTATAACTTGTATAGATTCTTATTCAAAATATTTAATTGTAAAAGAGATTCCGAACAAGCTCAACATCGAAAATAAGATTTCAGAAATTCTGCAACACTTTCCATTAGCTAAAACTCTGATGATAGATAATGAACCAAGTTTTACTTCCTCCCAGTTTAAATCTCTTGCACAAAGATGTGGGATAAATTTATATTATGCAGATCCTCGACATAGTACGTCGAATGGACAAATAGAAAGGGCACATTCTACACTTACAGAAATTGCTCGTTGCATAAAAGATCAACTTAATTTGGTTGATTATTCAGAAATTATAATTAGAGCAGCTCAAAAGTATAACTTGACAATCCATTCAACTACTAATCGAAGACCGTTTGACATTCTGTATAACAAAATCAAGCATGAAAATATTCCCAAAATATTAAAATTAGCGCAAAAAAAAATGTTACAGGTTCATAATAAAGATAGGAAGGAAAAGGACTATCACGTAGGTGAGGTCATTTATGAGAATAAACATGGAGAGAAAAATAAACTAAAAGCCAGATATAAAAGACAAGTAGTTAAAGAAAACTTACCTAATAAAATTATTATAAATAATAGAAACCGTTTGATTCATAAAGATAACGTCAAAATTAAATTGTCTCAAATTACAGAAAATGAATTTAACAATATTCGTATTATTGATAATAACATCAACCAAATCAGAAACGAGGGCGAACGTTGTGAGCCGCGGCTGATGGATTATTCAAATCACGATTTTTATACCCGGTACACGAAGAGTAAAGGGGTATATTAGATTTGTGCAAAAAATTAATGTGTGTAACACCCAGAAGGAAGCGTTTCCGACCCCATAAAGTATATATATTCTTGATCAGCATCAATAGCCGAGACGATATAGCTATGTCTGTCTGTCCGTCCGTCTGTCCGTCTTCATTAGCGCCTATAGCTCAAAGACCATAAAAGCTAGAGGAACACAATTTTGTATCCAGACTCCTGTCCTATCGCACTGTTACAAGCGTATTTCCAAATTTCGCCCCGCCCCTTACCGCCCACTCCAAAGACGAAAATCTGTGGCATGCACAATTTTAAAGATACGAGAAAACTAAAAACGCAGAATCATAGACACTAATCTTATCTATCAGAGTGTTGAATCTGGATTAGATCGGATAAAAATATAGCCACAATGAAGAAAACCATTTCGAAATGCATCGTTCCCTCTCGCTCTCTCTCACACACAGGGATAGGCGCTATGCCTGATCGAATTTTTTGACGCCTAGTTCTCAGAGACTATAAGAGCTAGAACCACCAAACTTTCTATCCAAGCTCCTGTGATATCAAACCGAGACGAGTTTGTTTTAAAATTTTGCCACGCCCCCTTCCGCCCCCACAAAAGATGAAAATCTACAATTTTAAAGATACGAAAAAACCAAAAACGCAGAATCATAGAAAATGACTATATCTATCAGAGTATTGAATTTGAATCAGATCGGATCATAAATATAGTCAGAAGGAACAAATGAAATTTCAGTGGCCTCCCAAGCCTCTCTCGCACACAGCCGCGTATGTATATGTAGGAAGTAGATAAAAACATGTAGAAATGGCAGATGTAAAAAATTTATGTAAAAAAATATGGAAACATCTAATAGATCAAAATCTCCGAAAAGGTTCGACTTAAATTTTTTTTTTTTGTCTAAAATTAAATGTTTCCCTTTAGCGAACATGTAATAACGTCACAACGTTCCCCCTCGTTTTATTTACAAGGATACAAAAGATGTCCTTACTTATGAATCATATGCCGACTTATTCCATATAACTAATTTAAGTTATTATAAAGAAATAATCAATTTGGAAACAGCACACATTCAGAATTATAACCAGAATTTACTTTGGGAAATGACATACGATTTAAATATTATCAGAACTCTTATCTCACAAATAATACCCAATAGAATTAAACGAGGTATTAACGAATTAGGCACAGTTTGGAAATGGATAGCAGGGACCCCTGATCATGATGATATCATAACAGTGCAGAATAAAATTGATGATTTAATCCAGAATAACAATAATCAATTTGTCATAAATTCTAAATTATTCAAAGAAATACAAACTCTATCTGAAAATTTTAAAACAGCCTTAAGAAATCAAGAATTGCCACTACGAAACACCGCCTTCGTTTGCTCACTTACGATCTTATGAATTTGATGGATACAATTACATTAGCTAAAATTGATGTATTCAATACAAAAGTTTTAAACGAAGACGATATCAAAGAAATTTATAAACATGAACACAAACCCGTCATTATTACTGGCCTATTGGATATTGCTGAATTTAAAATTGCAATAAATCAGGATTTAATTGTCATATACATAAAATACCCAATAATAACTAACCGTTGTGAAGTATACAATTCCAGATCCATTTCACATAAGGATGGAAAATTAGTAATTGATAATCAGGTTGCTAAATGTAATAATAAGTATTAAGTAATGTCAAACTTTAAATCAGAACTTTATAATAATTATTGCACTTAAACCCTGACAGTACTTTTTTCACAAGATTGTTAAATGGAGAAAAATCTATATGTAACAAAGTCAGAGAGAATAATAAAAATATTGATATAATCCAAGAAGGTGCCATTTTTATTAATGGACACAATATTGTAAATGACACTCATTTAGATGGGCCATTTTTAATAACCTTTAATGATACTACTATAATTAATAATGTATCCTATTATAATATTGATAATAAGATTCTAAATTACATCACTGCTAAACAATACAACAATTTTTTAATATCCGAATATTTTATGTCGAATGATTCGGAACTTGCATTTGATAATATTAACATATTAAATCCATTTATTCAAATTAAACAACCTCAAATTCCGATTACGTTAATATTGATAACATGTACTATTATATATTTAATTATCAGGATTTTGATCAAATTTAGAAAATATCTAATATGCAAACCACGGAAAATTAGTTTTGAAATAAACCTCGAAAATAATATGTCCGAAAATGAAAATTCCGTTCAAGATGAAATTAGAGTCCAATTGACCAATCTTCTTAATTCAATTTACCCATCACTTCCGATGAATCGGGACGATCCAATTTAGAATGGGGGGAGTTAACCAGCCCACTACCCAAGCCTTCTTACCCGATTTATAAACAACTTCTAGTTGGGAACTTCTTACACAGTTCTTTCATTAGGTTCCATTAGGTCCCCAATTCCTAATGAACTTGCCCACTCCAGTAAGACGTCATATCACTTCACACTTTCCATTAAGTTCCAATTGCGCCGTTGGCCGCCCGATATTTGTTTGGTTTATTTAAATTTCACAATTGAGACCAAATTCTCATCATCCTATTCTCCGACTCTCTTGAGCCAATCTCTTAAGCAGCTCTTGCTTCTCTTAATCCAAGGTTTGTTTATTAGGAGCCGACCCTTGGTCGCCAGTCCGTTTGGGAAATCGAATAAGAACAGTTGAACAATAATAGAGCAGTGAGTTTAGACACTAAGAGTAAACTGTAACATAGTGAATAACAAATAAAAAATTTATATTTTTTAAACCATTCACCAAGGAAATATTTAATTTGCACGAGCACAACCTACGGGTCATACAAGAACTTAGAACCGACGTGACATCCGGTGGATCTCCCAAGACCTGGTTCATTGCAGGAGTGGCGGCCAGTCTCATGCTCTGTGGCCTTGTCCTGTTGCATCAATGATGGAGTCGGAGAAACTCCTCAATCAAGTTGCAAAAGGTCATCAGGGAGATAGGCATCGCCGAGGACGGAGATGATTTAAGGGGGGAGTAGTTAACACATAAGAGATAACATATAATAAATGAAGCTTGAATGTTCATGTGCCACCCTAACGTAGCGCATAAGAAATATGAATAATCATGTGCCGCCCTAACGTATCCAAGTCTGATACTCAAAACGCTGATGCAGCAAATGTCACCGTAGCGGGCGGCTCCCTAATCCCATTGGCCGCCAGCGGTCGCATGATTCTGGGGCATGTTGCATGGTCAGCATTTCCTGTTTATGCGCGGTTCAGAATTAAGTTTCAGTTTAAGATTTGACAAATAAATTAACGGATCGTTCATACTTACTCCGACACGAGTCGTACAACTTTTATTAACTTAATTATATCGTTGAGCCTTAAGGGGCAACGAAATAGAGGACAGTCACCCTCTCAACATAATCTTCAGTAGAAGACCTAGTTGCCGAACGGCAACCACCGCCCCCCGCTACAAAAGCGGGTCACGGGAATCCGATCGCTGCCGCCGGAGCCAACGCAACGGAGACCGCAGTTCGGACCAACATAGTTTAAAGATAATTTATATACTTATATTATATATTTGTATGCATGCGGTCACACTTAAAAGTGCCAAAAGTCGAGCCATGCTTCCCGCTTTTTCGATATATGGTTTTAGAGAAAACTCCCACCTGCTCAACGTCTGTCAGCGTCATATCTTTTATTCGCAGGCGCTTTTATTCGCGTTCGCAGGATCTTTTATTCGCAATGTTGAATACACATTTGCCTCAACGGAGCCCCCGATTTGGATAGACTGGTGCTACCGCAACTGCAACGACCACGGCAGCATCGACTTGCACTCCGGCCAGTATCACGAGTACCAGCCTTACTCGACGTTGCGGCCAAAGACTCCTAAGCAGAGTGGGACACAAGGTAGGAACCCGAGTGGTTCTGTACAGCCTGACGGATCAGGCCAGAGCACGAACCCCACCAACGGACAAGTTGCGGCGCTAATGATGAAGATCGCAACCTTGGAGAAGGAGCTGGAAAACGAAACGGAGATAGCGGAATTGGAGTGAGCGGTGCGGCGAAGACATTGTCATATTTGGTTGTAGAGCCCAGGCAGATATTGGGTAAGATTTTGCCGCCGGGAGCTGCCAAGAGACCCTTTGGAAATGGAATGAGCGGCATTGGAGTGAGCGGTGCGGAAAATATGCCACCATGGCAGATACTGAGTGGAAATCTACCTCTAGATTCGTCTGAGAGAGTCATGCCATTTGTATATAAACAATCACCGCTTAAATTGAGTGGACACTTTCCGCTATAGTTGAGTGAAAATCTGGCAATAGGGCGACCAGTCACACTGAGTACAAACTGTACAAGGAGAAGGTACCCAACGCCATGCTGTCTTATGGTCACGGTGCTGCCATAACGACAACACAACTCCATGGAACCGACCCCATCGCCTGGATCATATGGACGACCTCGCGAAACTGGTCTATACCATCACCAACGTCGGCACCAAACATCCAGAACGAAGGGTACTGCACGCCAGCACAGGTCACATCAATCAGGCCGACCGTACCAAGTGTTGCCCATTATGTGAAGAGCAGCACACAATCTAGGACTGCAAGGACTTCAATTCTTCTCCAAAGGACCGAATTGAGTATGGTAGAGGGTATTATAATCCGAGCATAAAACTCTAAAAGGTTCATGCTAGGAATAATTCGATCTACAAATCGGAAGGAACCACGGTATATAATTTCTAGTATTTCTAATAGGAATCGTGAATTTTATGCGGCTCAACAAGTCAGGGCTATCTACGTCACCCTTGATCAAGTTGTGCGCAAAAATCACACCAAGCATCTTTCTACGGTTAACTAAGGATGGAAGTTTTATTAAAAGCAATCTATTAGAGTAAGACGGCAGTCTCACACTTACATCCCAGTTGAGGCCGCGTAGAGCGAAAATTAAAACGTTTTTCTGGACTGATTCTTTACGGTCCTGATGTACTTTGTACTGAGGGCACCATACACAAGAACCATATTCTAAAATCGGACGAACAAGCGATATATAGAGAGCCTTTGTTATATAGGGGTCGTCAAATTCTTTTGACCACCTTTTTATAAACCCAAGCACGCCCATGGCCTTATTTACCATGGTAGAAATGTGTTCAGAAAGCTTTAACTTGGGATCTAAAAGAACACCAAGATCATCAACTAGGGTAATTCTCTCGAGAGAACCCCCGCCTAGTGTGTAAGGAGCCAGAAAGGCGATGGAGCGATGAAATGTCATTACTTTACATTTCGAAGCATTAAGGTATAACAGATTTGCACAACCTGGAGATTGCAACCTGGAGTGGTTGAACTGGACACATAGCTTAACATCACCCGCATACATAAGTACTCGAGAGGATGTTAATACCGAAGGCAGGTCATTTATAAAGAGTGTAAAGAGTAGGGGGCCTAGATGGCTGCCCTGTGGTACGCCCGAAGTAACCATAACTGGTGAAGACAGGGAGTTTTTGAAGAGCACTCTTTGGGATCTGGAACAAAGGTAGCTAGAAATCCATCTCAAAAGATTGGGTGGAAACCCTAAAAGGTCAAGTTTTTGTGCTAGGAGGGAGTGGTTTACAGAGTCGAATGCTTTACTGAAATCTGTGTAAATGACATCCGTCTGTAGATTACCTTGGAAGCCTTTAATGATGAAGGAGGTGAACTCCAATAAATTCGTGGTTGTTGATCTCCGCCTTATAAATCTATGGTGGGCAGGAGATATAAGTGATCTGCAAAGATGCTACAGGTGCGGAGTTAAAATTTTCTCAAACACTTTAGCGGATAACTTGGATATACCTCTGTAGTTATTCGCGTCAGACTTACTATCTTACTTATGGAGAGGAATTATAAACGACTCCTTCCATATCGAGAGGAAGCATGAAGAGTTTATGGACAGGCTGAATAGTTTGAGCAACGGTCCACACAGAGACTCGGGCAGTACCTAAGTACACAGCCGGGAATTCCGTCCGGACCCGGTGAAAACACCGGCTTAATTTTCCGGAGATCATGAAGCAGAGAGCTTTCATTTAGCAAGGGACTGAAGATGCCGTTCGACCTCGGTAAGCCGTATGGGTACGGCTGACCGGAGTAGCATTCCTGTGAATAGGTTGTTTGAAAGAATTGGGCAAAAAGATCGGCTATTGCCTGATCAGGATTTCCCCACGTATTAAGAAATGATAGCGAGAATGGATGTGCGGACGTTTTACGCTTACTGTTAACGAAGCTGTAAAAATGCTTAGGATCCTGAGAAAAACGTATCCTGCATCTAGATAGGTAGTTCGTATAGCACTGGGAATTAAGAACTGAAAAGTTTGACCGAGCCATTACATAGCGAGAGAGAGGAGAAGGAGAGCCAACTTCTTTAAATTTTTTGTAAAGTCTTGATTTTAAGTTTTTTAGACTGGATAACTCTTTGGTAAGCCAAGGGGGCTTCTCAGATCTAATAGGACAGGAAAGTGGGACAAAAGACTCCGAAAGTGAGTCAAGTGCATCGTAGAAAATGTTTGTGCATATCGTAACATCAGTGCACAAATACAAAGCGGACCAATCAAAATCCCTAATGAGGTTATTAAGCTTCGCAAACTCGGCTTTACGAAAGCAGCGGACACATCGAGGTAGCCTACCCGACCGATCCAATGCGATCGGTCCTATATCGAGCGACACTTCGAGGGTAGGATGGTAGGCGTCTTCAGGTATAGTGAGCGGAGGGACTCGGGTTAACAAAGCTATGGTCGGATCCGTTACATAGCACAGATCAAGCAACCGACCCAGGGAATTTTTCACATGGTTGACTTGAGACAGGGATAAGTCAAGTAAGCCGTCTATAAAGTCATGTCGTGACATGGGCACTAGGTTATTAGACTCGTTTACCGAAGACCAAACACTTCCTGGTAAGTTTAAAAACTATCATATGATCTTTATCAGATAGCGAGGAAGAAACAGCGTTTAAGGCGAACAAGTGCTGCTCGTAAATTGCGATATCCGAAGAAGGTGGAATAAACGAGCATGAAATAAAAACTGAAAAAGCGGAAAGAATCAGTTTTATACACAGGAATACCAGTTCTTGTTGAATCTGGACTGTAAAATGTTCCGACGTGAAGTTAGAGTCCACTGCAATCAGAACCCCACCTGCACGTCGAGACGAACGGTCATTTCTAAAGGTTGTGTACCGACTTGCCAAAACTTCAGAACTAAGAATTTCCAGTTTTAAACAGGTCTCTGTGAACACAATTACGTGGGATGCAAATGCGACGCTATCCCGATACAGAGTGCTGAGCTTACTACGAAAGCCTCTTACATTCTGGTAGGTGATTAAGAGAGAGGATGCTAGTTTTTTGGATGGGTGGACTGGGAAGATGAGGATGGAGCACTGGCCTGATTAGTATTAGGAGTTATTGGGGGCCTAGTCTTCTTCTTTGCCTTAAACTCCTTCACCACCATGTTCTCTGGCCAAGATTTGGCAGAGCAAATGGGGTCAAATTGAGTCGGGGAGACGCTTATTTTGAATGAAGCTACTTCCCTGGCATAAGAGAAGTTAAACTTCTCCACCTTTAAACTGACGGCTTGTATATTGCTTTGAATAAAAGCAATTACGTCAATAGTGGTGTAAGGGGCAAGCCGTGAGACAAAAATTTGTCGATTAGGTGTGATCACCACCAATCTTGCGTTTGGCACCACAGGCCTTATACCTGTGATGGCAATACCCGGTATTCCGGGTCGTATATTTGTTGATGAGATCGAAGTGGACGGGATATTTAGATTGTTGTTCCATTATGTTTGGAAATTGCATAACCCACGATGCCTGAGTACCCAGCGCACTTTGCGTGCACTACTTTTCCACAGAGATAGCAGGGGATAATCGGCTGAGAAAGGGTGACCACCTGTTTGCAGGTTTTTTTGGAACAGATAATAGGGGATTCCATTTTAAATACAATAGAGACACAAAATTTATTTGAAAACAAATAGAAATCAGACCATTGTGCCAAGCAAATGCTTAAAGCGGAATCAGTAAAAACTGAACGGAGAAAGGAGAGCGGTTGCAGCAGCTGCAATGAGAGAGAGAGAACACTACAAGAGAGATTAGAGATCTCGGGTTATCCAGCTTCGTTAGGAGTCAAAATTTCAGTGTCACCGGTATCCTGCAGTTGGGTGTGCGTTCTCTCCAATCACCCCTTCGACGCTGAGGGAGGGCACTGTAGCCTCGGATGTCTCGGGCCTAGTGGCGTCGAAATGTATGACGGCGACGAGGACGCTGACGTCTGGAAATTCGGCGTCCTCCGTAGTGTTGTGTAAACCGTCTATTAGTCCGAGGAGATGGGGTGATGGAATTTTCAACGTTGACGTGAACTTGGTCAGCGTGGGCGTCGGAGGCGTCTGACACAGGGATGTAGCCTGAGCCCTGGGCGTTGATTGCATCGGTTACGTGGACGCAGATTGGGTCGGTGCGGGCTTTCTGGGGTCTTGAGTGTCGGTGGCGTTTGCTACGTTGACGCGGCTTTGGTCAGCGTTGGCGTTGCTAGCGTCTGACCCGTGGCTTGGATCCGGGTTGTCGACGGCGTTGACTATGCTGACGTGGCTGGGGTCAGCATGGGCGTCGACGGTGTCGATGATTCGGTCGATTAGTGGCCAGCTTGTAATGGCGCCACATAAATTTAAGAAATAGTTCTGTTTAAATTGTCCTGTTCCGTTGGATCCATCCAGTTGATCTGGTTGGAACGAGCTTCTTGCGTGGACTTCTTCGTCTTCATCGTCGTTTTGGGGGAATGCTTCAGGTCTTTTAAACTAGCTAAGCGGCGTTTACGACCTTTTAGAACATGCAATTGAACGAGATTTGGAGAAAAAAATTGGGTTACCCGATAGGGCTCCTCGGTAGTCTTTGTATTTGTCCGGCTGCTGCTCGATTCTAGAGCTTGCTGTAATAATTTTAACGGCTGCCGTGAAAGTGCATCTGCTACAACATTCTGCTTCCCTTGGCGATAGTGGACATCGAATTAATACTGTTGAAGTTATAGGGCCCTACATGCTGTGAGGAAGTGACCCTGACAACGCTATTTAACACGCGCCCACATCCCTTCAGTATTCGAATACCTTGGAACAAGGTAGGTGAGCAGCCCTCAGCGGCTGGGAAGAATGGGCCCATAAGTCGAAATATAGAAATATAGTTAGTTAGTAGAGAAAACAAAGCGAAGGTTTTACTGATTGGATCCCATGGTTATTATGCTCTATCATTAGATCCCATCATCGATAGTATCGACAACGCCAAGGCTCATCCCTAAGAACGCTCCATCCCCCACGAAGAGAGAGCTAAGCCAATAAAAAACCCGAAAGAGAGCGGCCCGATGACTGCGACAGTTCAAAGAGAACTCCCGAGAAACAATTCCTACGGGCGGCCTCACTTTCCCACTCACACCGCCACAGAAGAGAGAGCTAAGCCAATAAAAAACCCGAAAGAGAGCGGCCCGATGACTGCGACAGTTCAAAGAGAACTCCCGAGAAACAATTCCTACGGGCAGCCTCACTTTCCCACTCACACCGCCACAGAAGAGAGCCAAGCGACAAAATCCACCGAAGCACCAGCAGAGGCTGCGAAGCAGAGATGTCGCCGGCTAGCACAGAAAGCCATAACCACCACCAAACGCAACAGGCGCATCCGAAGTCGAGGCGCAGCTTGAGATAAAGCTAGAGAGAATATCGCCGGCATCGAGAGAGAGAGTGAAAACTGCAAGGGCTGAAGTGCCGGCAGAGGCTGCGGGCAGAGGTTGCGGGCAGAGGCTGATAGCAGAGGACAGCTTTGTCGCGTGCCGGCTGGCAAGTGATATAGGAGTTAATTCTTGGAAGTGGAGTGAACGAGTGGGAAATTCGGATAAAACCATCGGGTGTGAACGAGGTGACAGAGCCTGAGCTGTACAGTTGAAGCTGTGCCGGAAAGATCGCCGAGGATATACAGAAGGGAGTCAGCCTGTGCCATTCGCGGAAAGAAAAAGACGTAGGGGTAAACTGAAGCTGTAGGCGAGGAGGTAGATTTGATGATAGTGCGATAGGAAGGGTCAGAAGCCCCTCGGTCGGTTGGGTGGGAGGAGGGCTGCGTTTTGGCCTGGGATTCGCGCGTAACAGCATTCGGCTGGTGTGCCATGGGCCACTTGATGGTGCAGTCATTGCACGTCAACGTCCAAACAATTAGAACAGGTGATGTTACAATATGCACAAACATTTTCTATGATGCACTTGACTCACTTTTTGAGTCTTGTGTCCCACTTTCCTGTCCTGTTAGATCTGGGAAGCCCCCTTGGTTTACCAAAGAGTTATCCAGTCTAAAAAACTTAAAATCAAGACTTTACAAAAAATTTCAAGAAGTTGGCTCTCCTTCTTCTCTCTCTCGCTATGTAATGGCTCGGTCAAACTTTTCAGTTCTTAATTCCCAGTGCTATAAGAACTACCTATCTCGATGCAGGATACGTTTTTCTCAGGACCCTAAGCAGTTTTACAGCTTCGTAAACAGTAAGCGTAAAACGTACGCTCATCCATTCTCGCTATCATTTCTTAATACGTCGGCAAACACTGATCAGGCAATTGCCGATCTTTTTGCCCAATACTTCCAAACAATCTCAGGAATGCTACTCCGGGCAGCCTTACCCATACGGCTTACCCAGGTCGAACGGCATCTTCAGTCCCTTGCTAAATGAAAGCTCTCTGCTTCTTGACCTCCGGAAAGTTAAGCCGGTGTTTTCACCGGGTCCGGACGGAGTTCCCGGCTGTGTACTTAGATACTGCGCCGATTCTCTGTGTGGACCGTTGCTTAAACTATTCAGCCTGTCCATTAACTCTTCATGCTTCCCTTCCATATGGAAGGAGTCGTTCATTATTCCTCTCCATAAGAAAGGTAGTAAGTCTGACGCGAAGAACTACAGAGGTATATCAAAGTTATCCGCAATTCCTAAAGTGTTTGAGAAAATTTTAACTCCGCACCTGCAGCATCTTTGCAGATCACTTATATCTCCAGCCCAGCATGGATTTATAAGGCGGAGATCAACAACCACGAATTTATTGGAGTTCACCTCCTTTATCATTAAAGGCTTCCAAGGTAATCTACAGACGGATGTCATTTACACAGATTTCAGTAAAGCATTCGACTCTGTAAACCACACTCTCCTAGCACAAAAACTGGACCTTTTAGGGTTTCCACCCAATCTCTTGAGATGGATTTCTAGCTACCTTTGTTCCAGGTCCCAAAGAGTCCTCTTCAAAAACTCCCTATCTTCACCAGTTATGGTTACTTCGGGCGTACCACAGGGCAGCCATCTAGGCCCCCTACTCTTTACACTCTTTATAAATGACCTGCCTTCGGTATTAACATACTCTCGAGTACTTATGTATGCGGATGATGTTAAGCTGTGTGTCCAGTTCAAGGACAGCTTCTCTCACTCCAGGTTGCAATCCGATCTTAATACCTTTCAGTCATGGTGTTGTGCAAATTTGTTATACCTTAATGCTTCGAAATGTAAAGTAATGACATTTCATCGCTCCAGCGCCTTTCTGGCTCCTTACACACTAGGCGGGGGTTCTCTCGAGAGAATTACCCTAGTTGATGATCTTGGTGTTCTTTTAGATCCCAAGATAAAGTTTTCTGAACACATTTCTACCATGGTAAATAAGGCCATGGGCGTGCTTGGGTTTATAAAGAGGTGGTCAAAGGAATTTGACGACCCCTATATAACAAAGACTCTCTATGTATCGCTTGTTCGTCCGATTTTAGAATATGGTTCTTGTGTATGGTGCCCTCAGTATAAAGTACACCAGGACCGTATAGAATCAGTACAGAAAAACTTTTTAATTTTCGCTCTACGCGGCCTCAACTGGGATGCAAGTGTGAGACTGCCGTCTTACTCTAGTAGATCGCTTTTAATAAACCTTCCATCTTTAGTTAACCGTAGAACAATGCTTGGTGTGATTTTTGTGCACAACTTGATCAAGGGTGACGTAGATAGCCCTGACTTGTTGAGCCGCATAAACTTCACGACTCCTATTAGAATTACCAGAAATTATACCCCTCTGTTCCTTCCGATTTGTAGATCGAATTATTCCTTGCATGAACCTTTTAGAGTTTTATGCTCGGATTATAATTCCCTCTACCATATTATATCGGCAACTAATTCCCTTCCTCTTCTTAAATTACTAATACTCACATACCTTTCTCGTAGTTAGTAATTGTAGTTGTGGTGTACGATAGTTTTAATGCATGATTAACTCCTTTAGTAAGATTAGTTCTAATTTTCCTCGAATACTAGTCTAACATCTATCTTTCCTGCATGATCGCGATCGGTTCGGTTAACGAGTCGCGCGTTTTGCGACAGCGCCCCTCGGTCGGTTGGGTGGGAGGAGGGCTGCGTTTTGGCCTGGGATTCGCGCGTAACAGCATTCGGCTGGTGTCCCATGGGCCACTTGATGGTGCAGTCATTGCACGTCAACGTCCAAACAGGGACGCCCAATACTTCACGTGTTTGCCTCCGGTGTCCCCTCCCACCCCTCTTGTAACCGGACCCCAGTTAAATGCGCAGTCAGCACGAGGAATTCATTCTCTTTAGCTCTTACGATTATCTAGATATATAATAGAAGAATGTTAAATGAATCGTGGCTATTGTTTCCCATTTATTTCGACCCAAAACTTATTTCTCAGAGATTTCATTGACCTGACGTGTGGCGCGGCCCGAGCATGATCCATTCTAAGAATCCTTTCCCATTCTCCCAGGGAGTCGAACGAAGTGTCGCTATACGCGAGAAAGCCTAAGGCTGGAACGCCATCCACAAACTGTAATCTTCCCTTCCGTAGTATAAATTTCTCTCTTTGCTTAGCGAAGATCACGTTTTTAGACGTGCGCCCGCTCAGAATTTGCCTCAAATTGGCTTAGAAGTGGCCTCACGTGAGTTGCCCCGATCTGTCTCTGGGGCCGACCGTCACAAATTTTCAGTATGTGTGCACCGGGCCCTGGGAGACTGAGATATGTACCCCAGCCGAGATCACATCCTTACAGATGGGGCCCGAGCAGGGAACACAGGGACGTGATCGGGAGTGACAAATTATTACAGTGTCCGAAATCAACGGCTGGCAAACCCAACCCAATACGACACCACGCGCGTGGGGGTGACAGGGCTGCCGCCACAACTACAGACGCCCAGAAGAGAAGCAGAGCGACACGGCTACAGCGCGGCGATCGGTCGGCAGCAGAGTCACCGACAGAGTCAGCGGCAGAGCCCCCTGCTCCGAAGCGAGGCTCAGGGCCATCTAAGGAAGAGCCCAGGCTGCGGACGGACAGTCAAGTTCGAGCCTTCAATCGGAACACATCGGAAAAAAAAGTCAAGTCCGAGCCTCCAACCAGAGCGCATCGAGCCAACATATCCCAGCCATGTGACGGCCCATATTTTTTGCATATTTTTTTTTACCTATTTACGTGCACCGAGCTGTAGCTTCAGCTGATCTGCATGCAGTAGGAAGGTAGGAGGAGAGAGCTAGAAAGCTTTTGTCGTGAAAGCGAGCTTTAATGCTCTAGATGATGCTCTAGCCCTTGAGCTTTAGCAACGTGCGTGGAGAAGGTGAAGCCGAAACCAAAGCTTAGTCCCTAGAACATTCGATCTGTGCCAATGAGTTGTGTAAGGTCAGTTTTGTGCATATATGTATATGAGAGAAAGAAACCCAGAACACGTGTCATTTTTTTTCTTGCAAACTCTAAAACGCTATAAAGATCAGCGTATCGCTTCAAGACTCATTAAGGCAAGAGTTAATTATACCGATTGTACTGTAATAATTCGAAAAAAAAAATAAGTGAAACTATTCAGACCAAAGTGCTACATAACCCCGCCATCAGGTAACTAACCTCGAGTAGGTGGAAATTTTACAATTGTCTAATATAGTGATTTTCTCAAGGGGGCATGATGCACATGATAAGGCAATCTCAATCGATTTGTGTACGAATCAGATAGATCTATCTTCCGATTTAGACCCAGTTTCGAGCCAGAAAGAAGAAGTTTCTCCGTAGAAATTTCTATGGTGTGATTTTCGTTTTTCATTGACCTTTTGCTAACCTTGGAAAACACACGTGTACCCTCCAACAGTACAGTCAACACCAAGTATGACGGACAATTTTTTCAAAGTCTGGATAGACATCGTCGTACTGGATGTTGGAAAAGGAGAAAATGATGGATCAGTAAATTAGATGATTTAAATTTATTTGTTTTCCTTATGCTTAACCCCATTTATATACTTTATACACATGATATTATTAGCTTGGCTGGCAAGAAACCCTCTAGCTGAACCCTCCCCGAGGGTGCCGGCTGGGCAATGGGCACTGCATTATCCCGGACAAGGGTAATGCATTGTCGCTTGCTCTGTCCGAGGCAATGCAGTGTCTAGCTAAGGCAATGATTCAGCGTCCTCTCGATCTCGAGTCGGGGGAGCTGGGTCAGAGCCATGGCTAGAGGTGCCTGGCGGTCAGGCCTAAAACGCTAGGGGGTGGCTCCCCCGAAAAACATTAGCCGCATGGACCTTCGGGCCAACCATGGAGGGGACAAAAGGGAAAGCAAGGGTTGGGATGTCAACCCAAACGTCGGTGGGAAGCGTGGCTGCTACCACCGGCGGGCACGGAGAGGAGCAATCCTCTCTGCGTGTCGCCAGCGGTCACACCTCTGACGGGACGGGAGCAGGTCACGTTAGTTGTAATACTACTGCCGGAAAAATTCGCTGTAGGATGAGCCGCGCAGGTGCCGTAGTCGAGACAGACTCGGACCTGGAGAGCGTGCTGTCCATCAGCAAAACTGAAGAGGAATGCCTTCTCCGCTCGCCTGAACCAGGTTCCAGCTCCCCGCGTAGGGAAGGGCCGAAGCGTTCGAGGGAGGGGATGAGGGCAAAAGCTCAGTATAAGGCGGCCCTGAAGATTTTTAGCAGGCTACAAGGCAAGGCAGATATCTCCCCGGAGGAGAAATCCAAGCTAGCTTGGGCCGAGCTGAAGGTGGAAGAGGGCCGTAGATACTACGCACGGTTGCCTCAAATGAAGGCTTCCACTAGTGAACACGCAAATAAGGTGGAGGAGTTGCTAGCTACCAAGAGGCAGCGCTCGACCGACAACACCGCCACCCCGGCAGGCAAGCGGCAGCGCGGGCCCAAGAGAGCGGAACCATCCCCACCACCACCGAAAACGGCGAAGCAGAGGTCTGTCAATGCTTCAAAGGTCAGCGATGTGTCCAAGAGACACCTGATCGTAGCTCTCATCGACAGACGTGATGAGAACGGGAAGATGACGGCGGCGCAGTGGAAACTGGTCCACGCACGGCTCGTCGACTCCCTGCTTGCACGGATGGAGGAAGACCCCACAGTGCCCATGCCCACTTTTGATGGCGCTGGATGGCTGAATGGGGTCAAAATCCTGAAATGCAATGACGACCCGACGCTGAGGTGGCTGACGCAGACGGTCTGCCAATTGGAGGCGTTGTGGGAGGGGGCCAAGCTGGAGGTGGTGGACAGGGAGCTAATCCCGTCCATTCCAAAGGCGAAGGTACTCTTCCCCATCGTCATCCAAGGAGACCGCGCGCTGAAGCTCCTTCAGCGTCAAAACCCGGACATACCAACCGCAGACTGGAAGGTACTGCACGCTGGTAGCCCACTACCCAACGAGGGGGGCCAGCATGTGATCCTCCAGATAAACAAAGACGCAGAGGACGTCCTTTACCCCAGATACGGGAAAATGGCGTGGGGCATGGGAAGTGTGTACCTGCGCCTCAAGAAGCGCCGCCCCGAAGACACAGACACACACACCCTGCAGGCAGGCGAGGTGGAGAAGGACCTCGGTCTAGACACCATCGTGAAGGCCGCCCAGGGTCTGCCTCTTGAAGACTCCCAGGAAGATGAGGACGGTGACCTGACGATTACAGTCAACCCGTCGTATGCAGTTGAGCCAGCCGCCCATGAAACTGAGTGTGCTGCAAATCAACCTGCATAAAAGCAAGGTAGCATCGGCGGAGCTCCTCATAGCCATGGAGCAAGGGCCCGCCGATATAGCTTTGGTCCAGGAGCCCTGGATTGCGTCAGGCAATACAGTGGCCGGACTGAAGTTCGCAAATCACAACTCGTTCTACCCAACATCGGTAAGCAGGAATAGAACCGTCGTACTAGTACGAAAGGGAATCCACGCTTACCTTATGTCTCATTACAGCACAGACGACCTGACAGTAGTGATGCTGGAGAGTGAGGAGAAGCGCCTTCTGGTAGCCTCCTGCTACATGGCACACGACAGGCCCGCACCACCTGAAGAACTAAGGAGTCTGGTGGAAAAAGCCGACTCCAAAGACCAGCAACTCATCATTGGTACGGACGCCAATGCCCACCACAGTGTGTGGGGAAGCCCCGATATCAATGACCGAGGTGAGTCACTCCTAGACTTTATATTATCAAATAACATAGATGTAGCAAACGTGGGAGAGGACTACACTTACGTAGGTCCCACCTCGTCCAACGTGCTAGATCTAACCCTCGTAACAGGAAAGAGCACCTTGGTATCTGGATGGAGAGTCCTTGAAAGACCATCCTTCTCGGACCATAAGTACATTCAGTTCAAGTGCGAATTCAAATACACTCCGAAGGTGACAGTCTTCAGGAACCCCCGGAACACAAACTGGGAGAAGTTCAGGAAGACCGTTACCTCGAAGCTCGCGAATCCGGGAAAAGTGAAATCCGCGGAAGACATAGAGAAGTCCTTGGAGACCCTCTCCAAGGAACTTCTGTCTGCCTACCAAGGAGCATGCCCGCCATCAAGAACGAGAAAGAGGACCAAACCACTCTGGTGGAATAGGGACCTCTCCCTCAAGAGAAATAACCTCAGGGAACTCTTCAAACTCGCCAGAGTAGCGAATGAGGAGATCATCAATGAGGAATACAAAACACTACTCAGAGACTACAAGAAGGAAATACGCAAGGCACAACGTAGCTCGTGGAGGAACTTCTGCTCGAACATCGAGAAAGTGCCTGAAACAGCAAGACTCAGGAAGCTGCTCTCGAAGCAGCCCACCATACAGAGTCAGCTACAATTAAATAACGGACAGTGGTCAGAAGACAGCGAAGAGGCTCTGACAGCACTAATGGAGGCCCACTTCCCGGGATGCACCGAGGTCACTGATGCTGAAACGCATCAGGACCTAGCAACCGAGGAACAAACACCCCCGACAGATCTAATAACCCACAAGAAGATCCAATGGGCCATAGACTCCTTTGCGGGCATCAAAGCACCTGGACTGGACGGAATATTCCCAGCCATGTTGCAGGCGACCAAAGAGACGATCATCCCATGGCTCTTCGCAATATACTCGGCATGTCTAAGTACAGGCTATATCCCTATCCAATGGAGAACGGCTAGAGTTGTCTTCCTCCCAAAGGCAGGAAAGTGCAGCCATGCTAGTCCCAAGGACTATAGACCGATAAGCCTTACCTCTTTTATGCTAAAAACACTGGAAAAGCTGCTGGACGGATACATCAGGAAGGAGGTGGGAGGACTGATGTCAACCAACCAGCACGCTTATACCAAAGGGAAATCGGTGGAAACAGCTCTACATTCACTAGTAGCTACCATCGAGAAGGCTCTCAACAATAAAAAGTATGCACTAGGAGTATTCGTAGATATATCCGGAGCATTTAACAACGTAGCCACGAACGCAATAATGGATCGCCTTGAAGCGACCCACACACACCAAGATATCAACCTATGGATAAAGAACCTCCTGAGTTGTAGACGGGTGCAATCTGAGTGGGGCACCGCTTCCACGGTAAAGGGAGCGCATAGAGGCACACCTCAAGGTGGAGTCTTGTCGCCCCTCCTGTGGAATCTGGTGGTCGACGACCTCATCAAGAGATTCGAGAGGAAGGCCCCAAAAATAACAGCTTATGCAGACGACATAAGCATAATTATTACGGGCGTATGTCCATCGACTCTCAGCTCCATAATGGAACGAACACTCAGGGAGATATGCGAGTGGGCGGACGAAGTAGGACTCGACATCAACGCGGACAAGACGGACCTCATCCTCTTTACAAAGAGGTACAAGGTACCGGCATGGATCCCCCGAACAATCAACCAAACAAGGCTAACCCCGAAAACACAGGTCAAATACCTCGGCACAGTACTGGATAGCAAACTGGCATGGAAACCCAATGTAGTGGAAAGGGTGAAGAAGGCCACCATTGCGCTTTATGCATCCAAGAAGATGCTTAGCAGCACATGGGGCCTGTCACCCGCCCTAATGCATTGGATCTACATCTCGGTGGTGCGACCAACTCTGCTGTATGGAGTCCTAGTGTGGTGGCAAGCAACTGAGAAGAAGACGTACCACAAGCTTATGGAAAGGACCCAGCGACAGGCTTTGCTATGTATCACAGGGGCGCTGAGGTCAACCCCAACTATAGCACTCGAAACCATACTCGGGATCGATCCCCTCGACATCCACGCTCGGCTGACTGCGGGTAAAGCAGCACAGCGACTTATCGCATCGGGGAACATGTCACCCCAAGGATACGGGCACAGTTCAATTGGGAGGAACATGACCAGTCATACAGACTACATGACCCCCCAAACTTGCCTAGAGGTCAAAACCAACACATTTTTGGGACCCGAAGACTGGAAAAAGGGACGGGACCAGACTCAACACCTCAACATATATACTGACGGCTCCAAGATGGACGGAGGAGTAGGAGCGGGCTTATATTGTACAAACCCCGAAATAAGGGTGTCATATAGGCTACCAGACCGATGCAGCATATTCCAGGCGGAAGTTTTCGCTATAAAGAAGGCAGCAGAGGTCGCTCAGCAAATAGAGCGACCACACAACGTGGTGAACATATTCGTCGATAGCCAAGCAGCGATAAAATCCATGCAGTCGTTCTCAGTCGGCTCCAGAAGTGTCCTGGCAAGCAGGGAGGCATTAGACTCATTATGCACGACCAAGTCAGTGCGAATCTACTGGGTTCCCAGCCACCAGGGCATCGAAGGAAACGAGGCTGCGGACGTTCTGGCTAAGGAAGGCGTTGGGCTGACGAGCGAAAGAATCGAAAACGTGCCTATCTCCCTTAGAACGTTACAAAGCGATCTAGAGAAGCAGGCCGCCCTACAAACCAAGAACAGATGGAGGAACGCAACCACCTGCAGAACCTCGAGAACCATGTGCAAGGAGCGCAATGAAAAGCTAGCTCACTATCTACTGCATCTTCCACGGAAAGACTGTAGACTGATAGTGGGAATACTCACAGGTCACTGTCTGGCTGCGGCTTACGCGGCCAAGCTAGGCATTACCAACATAGACAGCTGTTGGAAATGCGATGAATCCGGCGCTATCGAAACCCTGGAACATCTCATCTGCAACTGCCCGGCTCTTTCACGGGCAAGGACAAGATACCTAGGCGCACCGGAGATGGCATCACTAGAAGATGCCTCCAAGAGGACGCCGAGGGAATTACTTGCCTTTGCGAAACACACCTCGATACTCGAGGACTTCCAAATCTCAGCAATACCCCCGTAAAGGTCCATCTACATCCGGATCACTAAGGGCCAGACTGGCCTATGAAAGTCCCCGCTGAGGGACGTCCGGGTTAACCTAACGTAACCTATTATTAGCTAGGAACGTCAATGCATGCAGGCCTGTTGCAGCGATGGAAAATAAATTGTAAGTCATGATAGAAGAAAAAAGAGAGAACACAATGTAAAGCACACTTGTAGAGCTGCTGTTCCATTAACTAACATTTTGATTTTTTTCCTTAATCTTCATACATTGCAATTATATAACCCACCCATCTATTTTTAATCAATATATCAATTAGTCCAACCTAGAATAATGTAATAATTACCATAAGAATTTATATTCCCCTGTATTTTGTTAAGCTTTGGAAACATGTCTTTCGAGTGGAACATATATTGAAGTATTGTTGAGAATGGATATGGAATAGAGTAAAAAGAGAAATGGGGTATTGAGAGAGGAACATGTAAAGAATAAGGGTTAACACGGAAAAAAAAGATCAGTGTTGACATGGTTGGGCGGGTAAATTGGAGTTGCAACATCTGACTCCGAGCGGCGGTGCATACGACAATTCGACTAACAATTGAACACCTAACGGCCATGTTAGCACGACTTCTTCTTGTATGTGGTAACAAGGACAACAGAAAGATCCCCCCATCCGACGAGCCCTAGTCGAAAGATTCCCCCTGTGCTAACAATGATCTTAGAAACGTTGACTATTTTGTGGTATGTGTTATAGCAATCGCCACACCGGAACACCAGGACACATTACAAAAGTGGCGCCCAACGTGGGGCACACGACACATTAACAGCGATAGGTATAACTTTGTGTCCTATTGATTGTCAGCAAGTAGAATTTTGTTGCGTTCTTTCTTTTCTGGAAAACGGCAATGGTTGGTGCTAGTCACAGCCGATTCTGTCCGAAACGATAAGGGAACAACAAGTCTTTATGCGTGCTAGTAACTAGGTTTAAGAAAATTTTACTAATATCTGTGGAATTCTTTACGGTTAACAATGCTAGTCATTAAATCTTACTACCCGGAACCATTGGTATATATCTTCTGAAGCTTCAGTTTCTGTTGGAGGCAATTATATTTTCTAATAATATCTTTTGAAAACAAGTCGAAGGGTTGTATGTATTGCCGTAATCTTTACATGTTCTAGATCTTAATACCCTAATCTATTAGGTTACGTTAACCCGGACGGCCCTCAGCGGGGGCCGCTTGGCTGTCAACGAATAGATTGACTACGTTATGCGCTCGTTCGGTCTGTTGAGCGACCTCTACAGCTTTCTTGATAGCGAAGACGTCCGCCTGGAATATGCTGCATCGGTCCGGTAGCCTATATGATGACCTTATTTCTGGGTCTGTGCAGTATAGGCCCGCTCCTACTCCTCCGTCCATCTTGGAGCCGTCTGTATATATGTTGAGGTGTTGAGTCTGGTCCCGTCCTGTTTTCCAGTCTTCGGGTCCCATAAGTGTGTTTGTTTTAACATCGAGGCAATTTTGGGGGTCATGTAATCAGTAGAACTGATCATGTCTCTTCCGATTAAACTGTGCCCGAATCCTTGTGGCGACATATTACCTGATGCAATTAGGCGCTGCGCTGCCTTTCCTGCAGTCAGACGAGCGTGGATGTCAAGGGGGTCAATTCCTAGTATTATTTCGAGTGGTATTGTTGGGGTTGACCTCAGCTCCCCTGACCCATAAGCTTGTGATATGTTTTCTTCTCGGTTGCTTTCCACCACACTAGGACTCCATACAGCAGAGTTGGTCGCACAACCGAGATGTAGATTCAGTGCATTAGAGCAGGTGACAGGCCCCATGTGCTGCTAAGCATCTTCTTGTATGCATAAAGCGCAATGGTGGCCTTCTTCACCGTTTCCATTATATTGGGTTTCCATGTTAGTTTGCTGTCCAGTACTGTGCCGAGGAATTTGACCTGTGTTTTTGGGGTTAGCCTTGTTCGGTTGATTTTCGGGGGGGTCCATGTCGGTACCTTTTACCTCTTTGTAAAGAGGATGAGGTCCGTCTTCTCCGCGTTGATACTGAGTCCTACTCCATCCGCCCACTCACATATCTCCCTGAGTGCTCATTCCATTATGGAGCTGAGGGTCGATGGACAGACGCCCGTAATAATTATGCTTATGTCATCCGCATAGGCTGTTATTTTAGGTGCCTTCCTTTCGAATCTCTTGATAAGGTCGTCGACCACCAGATTCCACAGAAGGGGTGACAGGACTCCACCTTGAGGTGTGCCTCTGTGTGCTCCCCTTACTATGGAAGCGGTGCCCCACTCTGATTGCACCCGTCTACAACTCAGGAGGTTCTTTATCCAATGGTTGATTGCTGGGTGTATGTTGGTCGCTTCTAGGCGATCCATTATTGCGTTCGTAGCCACGTTATTAAATGCTCCGGATATATCTACGAGTACTCCTAGTGCATATTTTTTGTTATTGAGAGCTTTCTCGACAGTAGCTACTAACGATTGTAGTGCTGTCTCCACCGATTTCCCTTTGGTGTAAGCATGCTGGTTAGTAGACATCAGTCCTCCTACCTCCTTCCTGATGTGTAGATCCAGCAGCTTTTCCAGTGTTTTTAGTAGAAATGAGGTGAGGCTTATCGGTCTATAATCCTTGGGACTAACATGGCTGCACTTTCCTGCCTTTGCGAGGAAGACAACTCTAGAGGTCCTCCATTGGATTGGGATATAGCCTGTACTTAGACATGCCATGGGGTGGTCACCTCTTTGGTCATCTGCAGCATGGCTGGGAATATTCCGTCCAGTCCAGGTGCTTTTGTGCTCGTAAAGGAATCTATGGCCCATTGGATTTTTGTGTGGGTTATCAGATCTGTTGGGGGGTTCTGTTCTTCGGTTGTTAGGTCCTGTTGCGTTTCAGCATCAGTGACTTCAGCGCCTCCTGGGAAGTGAGCCTCCATTAGAGCTGTCAGGGCTTCTACGCTGACCACTGTCCGTTATTCAACTTGAGCTGACTCTGTATGTTGGGCTGCTTTGAGAGCAGCTTCCTGAGTCTTGCTGTTTCCGACACTTTCTCGATGCTGGAGCAGAAGTTCCTCCACGAGCTACGCTGTGCCTTTCGAATTTCCTTCTTGTAGTTTCTGAGTAGGATCTTGTATCCTCGTTGATGAATTCTTCATTCGCTTGTTTCGCAAGCTTAAAGAATTCCCTGAGATTATTTCTTTGTAGAGAGAGGTCCCGGCTCCACCAGGGTGGCTTGGTCCTCTTCTTTGTTTTTGAGGGTGGGCAAGATGCGTAGTAGGCATCTAGTAGAACCTTGGATAGAGTCTCCAGGGACTTTTCTATATCTTCCGCGGATATCACTGCAGCCAGGTTCGCGATCTTCGAGGTAACTATCTTTTTAAACCTTTCCCAGTTTGTGTTCCGGGGGTTTCTGTAGACTGTTACCTTCGGAGTGTGTTCGAATTCGCACTTGTACTGAATGTACCTATGAAATGAGAAGGATGGTCTGTCTAGGACCCTCCAGCCAGATACTAAGGTACTCTTTCCTGTAGAGAGGGTTAGATCTAGCACGTTTGACGAGGTGGGACCTACATAGGTGAATTACTCGGCCACGTTTGCTACATCTATGTTAGTTGATAAAATAAAGTCTAAGAGTGACTCACCTCAGTCGTTGATATCGGGGCTTCCCCACACACTGTGGTGGGCATTCGCGTCCGTACCAATGAGAAGTTGGCAGTCTTTGGAGTTGACTTCTTCCACCAGGCTCCGTGGCTCGTCAGGTGGCGTGGGCCTGTCGTGTGCCATGTAGCAGGATGCTACCAAAAGGTGCTTCTCCTCACTCTCTAGCATTACTACTGTCAGGTCATCCATGCTGTAATGAGACATAAGGTGAGCGTGGATTCCCTTCCGTACGAGTATGACGGTTCTGTTCCTGCTTACCGGTGTTGAGTGGAGCAAGTTATAATTTGAGGACCTTAGTCCGGCCACTGAGTTTCCTGACGCAATCCAGGGCTCCTGGACTAAGGCTATGTCAGCGGGCCCGGAACATCTGGGGGAACATCTGGGTTCTGGCGTTGTAGTAGCTCCTCCAATAAGGTTGGCATACTTGCCGGTTGACGCCATCATTTGGGGCACTAGAGAGTAGTACAATCTGCCCTCTTCCTCACGCTGCTCGGCCCAGGCTAGCTTAGCTTTCTCCTCCTGGGAGATGTCCGCTTTGCTCTTAAGCCGGCATAGTGTCTTGAGGGCCGCCTTGTACATTGCTTTGGCCTTCATCCCCTCCCTGGAACGCTTCGGCCCTTCCCTGCGCAGGGAGCTGGTACCTGGTTCCGGCGAGCGGAGAAGGCTTTCTTCCTCCGTCTTGCTGATTGACAGCACGCTCTCCAGATCCGTGTCTGTATCGACAACGGCATCCGTGCGGCTCAGCTTGGAGTGATTGAGTGTGGTGTTGGCAGTAGCTTTACAGCTGACTTGGCCTGCTCCCGCCACGTCAGAGGTGTGACCGCTGGCGACACGCAGAGAGGATTGCTCCTCCCCGTGCCCACCGGTGGTAGCAGTCACGCTTCCCACCGACGTTTGCGCTGACATCCCAGCCCGTGCTTGATCTCCTTCGCCTTCCATGTGGCCCGAAGGTCCATAATGCTTAATGTTTTTCGGGGGGACCACCCCCTAGCGTTTTATGCCTATCCGCCAGACACCTCTAGCCATGGCCCTGACCCTGCGCTCCTGACTCAAGGTCGAGGAGACACCTGGCCATTGCCTTAGCTAGACACTGCATAGCCTCGGACGGAGCAAGCGGCAGTGCATTACCCTCGTCCGGGATAATGCAGTGCCCATTGCCCAGCCGGCACTCTCGTGGAGGGTTCAGCTAGAGGATTTTCGCCAGCAACCCTAATCTATTGATGGTTATTATTTTTTCTGAGTAAAGTTTTTTTTTTAGAAAATTTATTCGTTGAATTTTTTAGAGATTGTTTTGTGCACCATGGCCGTAAGACGAAGTTTGGATATGACCACTTACACAAATAACGAGCAAGTGTGCAAAGTTTGTTCAAACCCAATGATTTCTTTGGATTTAAAACTCATAACACGTTGCAAACATATTTTCCATAGGACGTGTATATTGAATTGGCTCGATAAGTCACGATCTTGTCCGATATGTCAAAACAATGTTACAAGAAATGGTTTACTAGAGGTTCTTTCCAAAAATAGTGCAGACCATAATCTAAACCCTGAAACAAACAATGTGGAGAGGATTTTGTTGACGCATAGTCAGAAGAAGAAAGTGAAACAGTCACAGAAATCTAATGGGATCGTAGAACTCAATGATAACAGTAACGTATTGTCTAATTCCGCTTCCGTGGATAACCCATGCCAAGATGTAGGTTTGTTAGAGCAGCGAATATTATCACAGGTAGATCACCGAGTAACTTCGCAAATTAGTGAAATGCAGTCCATGATCTCGGAACTGACCCGCCAGATTTCTAAATTAACAACAGACAGGTCAGGTAGAAACGATGCCGTATGCAGATGATAACGGCCATAACAACGAACCTGATTGGGGAAGAAAAACTACTTCATTATTTAGTCTAGATAGAGATGCACCCGCTTTCATGCCTAATCAATATAGGAATAATAACAATCTACCTGGGAGAAATAGTAACTTTAATCTAAGTCGCGATGTTGGGAAAGTATAATGGCTCGCGCAATGGAATGCCAGTAGGAAAATTCATATACATGATTACAGCTTTAACAAAGGATAGCTTACAAGGAAACTTTCAAATATTGTGTGAGCACATCCATATTCTCTTCAGTGGCAGAGAAAGTGAATGGTTCTGGAGGTACAGACGCACTGTCGAAAGAGTAAACTGGACCGATCTTTGCAAGTCACTGAATTCCTACTTTCTTGAACCGCTATCAGACGACGACGTCAGAGATTTGATAAGAGATCGCAAGAAGCAAATCAATGAAAGCTTTGATGAATTTCATAATGGAGTTATGCACCTAGTAGATCGCTTGCAATACCCAATTAGTGAGAGTCAGCTAGTGTCAATATTGAAACGAAATCTGAGACCGTTTATGAGAAGAAAGTTGTTCTATATAGAAGTCAATTTGGTTAGCCAGTTGAGAAAATTAGTTCTTAGACGTGAAGATTTTAGTGAGGAGTATAATACCTCTAACCTGAAAACAAACACTCGAAAGCAAATAAACGAATTGGATTATGACAAAGAATATTCAGATGACTATCTAGAAGAACAAGAGATTTGTGAACTGAAAAGACCTAGAGCCCTAGAGGAGAAGAAAGAAATGCAATATTGGAATTATCATAGGTTTGGCCATAAACATGCAGATTGCAAATCTGACAAGAAGATATTTTGCTTAGGTTGTGGAGCTGAAAACATAATAAGACCAAATTGCGAAACCTGTCATGAAAACCGACGGTTGAGCGGCAACAAAAACAGCAGTTACCGCTCAGATCCTCAACAGTAAATAAATAGCATTTATATTCATATTCTCCAAAAGTCGGTATAGTTCCTAAATATTTAAATTCTAAAAATATTCAAGGTAACTAATATCAAATAGTCCCGTATCATGTAAGACTTCGAAACTATGAAGAGATAAGAAAGGAAATATTTGGTAGCAAGATAGATTCATTAGGAAACAACAGTTGTATCAGAGCGAAAAGGAATACCGTTCGTATATCGTTAAGTCTAGATTCAATTGTGGATATGAAAAAAGATATTAGACCATTTGTTGAAATAAGTATCTTTGGTAAAACTTATGGAGGATTATTAGATTCCGGTGCTTCAGTTTCATGCCTCAGTGGGGAAGCCGCAAAGGAATTTATAAGCAAGAATATGCCCTATATTGCAAGCAAATCGCAAGTTGAAACTGCTGGAGGACAAAAATACAACATTCTCGGTTACGTGGAAACGGAAGTAAGCTTAGGAATCAGACCAGATTATTAACCCTAAATATAATTCCAGATTTGAAACAAAACCTATATCTAGGAATGCATTTTTGGAATACTTTTGGCCTGATGAAGAAGCTAGTGAAAACGTTTTCAATAAATGAGATTGATTTGCCAGTTTGAACTGGCAAAGCCGATAAAACAGAGATATTTCTCAGTATCACCGGCGTTTGAAAAACGTATTCATGAAGAAATTGATAACATGCTGAGTTTAGGCGTAATTGAAGTAGCTCCGCCAACTTGTTCTTGGAGTAGCCCAGTTTCAGTAGCACAAACGGGTAGCAAATTTCGTATGTAATTAGATTCACGGAAGGTAAACTTGGTAACGATAAAGGATAAATGGTATTTTATCAAGGTTACCGAAAGCGGAATTTATTTCATCCCTAGAACTAAAGCACGCCTTTTGGCAAATAAATCTGAAGGAATCTTGTAGAGATCTGACTGCCTTCACTGTACCAAATCGTCCCTTGTATAGATTGCGAGTCATGCCTTTTGGATTGACGAACGCGGCGCAAACAATTCAAAAATAGAGTCTTTGTCTATCTGGATGATCTGTTGTTAGTTAGTGAAACGGAAGTTAGTGTTCCGGAAGTTCGGTATCTTGGTTATGTGATAGGTAAAAGTTGCATTAAGGTAGATTCAGAAAAGGTCTCCGCCATCAGAAATTTGGTTCCACATCGGTCAGTTAAAGAACTTCGTAAGTTTTTAGGTTGTGCGGGTTGGTATCGCAGATTTATAGAAAACTATGCATCCCTAACAGCACCGCTGACAGATCTGACCAAGAAGGCCAAGTCTTTTAAATGGACTGATAGAAAGGACAATCGCATATTTTTCTTACAAGCTAAATCAAGCCCAACAGAAATACTGTATAACTGAATAAGAGTGCTTAGCTGCGGTATTGAGTATTGAGAAATTTAGAGAATATGTAGAGGGTCTTGAGTTCAAAGCTATAAAAGACCATGCAAGCTTAAAATGGCTAATGAGGCAGACAGACCTGAATGGCAGATTAGCTAGATGGGCATTAAAATTACAGCATTTCAACTTTGAAATTGAACACAGGAATGGAAGCTTGAACATTGTTCCAGACGCTCTTTCGAGACTACCGACCGAAGAAGTAAGCGGAGTAGAAGTTGTGTTGCCAGATGTTGACTTACAGTCGCTTCACTTCCATTCACACAGCTATTCAAAATTAAAGGAAACCATCACCGAAAATCAAAGTCGTTTGCCGGATTTGCGAGTTGTAGATAGCTATGTTTACAAACGAACTCAGTTTTATCAAGGCGATCCAGTGTCAGAGTCAAACTGCTGGAAACTTTGGGTACCATCAGAATTGTAATGCACACGCACCTCCTTATAGTTCTCATGGCGGTATCGGAAAAACATTGGAAAGGCTTCGTCGAAACTTAATTTGGCCAAGTATGGTCAGAGACGTCAAAGATTTTATTTCGAAATGCGAAGTTTGTAAGGAATATCGTTCGCATTGAGATCTTCACATCATACCGCAATTGGATTTTCACCATATTTTGCTTTGTTCGGTAATCATATGATAACGCACGCAGACAATTATGAGCTGCTGAGGAGAATAGAAATGCTAAAAGAGGGCGAGAATATCTTGACTACAGACAAACTGCAGATTGTTAGAACCAAAGTAATCCAAAACATAAGTAGGGCATATCAAGCAAATAAAAAAACATACGATCTGCGGACTAGATATATTAAATTTGAACCAGGTGAACATGTCTTTAGGAGAAACTTCTTTCAAAGTGTTCAGGGTAGCAGCAGACTGGTGAACAGCACTGTGGGCGGCGCTCACGATCCCGCTCTCGCGCGGTCGTGGGCGCTCTCCCGCTCTCGCGCGGTCGTGGGCGCTCTCCCGATCCACGCTTCGCGGTCTCGACGAGTCTGCAAGCTCGAGCCTGAACACTCTCGCTTCCACCTCCGTTTCGAGACATACATATGTACATTGGTCCATAATCAAGCCGCTCCAAATACATTACATATATACTAGGAAAATCACTGGCCCCCGACTTTTTATTCCGTACTCATCGTTGGAATCTATCATCCGATCCGCCCTCCTACAAACATTGGTCCTTCGAGCCGGATCTTCGCCATCAACAGAAGGAGAAGTCCATCCCAGCACGCATCGGCGGATCATCAAAGAGTTTCCAAGATAAGTACCACGCTCCGGGTGCCCGACACCAGTGCAGTGATTTGGGAAAGTTTTCCGCATCCAAGCCCGAGCTTTCGCGACATATATATACCCATACATATACGGCAAGGGTCATCCACTCTTGTTTCCTTTCGCATGCCATTTCCGACGACGGCATATTATCGGCCATTCCGGCCGTTCTCCGCTCTTCCGTTCCCATCTGCGGACATACATATGTACATTCAAGTGATCCGCTAATTCTTCCAGTTCCGTTTGTTTGTGCCTACGCCTCCGCCAGCGGGAACCTAAAAACTAAATCGCCGGCACGTACATATGTATACATAACAACTGCATATTCTTGAACATATGTATACATCTCCGACAATACACTTACATATCTACATACAAATTTTACATATATACATATAAAAACTGCATACTCTTGCACATACATATAAGTATGTACATATATCCGAAAATACACGTACCTACATACAAATTTTCATATTTTACATAGCTAACATGAGCGTTAGATTTGAGCGTTAATCTTCGTCGCCCCGTTACCATCTCGTCTGAATTTCGTTAACCCAAGCCGCGGTACATAACACTTAGATACGCCAACATACATACAAGCAGCAGTAGCTGTGCACTCTTTTTCTCGCTTTCGCTTCTCCACCGCTGCCCGCGTTGTATTTGTTGGGAGAATAAATTACCGGTGCCGCTCTTGAGCATAACGGAGCGCCAAGTGACGCGCTACCCTATATTCCACGGGTATATCGTTTCGTCTGTAACTTGCAATATATCCACATATATACATACATATATAAGCAACGCAATCCCAGTCCAATAAATACACTATCCTGTGTTTCATTTCATGTTCATTCCGAGTCCAATTAAAATATAAAGTTTCCTACAGTCCACTCCGAATTATCAAACATATACGTACTTGCATTTTCCTTTACATATATAAATATACATAATCAGTTCGTTCGACCAAGCCGCGGTACATTACGCTCATTTCCAGCCATACGTACATACAAGCAGCAATAGCGGTGCCTTCTCCTCGTTTCGTTTTTCGTTTCTCCACCGCTGCTCGCGTTGTATTTGTTGGGAGAGCATATTATCAGTGCCGCTCTTGAGCATAACGGAGCGCCAAGTGACGCGCTACCCTGTATTCCGCGGGTATATCGTTTTCGGCTAATACTTGCCAAGTGACACTCTACCCTACATTCCAAGGGTATATTATTTTCGGGTGTCATTTGCAACCGCCTCTCCCTGGATACCTCGTGCCTCGAATTCCAATATTACTGTTCGGTCCCTATTGTCGTTCTGGATTGTACATTTATTTTTATTGCTATCGCCCGATCTCCATAACATACCGAAACACTTCCGACGTGAAAATAAATCCACATTGCGACGAATACCAAGCGTTTTGTTGCATCCGCTCTCCGTATCCATACAAAGGTCGTGTCCATCCGTCCGACACTCACGCATCCGATTTCTCTTTCCTCGGCGTGTGACGCCCGAATATGCCCACTGGTGAAAAGGACAGCAAGAAACCTTTGTCGCTGCCCGCTCCAGGTGCTAACAAGCCCAGGAGTTCTTCCGTTCCGAGAACACCTACTGCGGCGTTCGAAAAGGTCAAGTCACCAAGAACTCCCAAGCCCACAAGATCCACCGTTGCGAGGACCCAATCGGTTCTGTTCCCTTCGCCGGTCACGCTCAAGGTGCCAGCACCTACTAACAACAGCCCTATCTGCTCTCAACGCGCCCTCAAAATGGCCCAGTCTTCCGTCAGCTCCGCACGGGCCAAGTTCGAGACAGCCATCGACAGGCTGACCACTTTCGAAGCCCCATTCATCGCTCCGGGTATCAGCACCCCATCCCCCGCCATCTCTCTGATCCGCCGAGACCAGTTACGAAGCATGTGGGCGAAAGTGGATGCTGAGTTCGAGGCTTGTTCCATAGCAATGGTTGACGAGGATATAGAGGCAAAAAGGGAAGTCCAAGCCATGTATCGCGAGTGCTATGACAGCTATGAGCGATACATGGCTGACCTCACTGTCCAAGCTGCCGGTCCAACAGAGCCTCCTTCTACGCAGCCAAACTCTCATGGCGGCTGTCGATTGCCCCCATGTGACATCGAAGTGTTCACTGGGGATTACGTCCGCTGGCCCACCTTCCGGGATCTGTTCACAGCAATCTATATAAACAATCCACGACTGTCTCCAGTGGAGAAGCTGTACCATTTAACATCCAAGATCAGTGGCGACCCAAAGGCCATCGTTGCGAAGTCCCCGCTGACCAACGACGGGTTCGAGACGGCATGGAATGCCCTCCGTGACCGGTACGAGAATAACCGGCTCCTGGTGACCAACCAGATTAACATTCTCCTCTCATTGTCCCCAGCCGTCTCGGAGTCAAGTCGTGCTTTGAAGGAGCTCCAAGGGACGATCCATGGGGTATTGACCGCCCTGGCACACTCCAAGGTCTCCACCGAGAACTGGGACAGCTTGCTGGTGACGATTTGCGCATCCAAGCTTCCTAAGTTGACCCGGGCTTTGTGGGAAGACTCCGTCACCACAAAGAAGGAGATGCCGTCGTGGAACGAAATTGACTCCTTCCTCAGTCAAAGGTATTTGACGCTGGAAGCCATCGAGGGCAATCCTTCCACGCACGTATCCAAGGTCAATTCGAATCCGTTCCGTTCCCAGGGGAGCCCTGTTCCAAGAAGGGTTCACTCGTTCGAGACTACCGTGGTTCCAAAGAGGAGATCGTGTGATCTCTGCTCCAAGGAGAATCACCCCATCCGGATGTGCCCTCACTTCCTCCAGATGACCGCTGATGCTCGTTCCAGCTACATTAAGCAGAAACAGCTGTGCCTCAACTGCTTCGCAAGAGGCCATCAGATGCGTGAATGCCAAAGCGCCCACAATTGTGTCACTTGTGGGGAACGACACCACTCGCTGCTGCACCGGGGCATTCCAAGTTCCAGTGAACCCCGGTCCACATCCGTCTCGAATCCGAGCTCTTTTGAACCGCAACCCAGCGTTCAAAACTACTTCGCTTCTGGCCAACGGGCTGTCCTTCTAGGCACCGCGGTCATTAACATATGCCAGCTTGGTACGAATTTCCGAGCCCGCGCTCTTATCGACCCGGGTTCCGAGGCAACGTTCATTACAGAGCGGCTCTTCAATATCATTAAGCTGCCATTCCGACTTATCCAAGCACAGATTTCGGGCCTTAATCAGACAGTTTCCGCTCGGTCCCAGAAACTTTGTGATTTTTGCATCCGTTCCCCGAAAAGACCGAGCTGGCAGCTCGACGCAGCCGCCTACGTTTTGCCGGAACTGGCAGGCAACCTTCCGTCCTATCCGATCCCGCAGAATTCAATGCGAGACTTGCCGAACCTGCCATGGGCTGATCCTACATTCTACGAAAGTTCCCAGATCGATGTCCTGATTGGAGCTGACCTCCTTCCTTCCATCCTTTTGAGCGGAGCACAGCCCAACATCTGTGGGTCTCTCTTCGGGCAGGAGACTGTTTTCGGCTGGGTGCTTACCGGCCCAGTGTCCACTACTGGTCAAGGCAACATCTCGTCGTTTTCGACACGGGTGTCCACCGAATGTGAGCCTCCATTAGATAGGCTTCTCACGAGGTTCTGGGAAGTGGAGGATGTACCTAGTAAGGTGGTAAGCGAATCTGATTCTTACTGCGAAAGCAATTTCCGTCGAACCACGTCGAAAGCGTCAAGTGGAAAGTATGTCGTCACGTTACCATTCCGCGACCCCGACCATCCCGGATCAGGTCTGGGGTATTCAAGGTCGATCGCACTGGCTCAGTTTCTGAGAAACGAAAATCGTTTAAGGAGAGACTTTCCTTTAAAAGAGCAGTACGATTTCGTGATCAAAGACTACTTAGAACTTGACCATATGAACGAGGTTCCTCCGGCTCACGATTCCGCCAATTACTATCTTCCGCACCACGCTGTACTCAAGCCCGAAAGCACGACCACCAAAGTCCGCGTTGTATTCAACGCGTCCAGCCCTTCGACCACCGGCGTGAGCCTTAATGATCTTCTACATGCTGGTCCAGTCCTACAATCGGACTTAACTCTGCAGATCCTGAAATGGCGGTATTTCCGTGTCGTGTTCAATGCCGATATCACTAAGATGTATCGTCAGATTTGGGTAGATCCGAAGCACACTCCGTTCCAGCGCATACTATTCCGAAACACGAATGGAGAAATCCGCGATTACGAGCTAAAGACTGTCACCTTTGGAGTCAATTGTGCTCCCTTCCTCGCCATCCGGGTGCTGCAGCAGCTGGCAGACGACGTCCAGTCCCGATTCCCGAAAGCAAGCCATATTCTCCGATCCTACATGTATGTCGACGATGTCTTAGCAGGCGCAGATTCCACCACTGAGGCTCAGCGAGCCATCCGCGAGCTGCAGGCCGCGCTTAGTTCTGCAGGCTTTCCGCTACGAAAGTGGACGTCCAACCATAAGGACGTTTTGACCAGCATTCCGCATGACCATCTCCTACACCGCGACTTCCTTGAGCTTGAGGCCGAGAGCATGGCCAAGACCCTCGGGATTCGATGGAACGCTACCTCCGACGAGTTCTTCTTTGCCCCTCCCGAATTAGCGATTGAGTCCTCCTATACCAAGCGAGCAGTTCTTTCCCAGATTGCGAAGTTGTTCGATCCGGCGGGGTGGCTGGCCCCCTTCATTGTCCGTTCCAAAATCTTCATGCAGGAAATCTGGCTGCAAGATTTGGAATGGGACGACGATCTCCCTAGCGAGATGTGTCAGCGCTGGCAGAGCTTTCTGCAAAGCTACTCCGTGCTCAATCAGATCCGCATTCCCAGATGGATTATGTCCCAACCATCGGTGACCATCGAGCATCATGGTTTCTGCGATGCTTCCGAAAAGGCGTACGGTGCCGCAATCTACGTGCGCGTGGAGGTTGACCATCGTGTAGAGGTGCGACTGCTTACCGCAAAAACCCGAGTCGCACCCGTGAAGACTGTATCGCTCCCCCGATTGGAGTTGTGCGGTGCGGTACTATTGTCCGAAATGGCGACGGCTGTCCTGCCAAACATGCCGACGGCGAGCACCACTTGTTTCTACTGGACTGACTCTACCATTGTCCTGGCGTGGCTGAGAAAGCCTGCGTGCCACTGGGCCACCTTCGTTGCCAACCGGGTTACTCGAATATAGCAAGCCACCGAGGCCGAGAAATGGTTTCATGTTCCATCCGAACAAAACCCCGCAGACTTAGCCAGTAGAGGCATGCCCTTGCAGGACCTGGTTGATAGCCAACTCTGGTGGCACGGACCAGATTGGCTGCGCAAAACCAGAGACCAATGGCCGGCACAAGTGGACTGGTCTTCCGGTACGACCTTAGAGCAACGGGTAGTGAAGGTCCACTTCGCACCGAGCCCATCCGAAGAATTCCTTGAACGGTTCTCCAACTGGGAGAGAGCGCTGCGAGTCCGGGCGTATGTCTTTCGGTTCATAAACCGTTGTCGGAAGGTGGCCACCGCAAAGGAGGACCATCTTACCAGCGGAGAAATTGCCGAAGCTGAGCGAGCTCTTATCCTAGATACTCAGCGTCGCGAATATCCCACCGAGTATCACAGCCTAAGTGCTAAGCGCCCAGTACCAAGGTCAAGCTCTATCCTGACCCTGAACCCGTTCCTAGACCGACATGGGCTCATAAGAGCATGCGGCCGTGTCGCTGGTTCGGAAGCTCTCAAGTATGACGAACAGCACCCAATTATTCTTTCGTACAGTTGTCGGCTGTCCCGGCTTCTGGCTCAGTTCACGCACCGGATAACTCTCCACGGCGGCAACCAACTAATGGTGCGCCTGATTCGATCCAAGTATTGGATTCCACGGATTCAGAGGCTTATGAAAGGGGTTGTCAACTCCTGCAAAGTATGCACTATCCACCGAAGGAAGTTGCAAACCCAAATGATGGGAGACCTTCCAGCGGAGCGGACTTCCTTTTCCAGGCCGTTCACGCATACAGGAGTTGACTATGCTGGTCCCTTTGAGATACGCAATTTTACAGGGAGAGCGTGTCTGATTACCAAAGGGTATGTGTGCGTATTCGTGTGCTTCTCCACGAAGGCGATCCATCTGGAGGCCACGTCCGATCTCACCACCGAAAAGTTTCTCGCTGCCTTCGCTCGTTTCGTCGCACGACGTGGATGTCCACAGCGGATCCATTCAGACAACGGTAAAACGATCGTTGGTGCGGCGTCTGTGCTTTCCCGGGATTTCCTAGACGCAGTCAAGGACTCGGTGACTAATACGTACAGCCATCAGCGGGTTTCTTGGCAGTTCATTCCACCAGGAGCTCCACATATGGGAGGCCTGTGGGAAGCCGGGGTAAAAAGTTTCAAAACTTTATTTTACAAGGCCACTTCCACACGGCGATACACGTTTGAGGAACTTTCCACGCTTCTCGCAAAGATTGAAGCATGCCTCAATTCCAGGCCGCTCTCTCCAATGTCCGAAGATCCGACCGAACTGTTGGCCCTCACTCCCGGGCATTTCCTTATTGGGGGACCTTTGATGTCTGCGGCCGAGCCTGAAATGAGGAGTGACCTCAAGTCGATAATCAATCGATGGCAGCATTTGAAGGCCCTCAACCAACAGTTTTGCCAGAGGTGGAAAGAAGAATACCTCAGAGAACTCCACAAGCGCACTAAGTGGCAGACGCCAACTCCAAACCTTCAAGTGGGCGATATGGTTGTCATTAAGGAGGACAACCTGCCTTCCAATGAATGGCGACTCGGGAGAATCCAGTCCGTATATCCCGGCACCGATGGGAATGTCCGGGTAGTAGATATTTTCACGACTCGCGGCGTCCTCAGAAGACCCGTTGTAAAAGTCGTTCTCCTTCCAGGAGAACCCCGTACTTCCGTCCAACAATAATGTAGATATTTAATTAATTTAATTAATAATTTAATTAGTAGATATTTTCATGACTCGCGGCGTCGTCAGAAGACCCGTTGTAAAGGTCGTTCTCCCTCCAGGAGAACCCCGTATTTCCGTCCATTTGATCCGTTCCTAGCTCATTATTAATGCTCCTCGTTTTTTTTTGTTATATACGCTTCTAGTTTCTTTTCGCATCCAGACATGGGCCCACGATCTCGTGCCGACCGCATCATGGAGAGCCGACGCGCTCGCAGTCGCAGTTCCTACCAGTGCCGAGTCTGCCCAGGAGTGCATCCGCTAAGGACCTGCCACCACTTCCTCCGGTTAAGCCCCGTGAAGAGGCTCCGAGCCGTGCTCATTAATAAATACTGCGCGAACTGCTTGGCGCATCAGCACTCCGGCAGGGACTGTCGCAGTGGCGGATTGTGCAGGGTGTGTGGCAAGAACCACCACACGCTGCTTCACCTACCCGCGTCGCGTCGCCCTTCCGCGGCAGCAACGTCGCCACCTCCGCCGTCCCACGTCAATCGCCGCCCTCGGCGCCGCCCCAGCCGTCCTGTCGGAAAAGCTGCCGCACCCTCGCCCGCTGTGTCAACATCCCAAGCCGAACGCCACCCGCGTCTCCCCGTGAGCCAACACATGGCAGGGGCCCCAGCGCCATCCGTCCACTCGCTTCTCCAACATCGGAGTCTCAACCTCCTCCCGACGGCACTGGTGGTCCTGGATACGGGTTCCCAAAATTATGAGACGGCGGCGCTCATCGATCCGTGCACTCCGGTGAGCTGCATCGACGATTCATTGGCTAACGCCTTCAAGCTGGCTACAACTCACGTCGGCGACGAAAAGGTGTGCACCGCCGTCATCCGGTCCAAAGCGAGCGAGGTCCGATTGGACGTGGTGCTTAAGATCAAACCCAGATTGTGCATCCGCACGCCGATCCGACAGTTGAGCGACCCCGTCCGAGCCCGGTTCAACGATCTTAGGCTCGCGGACGAGCAATTCCATCGACCTGCCACCATCTCTCTGGTCTTGGGAGCGGACGTTTACCCGAAGGTGATCCAACCCGGGCTCCTTGCACGCGACGAGGGCCTTCCTGTGGCGCAGAGCACCGTTTTCGGATGGATCGTATCCGGGGCATGCACGCAGCCCTAGGACCAAACTTTTGCATCCTGCAAGGGGGGGGGAGGATGTTCAGGGTAGCAGCAGACTGGTGAACAGCACTGTGGGCGGCGCTCACGATCCCGCTCTCGCGCGGTCGTGGGCGCTCTCCCGCTCTCGCGCGGTCGTGGGCGCTCTCCCGATCCACGCTTCGCGGTCTCGACGAGTCTGCAAGCTCGAGCCTGAACACTCTCGCTTCCACCTCCGTTTCGAGACATACATATGTACATTGGTCCATAATCAAGCCGCTCCAAATACATTACATATATACTAGGAAAATCACTGGCCCCCGACTTTTTATTCCGTACTCATCGTTGGAATCTATCATCCGATCCGCCCTCCTACAAACACAAAGTAATAAAATCAAGGCATTTAATGCAAAATTAGCTGCTAAATTTGTGAAGGCAACTGTAGTTCGAAGGTTTGGCAACCACTGTAATGAGTTAGAAGAAGATGGTCAACTGATAGGAAAGTTCCAAGCTAAAGACCTGCAAAAATGCGTAACTTAAAGATGCCCGTTTTCCAGCTTATTTTGATCCAGTAAAACAGTTTATAAATAACCTGTGCTGTGACGACCCAAATTTTTTTCATCTATTTTGTTTACCTATTTACGTGCACCGAGCTGTAGCTGCAGCTGATCTGCATGCAGTAGGAAGGTAGGAGGAGCGAGCTAGAAAGCTTTTGTCGTGAGAGCGAGCTTTAATGCTCTAGATGATGCTCTAGCCCTTGAGCTTTAGCAACGTGCGTGGAGAAGGTAAAGCCGAAACCAAAGCTTAGGCCTTAGAACATTCGATCTGTGCCAATGAGTTGTGTAAGGTCAGTTTTGTGCATATATGTATATGAGTGAAAGAAACCCAGAACACGTGTCATTTTTTTTCTTGCAAACTCTAAAACGCAATAAAGATCAGCGTATCGCTTCAAGACTCATTAAGGGAAGAGTTAATCATACCGATTGTATTGTAATAATTCGAAAAAAAAAATAAGTGAAACTATTCAGACCAAAGTGCTACATAATGCCGCCATCAGGTAACTAACCTCGAGTAGGTGGAAATTTTACAATTGTCTAATATAGTTATTTTCTCAAGGGGGCATGATGCAATCTCAATCGATTTGTGTACGAATCAGATAGATCTATCTTCCGATTTAAACCCAGTTTCGAGCCAGACAGGTAATAACTATTACATAACCCCCACCTCGACATGTGGCTAATAAAATTTGTGTTTTTTCTAAGCTCTTTATTATCTGCCAATCCAACGCTCAACTTTGCTTCAGTGTTCGCCCATATGCAACATTGGTTTGGAATCCAACTCGGAAGAAGTTTCTATAGTGTGATTTTCGTTTTTCATTGACCTTTTGCTAACCTTGGAAAACACACGTGTACCCTCCAACAGTACAGTCAACACCAAGTACGACGGACAATTTTGTCAAAGTCTGGATAGAAATCGTCGTACTAGATGTTGGAAAAGGAGCAAATGATGGATCAGTAAATTAGATGATTTAAATTTATTTGTTTTCCTTATGCTTAACCCCATTTATATACTTTATACACATGATATCCTTAGCTAGGAACGTCAATGCATGCAGGCCTGTTGCAGCGATGGAAAATAAATTGTAAGTCACGATAGAAGAAAAAAGAGAGAACACAATGTAAAGCACACTTGTAGCGCTGCTGTTCCATTAACTAACATTTTGATTTGTTTCCTTTATCTTCATACATTGCAATTATATAACCCACCCATGTATTTTTAATCAATATATCAATTATTTAGTCCAACCTAGAATAATGTAATAATTACCATAAGAATTTATATTTCCCTGTATTTTGTTAAGCTTTGGAAACATGTCTTTCGAGTGGAACATATATTGAAGTATTGTTGAGAATGGATATGGAATAGAGTAAAAAGAGAAATGGGGTATCGAGAGAGGAACATGTAAAGAATAAGGGTTAACACGGAAAAAAAAAGATCAGTGTTGACATGGTTGGGCGGGTAAATTGGAGTTGCAACATCTGACTCCGAGCGGCGGTGCATACGACAATTCGACTAACAATTGAACACCTAAAGGCCAGGTTAGCACGACGTCTTCTTGTATGTGGTAACAAGGACAACAGAAAGATCCCCTCCACTCGACGAGCCCTAGCCGATAGATTCCCCCTGTGCAGCGACAGCTGTGACTTCGCTAGACCACTCCATGCCAGCTCGTCTAACTGGGAGTTGCCTTCCACGACCACCCCAGGAATCATCACCTCGACACCAAAAGAGCCACGTATCCACGTTGGATTTCATGAACGGCTAATATCAGATTCCCATGGCCAAGGGAAACCAGGAGTATACGGCATTCACCGTTTCTAGCAGAGGATTTTTCCAATGGACGGTAATGCCATTCGGCCTACACTCAGCTTCAGCGACCTTCCAGTGGGCCTTAGATAGCCTTCCCCTATCTTGATGACATCATCGTCATCGTGTCGACGCTAGAGGAGCATGTCGAGAATCTACGAGAAGTGTGCATTCAGCAAATGGATGGAACTCGTGCCCCTGCGCAAAGCTACCACCGCCAAACTGGAAAAAGCCTTAAAGGAACGCATCTTGAGTCGGTTCGGAGTGCCCCGGAAGTTCGTATGCGACAACGGCCCGCAATTCACTAGTCGGTCATTCAAGAACTTTTGCAAGTTAGCCACACTGAAGCTCGAACACACTGCCCCCTAAAAACCGCAACAGAACCCCTTTCTTTTTATTTGTTCTTGAGCGGGCTTTGTCTCCGCACTCGATGTTTTTTGGTCTTTTTGTTTGACCCTTCATTGCACTTTTTGCCGGTTTTCACTCAGCGGGCTTTGTCTCCGCGCCTAATGATATTCACTTTCCTTTTAAATTTTTTGTTCTTTCTTGAGGGGGCGTTGTCTCCACACTCGATGCTGTCGATCTTTCGGGTTGTTTTTTTTTTTTTCACTTTACACCGATTTTCACTTAGCGGGCGTTGTCTCCGCACTAATTTACTCTCTCGGGGGTGGTTTTCGATCGCGTTGGGCGCCAGTAATGTTTAAATACAAAGCGGGTATTCGATATGAAGTATTATTTATTTGATTAAACTTGCAATGAATACAGTGAGAGATTAATACCCGCAAGGCGAGACGTAAGACGTGAATGCCACTCGGCAGATAATTAATAACTAACTTAAGAACCTAAACCTCCGAGCTGCGGACCCTTAGCTGCCAGTCACGGCGCTCGTCGCTGTCCAGCAAAAGTGCTGACCTTGCGCCTCGTGTGTGGTGTCCAGTGGCGGCCGGCATCCGGCGACCGCGACGACGGCGATCCCACGGGTGACGGAACTGCTTATCTTGCAATATCGCAGAATTCGTCCAACCCAACGGACAATTCAGTTAACTCTTGTTAACTTATATTCGCAAAAAGGACGAATCAAATCTTAGCCTATAAATTAAACTTAAAAAAATTAAATCGAACTCTTTCGGAGATTTTTATATGTAATAGGTATATTAGATATTATCTATTTCCATTTTTGTTTACATTTGTTTTTTACATTTGTCTTCTCTACATTTCTAAATCTTCATACGTCTTTACTACGACTCGTGGAAATGTGTGCGAGAGAGAGAGACGGGTTGAGTAAGCGCTTGGAAGGCGCTGCGTTGCGCTGCGTAATAAATGACATTATTATATGTTCGTAAAAAATTTAATAATTGCCAAAAAATAAAAATTTAGAGACAAAAATAAAGTCGATCCCGTTCCATTTTTGTTTACATTTGTTTTTTACATCTTTTTTGTCTACATTTATACATCTACATATGTACGTCTTAGCTACGACTCGTGGAGATGTGTGCGAGAGAGAAAGATAATGAAGCTATAATAATAATCCGACCTGATCCATATTCAAAAATCTGATAGACATGGCCATTCCCTATTATTCGGCGTTTATAGTTTCTCGTATCTTTAAAATTGTGCATGGCACAGATTTTCGTCCTTTGTGTTGGCGGAAGGGGGCGGGCGAAATTTTGAAATATACTTGTAACAGTGTAAAATGACAGGAGTCTGGATACAAAATTGTTTTCCTCTAGCTTTTATAGTCTCTGAGATATAGGCGCTCATGGAGACGGACAGACGGATGGACAGACAGACAGACATAGCCATATCGACTCAGCTATTGATGCTGATCAAGAATATATATACTTTATGGGGTTGGAAACGCTTACACATCCATTTTTTCAGCATATCCGATATACCCCTTTACTCTTCGAGTACCGGGTATAAAACGAGGGGGAACGTTGTGAGCCGCGTCTACAGCCGCGGCTCTACTTTATACCCGGTACTCAGTCAGTATATATGTATGTGAGCTTGTTGTAGTTTATTACATGTTCGCAAAAGGGACAAATTTAATTTTAGCCAAAAAAGAAAAAAAATATTAAGTCGAACCTTTTCGGAGATTTTTATTATTAGATGTTTTTATATTTGTTTACATACTTTTTTACATCTGGCTTTTCTACATGTCTACATCTACTTCCTAAATATACATACACTGCTGTGTGCGAGAGAGAGGAAGGGGAAGGGGGCGTGGCCAAATTTTGAAACAAAATTGTCTCGGTTTGATATCACAGGAGCTTGGATAGAAAGTTTGGTTGATCTAGCTCTTATAGTCTCTGAGATCTAGGCGTCAAAAATTCCGATCAGGCATAGCGCCCACCCCTATGTGTGAGAGAGAGCGAGAGGGAACGATGCATTTCGAAATGGTTTTCTTCATTGTAGCTATATTTATGATCTGATCTGATCTGATCCAGATTCAACACTCTGATAGATATGCTCATTGTCTATGATTCTGCGTTTTTAGTTTTCTCGTATCTTTAAAATTGTGCATGCCACACAAACCATATATCAAATACACGAACCATACATCAAATACACAAACCATGTTGCCCTAATTATAACTTAAACAAAACTTTAATAAACAAATGTAAAAGCTCTATAGAACTTCACGGTCTGCAGAGCTCAAATCGAAGATCTTTGATTCAGTCTTGAAATAACCTTAACTCAAATGAATTCAATTAATAAATATATATAAATAAATAAAAATATTAAATGAGTTTTTTTTCTTAATAAATTGAAAATCCAACTATTTAATTGGCGTAGCCGGTAGGATACTGATAAAAGTTATATTGAAATGTATCAAATTGTATGTTATCGATATTATATACTCATACCTACTATTGTATTCTCTTACGGGCTCAGTTAATTGCCTACAAATCGCCGATACGTGCATTACAAATTTACACACATTATATATATTCTAAAACCCAGTGAATTGATGAACATCAGGTTATGGACCCAGGCACTTTAAACAGAGCCACATGCCGTTGAAATAAAAGTGCATAAAAACAGACATTTGTGAAACACCAAATTGAACAAAAAGACGGAGACGACGCTGTCATAAAAGTGTATGTGCGTAAAGTCAATACAAAGAAGAGCGAACAATTAGTAAACTGTGTGTGTGCGTGTGTAAAACGGAGATCGGCAAAACGTGTGTATGTGTAGTAGCGGACAACTCAGGAAAAGAAAATTGGCAAAACGACGCCAGAAAGGGAACGTCAAATTTTGAAAGAGAAAAGGGAGTGTTGCAAAAGTCTTAATAAAATAAATGAAAAAAGAAATTACGAATAAAAATTAAAACGATTAGTTACGCGAACATTAAGATAAATCCCCTCGTAAGGGAGAATTACGACACATGGAAAATACAAGTGGAAGTCCTTTTAAGAAAAAACGACTTATGGAAATACGTGAGCGGACAGTGTGTAAAAACAGAAAATCCATTAACTCAAAGTGAGTGGGACACAAATGATAGTTAAGCAAAATCAGACCTAATTTTGTCAGCCGCAACGACAGAATTGAGACAAATACAAAATTTTACCAGGTCAAAAGAATTATGGGAGAAACTCCAAAAAGAGTATCAATCGAAAGGTCCGGCGCGAAAGGCTCATTAATTGAAGTCGCTAATATTGCTAAAAAAGCAAAACGGTGAAGACATGCATAGCCATCTCCAAAAGTTTTTTGTCTTTCTTGACAAAATACGTGAAATGGACATGGAAATAATGGATGATCTCGTAACAATATTGTTGTTGTACAGTGTACCCAAAGAGTATGATAGAAACTCAGGATAAATTACCTGAGCCAGAAACATTAAATAAAATTGAATAATTGCCAAAAAAGGAAATTTAGAGACAAAAATAAAGTTTAACCATTTGCATTATTATTTACATTTTTTTTTTTAACATCTATCTTCTCTACATTTCTACATCCACATTCACTACGACTCGTGGAGATGTGTGCGAGAGAGAGAGAAAATGAGTAAGCGCTTGGAAGGCCTCTGAAATTTCATTTGTTTCTTCTGGCTATACTAATGATCCGATCAAATCCAGATTCAATACTCTGATAGATATGGTCAGTTTCTATGATTCTGCGATCTCAGTTTTTTCGTATCTTAAAAATTATGGATACCACAAATTTTCGTTTTCTTTTGAGGGCGGAAGGGGTCGTGGCGAAATTTTGAAATAAACTTGTATTGAAGTAATATCACAGGAGCATGGATAGAAAGTTTGGTTGCTCCTTATAGTCTCTGAGACCTAGGCGCTCATCTGGACGAACGGGCATAGCACCTACCCCGGTGTGGGAGTGAGAGCGAGAAGGAACAATGCCTTTCGATGGTTTTCTTCATTGTGGCTATATTTATAATTCGAACTGATCCAGATTCAAGACTCAGATAGATATGATCTTTATTTATGATTTTGTTTTTTTAGTTTTCTCGTATCTTTAAAATTGTGCATGCCATAGATTTTCGTCCTTTGTGTGGGCGGAAAGGGGCGGAGCGAAATTTTGAAATACACTTGTAACAGTGTATAATGACAGGAGTCTGGATACAAAACTGTGTTCCAATAGCTTTTATGGTCTCTGAGATATATGCGCTCATGGAGACGGACAGACGGACGGACAGACAGACATAGCTATATCGACTCGGCTACTGATGCTGATCAAGAATTTATATACTTTATGGGGTTGGAAACGCTTCCTTCTGGGTGTTACACACATCCACTTTTGGCTTAAATCTAATATACCCCTATACTCTTCAAGTACCGGGTATAAAAATACGTACAGAATTATCAAAACAAAAATCAAAATGAAAAACTCAAGTGCTTCAATTGCGGAAAAATCGGCCACAAGGCCAGAGAGTGTAGATCGAAAATAAAATCTAAAGAAAACCAAAATGAATATAGAGATGCCGCAAAAAGCAACTCAGCTGTTACATTACAAGCATTTATTGAAGAAGGCCAGTGGTGTCTTGATTCAGGCGCGACATCGCATATGTGCGCTCAAAAGGAACAATTTAAAAACCTAAAAAATGAATCGCAAAGTTTAAAACTCGCAAATAATAAATCGGCTCCAATACTAGGCAGCGGTGAAATACTTCTTGAAACCACGGTCGTGATGGCTAGTCTAGGTGAAGCACTCTATGTTCCCGAGCTAAGGTCAAATTTGATGTCAGTGTCAAAAATCACAGATCACGGTTTTGAAGTAATTTTTCGTCGTACTGGTGCAGTAATAATCGACCCAGAGACTGGCAATAAAATTGCAACGGCAAATCGAAAACCAAATCTTCATTATATCAACCAAAACAATACGGAAATTTTGCACAAAAAGAAACAAAAAAACTAAATGAGTGAGGCTTGTCGCAAAAGGTTTCGCTCAAACACCAGGTATGAGTTATAATGAAACTTTCGCCTCAGTTGCACGCTTGAGCTCCATCCGAATGCTCATGGCTTTATCTGTCAAACTCGATATGCAGATACAGCAATTGGACTTCACCAGCGGATATTTAAACGGTGAAATAATCGAAGATGTCTACATAGAGATACTGAAAAAATTTGAAAGAATCTTGGACAAAAAGGAACGCAGCAAATACACGTCGCAAAAGGTATGCAAAATAAAAAAGGCGTCATATGGTCTCAAGTAGTCTGGAAGGCAATGGTACCGGAAACTAGATAAAAAACTACAAGAACTGGGTATGCAACCACTAACCGCGGACCCATGTGTATACACCATACATAAAAATGAAATACTGGTAATTGTATTGATCTACGTTGACGACCTAATGATTGCATCAAACGATCCAAGAGCACTCGGCGCACTGAAGGATGAGCTAGCCAACATTTTCGACGTGAAAGATTTGGGACTACTAAAGTACTGCCTTGGCATAAAGTTTGAACAGGATCTGGAGAACAAGGAGATCAAAATGCATATACGCAAATATGCAAAAGAAGTAATCAAACGTTTCGGTATGGAAAACTCTAACACAGTTACAACACCTTTAGCATCGAACCAAATATTGACAAAGGACACTAAAGAAGAAGAAACTTTCAAAAAGGAAAATGTACATATCAGAGTCTTATAGGTTTTCTGATGCATCTGGCAGTTTGCACACGGCCAGATTTGTCTCATGCAGTAAGTTTTTTTGAGTCAATTTGATTCAAACTTTTCTCTCAGCATAAGACGGCACCTAAGAGGGTTCTTCGATATCTAAAGGCAAGCGACGACCGAGGGCTGGTATTCAAGAAAAACGGCAAGAGCCTTTTCGGCTACACTGACGACGACTGGGGTTCCAACATCGACGATCGAAGATCATTCACAGGCTACGCATTTATGTTTTCCAACGCAACAGTCAGTTGGGAATCACGAAAACAACGCACAGTGGCGCTTTCAACCACCGAAGCTGAATACATGGCGATATCTGACGCATCAAAAGAAGCAATCCATCTGAAACTTTTCTTGAAGGAAGTTTTAGCCTCTGAGGATGTTGTTGTGATCTTCAACGACAACCAAGGCGCTGGCGAGTTAACCAGAAATCCAGTATTCCACAGCCGAACTAAGCACGTGGACATTCGCCTTCATTTTATACGCGAGCTAGTCGAGAAGAAAGAAATCATCATCAAGTACATTCCAACCGTGAAGATGCGTGCAGATGTGTTAACCAAGGGTCTATCAACGAGCAAACATAATGAATGTATTTTGGTATTGGGTATGAGTTAAAGTATAATTTTTGATTCTTAAAAGACAAACTGTTTAACATAAAATTTGAGGGGAAAGCCTTGTACTCAGATAAGCAAAATTTTCTTGCGACAAAAAGTAGCCTATATTTTGCTGTGTGACCATTATGACCAGATTTGCATGCTCTACGGTTACACTGTTTTGTGTTTGTTTACAAAAAAAATCTGTTGGAATTTCAAATTTTGTCGGAAAGAAAGACGGAATGTACTATTTATGGGCTCTGTGGCGCAGGAGAACGACAAAGAACTTAAAAAGCTCCGCAATATTGGATAAATCAGTTGTTATCAAATTATAAATAAATAAAAGGAGTAAATTGATAGATTACAATATCCATATAATCGGCTTCAATGAGATTAAATTTTTTTTATTATTGCAATTTTCCAGCCGGCTGGAACTTTCCTGGTCTTCTTCATGTTGATGTACGAGTGTCGATGACGACAGAATATAGAATAATTCTATCTTTAAGTCGAGCCCAGCAAATACCACCTTATCTTTTCTAGTTTATATCGTTGCTTTTCGAGTATTAATCGGTTATCTATTTTGCTTATCTGAGTACTCTCTTGCAAAATTCCTGCACAACAAATTCTTGCGCAAGAATTACAGGTATGCATTTTTATCGTTTCCATACGAATTTCATCCCTGATTCTTGCGCAAGAAAATTTTGCTTTTCTGAGTACTAGGCTGAAGCACTAACCATACAGTACATAGATGAGACATTTCATACAAACGGCTGTCGCAAGCGAAGTCTGAGATTTGCAGTACCAAGCGTTCGGCTCGGTACAGCAACTGTTCGGCTCATGACGCGGCGCTAGCCGAAGCCGACAGCAACGAAGCAATGGCATTGGTGTGTGTGTGTTATTATACACAACAAATTTTTGATTGTAGGCATTGTCAGTTCTTGGGCTCTTGGGTTTTTTTTTCTGTTTTATTTGGTTTTGCTTCAGCGTATTTGGATGTATGGGTGCACATATATGCTCACGTACATTGTTTAAGTATTGCTGCTGGTAGAACGAAATTTCTCAATTCCCTTAAGATTCTTGGATTTCTGTGCTTGTTACCCTTTACTTTAGCATTTTTAGAGTCGACACGTTTGAAGACACTTGCCTTATAATATCAGAATAACTCTTGTTTTGTATATGCTCTAGATGATAATTTTGTTTAATATAGAAAATATGAATATATAAGCGGATATGCATATGTAAATATATACATATAATATATTTCATACATAACTCCTATTGGAATAATTGTCCATTAGAGTATTCAGGGTGCAAATTGTGAATAAGCAAATAATTTTCATTTAATATATATATTTGTATATAATTAAGTCGTATAAACATAAAGACTATACAGTTTGTACTATATATACACATATGAATATTTAATTGTATGGTATATCATATAATATATTAATATATATATATATTATATGTATATGATCACATACAAAAAAGTTATATGCGCTGAAAAAATTATATATGTATATGTATATCAGCCATTATTATGGATATTAATGACATATAAATAGGTATTGAATGGGTCTATACACATTTTAGTGTCATAGCCCAACAATCGTTCCTCGCTTTTTGAAGCGAATGCAAAGAATTCATTGGAGATTATGACTTTATGAAGACGCAGCTCGGCACAAGTACGCACACATAAATATGTAAGAACTTGCAGCTCTGTGCGCACTCACACATGCAAGCTCGTTCTATTTTTAGATCCATGGCTCGACTTCGAGCTGCCGAATTTGCGACGAGAAAAATGTATTTACTGAGAGCTGCATAGGTAATGACGATAGAATACTCTACAGACAATTAATCTCATGTGAAGTCATGTATGCTATACATTTTGTATTTTTACACATTTACATTCGTTCATTATATTCGTTTATAGTACATCAAACAAAATTAGCATATAAAGGCTATACAAAATATTATTTTTATTTGTATTGTGGGCAAGCGTCTCCATGAAGTCTTAATCTCCAATGAATTCTTTGCATTCGCTTCAGAAAGCGAGGAACGATTGTTGGGCTATAACACTAAAATGTGTATAGACCCACTGTAGTGTGTCTATTTGCTGTGTCAAACGCCATTTCATGAACATATATATAAATAAAAATTGAAAAAAGTACAATTTTGTTTCATTTATTTGCTTATTTATTTTTAAAAATGTGCCAAAAGTCCCGGAATGCCTGTAAGGCCTTAAGTGACCAAACAAATCTCGTATCTAGGGATAAAATTGTATTAAAAGTATTGTTTTTAAGAAAATATTTGTTTGTTTACCTTTTTTCTCCATAATCACATTTGTTTTTTGTTGTTTTTTTAGTGGTGATATTTCCACGATAGGCAGATCAGGGTTGAAATATTCGGAAAATCGGAAAACTCGATTGAAACTCAACCTAAACTCAACTTTTTTGCCACCTCTAGGGCCCCTATGCTGCCCCATGTAAATGAAACTCGAGTTTTTCCCGAAACTCAATAACTCAATAACTCAACTGTAGTGTAAACAGGCTATTAGTTGCCTACAAATCGCAGACACGAGCATTACGAATAAACACACATTATATATATGTATTCTAAAACCCAGTGAATTAGTGAACAACAAAAGTCATAGTAACAGTAGTCGAAGTCTTTTTTATAATCCAGTGAAAAAGTATCCTAGTACGAGCAAGGATATTTCAGGATTAGGCACGCGAATCGCCTCAATACAATTTTTATTGAGAACATTACATTTTTTGACAAATCGGTATCCGCACAAGAACCCACGTGTATTCTTTTCAATTAATTCACATTGTGGCCCGCTTATCCAAGTGTGACCGCCACTAAAGTGAAAAATAAAAACAATTGAAAGAAAAGAGTACGCTGAATTTCACAAAAGACATACGTCTGAAGCAGTTTGTGAATACCAAATAAGTAGCCCGTTTAAACAAGACGAGACCGCTACTATAAAAATTAAAATAAATAAAGGTTAAAAAGAAACAACAAATAAACCAAAAATCATGGCAGTTGAAAAACTTTTAACTAGTGAAAATCTTTCACAACTACTTCGGCAAATACGACAAGTACCGCAATTCTGCGGGGAGCCGAACAGCCTCAGCGCATTCATTTGAAGAATTTAATATCTGTTGCAATTATACCCTACGGACAACGCCCAACAGAAAGCAGTGATCTGTGGTGGCATCGAGCTACAGATCAGAGGAGATGCCGGGAAAATATCCCAAATAGGATTCCACAATCAATAGACTGATCTGAAGGCAGCCCTTATCAACGAGTATAACCCAATGGAGGAACTGTATTCTACACCGTACTAAGGTAATCTACGTATGTTCTGCGGAGAACTAGAAGATAAGAGTACTATTATATTCAACAAGCTTGCTTTAGAAAATGATCAGAATAATTCTACAGTCTATACTCAAGAAATGGCAAATACTATAAAAAATAAAGTCCAACGTAAACTTCCCGATAGATTGTTCATGACTTAAGCAAGGCATGACATTTCATCTATTCAAATATTAACACAAGTCGCACAACAAGAAAGCCTAAACGAAGAATCCACTTCGCAGAAAATTAATAATCATCCTAAGCTAACCGCTAATTGCCTAAACCCAAACACAAACATTAATTATAACAGAAACACCCATTCGAATCAACAATACACTCAACCCTATAATCCATTCAAATATATAGGACCGAACCAGACGAATAACATAAACAATTCCCAAATGCTACCCCATCAAAATGCTCAGTCTAGAGAAATGAAATTTGACCAGAACCAATTGCACCAAGAATTCAGAGAAGACCCATCCCCCTCAACAACCAAGAGTGCCGGATAAGCGTTTTAAGGACGGCATCGGACAGTCGCGCTTGGAAATCGACGAAAATCATCAACAATAAGAATCGGCTAACGAATATGAGACGGACCAAAACGATAGACAACCCCATGACGACCAAGTTCAATTTAAACAATATAAACAGCGATCAATTTCACTGTAAAAAAACGGTCAGTACCACGACGAACAACTTCAACTTAAACAAACCGATACCGACCAAGACAAAACATCTTATCAGGTTACAATTTTTTTAAATTATAGCCTGGGAACCCACCAAAACATAAAAATTTTGTTCAATAATAACATATACCGTTGCATAATAGATACTGACTCATCGATAAACATAATGAATCACAACTTTTTCCATTTACAAGTCCATGATAAGCCAAGAGTTTTCAGAAGTACGGCAGGGCACTCAAACATAAATAAATTTGTAAGCTTACCACCCAATGGTTTATTTCAGCAAACACAAACATTTTATTTGCATCAATTTTCACCATATTATGATATTCTTATAGAACTAGAACTTTAGACTAGACATGAAGAACTAGAATCAAAGGACGCAAATAATTCCAACGTTTTTGAAGCTCTATTAGAAGAAAACAACTTTACCGATGAAATTAATTACGCCATGAATAAGGATATTTCTACAGGAAATACCTTTCGCCTCGACCATTTGAATCCGGAGGAGAAAAGTATGCTCACAAAAATTTTGAAAGAATTTAAGGACATCCAATACATAGAGAACCAAAATGTATCTTTTAACAGTATCATACGTCATGAAATTAAAACTTCACATGAGAATCAAATATAGAAACGGCCATATAGCTACCCTTTCGCATACGAAGCAGAAGTCAATAAACAAACTAACGAAATGTTAAACCAAGGCATCATTTGCAAAAGCAATTATCCACATTGCAGTCTGTTATGGATCGTGCCCAAAAAGATAGATGCTTCAAATAAACAAAAATTTAGAATAATAGCCGATTACTGAAATTTAAACGAGATAGCTGTAAACGATAAATTCCCCATTCCCAATATGGACGAAATACGTAGTAAACTTGGAAATTGCCAATACTTTACTACAATTGATTTAGCAAAAGGTTTCCATTAAATCGAAATGGACCCTAATCAATACCTACGAATACACCCGTATGGCATTAGGCTTCAAAAACGCCCCAGCAACATTTCAACGTTGCATGAACTACGTACTCAAAGACCTTATTAACAAACATTGCCTTGTCTATTTGGATGACGTCATTGTCTATTCAACATCTCTCACAGAACACCTAGAATCTCTTAGAAAAGTGTTCGAGAAACTTAAAGAGGCAAATCTAAAACTTCAGTTGGATAAATGCGAATTTCTAAAAAAGAAAATAGATTTGTTAGATTATACTATAAGTCCAGAAGACATACGACCCAACAAAGGAAAACTTAGAGCAATCGAAGAATTTCCCATACCGAAAACTTCAAAAGAAACTCAAATCAGTTTAAGGTCTATGTGACTTTTACCGTAAGTTCATTCCAGATTTTGCAAAAGTCGCAAAGCACATGACTCTCTTTTTAAAGAAAGGATGTAAAATTGACTTCAGAAATGAAGAATATAATAAATCTTCTGAAAAATTGAAAACTTTAATCATGAATGACCCAATTCTCAGACGACCAGACTTAACAAAGATATTCCAAGTCACTACTGATGCTAGTAACTTTGCCTTAGGAGCCGTGTTCTTACAGGACAACAAGCCTCTTAGTTTCGCAAGTATAACCTTAAATGATCACAAACAGAGCTACAGTACAATCGGAAAGGTACTGTTAGCAATTTTTTGGGCAACCAAATATTTTCACCCGTATTTATATGGAGTTTCCTTTGAAATTCTAAGCGATCATAAACCACTGGTTTGGCTTAATAATATTAAAGAACACAATATGAAATTACAACGTTGGCATAATAAACTCAGTGAGTATGACTTTAAAGTTAAATATTTGGAAGGAAAAGAAAATTATGTAGCAGACGCTTTGTCACGCATTAAAATAGAAAAAAATATGGTTGGAGAACAAGATATTATTTCCATAGCAGCGATTATACACAGGGCACAAGAAGATAACGAAAAAAAAAACACCAAGGACCAAACAGACTTTGATCATTACTTTAAAAAACTAAAGTAAACAATTAGATACACAGAAATGACACTATCAAGATAAAAATATGTCCTTGTTAATTACTTCTTAAACCATACAAGTGCCATTTACATGGACAACGAAGCAGATTCTTAAGTTTTCCAACAAGCATATGAAGAAATAATACATCAAGTCCTACCCAGAATTTAAAGAATTTATCATCAATGAACACGTTAAATTACTTCATTCAGGTATCGAGAAAATGATACGCCTTTTTAAAGAAACCCACTATTTTCCAGACTATTAAAAAATATTTTAGAACATCTTTAATGAATGTAAAATTTGCAATATTGCAAAAATTTATGTTATAGATTTTTATTCAATTGACATTGAAAAATATCGTTCATGCATTGACGTATATTCGAAATTTGCATCACTGATCAAAACTAATAACAGAGATTGGTTAGAAGCCAAACGTGCCCTCACTAGTATTTTTAACGACATGGGAAAGCCACACAAAATTAAAGCAGATAAAGATTCAGCATTTCTAAGTAACTCTTTAAAAAGTTGGTTAGAAACAGACCAAATAAAAATAGATATCACCACAAGTAAAACCAGAATATCAGACGAAAAACGCCTTCACAAAACTATCAATGAAAAAATTAGAATTATCAATACTGACAAAATGCGTGAAAATATACAAACTAGACTAGAAACTATACTATACATTCACAACCATAAAACTAAACACAATACAACTGGACAAACTCCAGCTATTATATTACAATATTCAAGAACACCTGCATACAATTCGCAGCTAATAAAAGAAAACCAGGTACCAGCTCCCTGCGCAGGGAAGGGCCGAAGCGTTCCAGGGAGGGGATGAAGGCCAAAGCAATGTACAAGGCGGCCCTCAAAACACTAAGCCGGCTTAAAAGCAAAGCGGACATCTCCCAGGAGGAGAAAGCCAAGCTAGCCTGGGCCGAGCAGCGTGTGGAAGAGGGCAGATTGTACTACTCTCGAATTCCCCATATGAGGGCGTCAACCGGCAAGTATGCCAACAAGGTGGAGGAGAGAGTGCCGCTAAGGACACTCCAGAGAGAAAGCGGCAACGCGGGCCCAAGGGCGCAGCACCCCCACCTAAAATGGCCAAGCTTCTATCGAAGAAGTCCCTGAAGTCGAAGGCCAGTGACGTGTCCAAAAGACACTTGATCGTGGCGCTCATCGACCGCAGTGACGAAAACGGGAAGGTGACGGCGGAGCAGTGGAAGACGGTTCACGCGCGGCTCGTTGATGCGCTCTTTACGCGGATGGAAGAGGACCCCACAGCTCCCATGCCCACATTCGATGGTGCTGGATGGCTGAACGGGGTCAAGATCCTGAAGTGTAAGGATGATCCGACGCTCAAGTGGCTGACGCGAACGGTCTGCCAACTGGAGGCGATGTGGGAGGGGGACAAGCTGGAGGTGGTGGACAAGGAGTTAATCCCGTCCATACTAAAAGCGAAGGTACTTTTCCCCGTCGCGATCCAAGGGGACCGGGCGTTGAAGCTACTACAACTGGAAAGTACTACATACTGGGAACCCACTACCCAACGAGGGGGGCCAGTATGTAATACTTCAGATCAACAAGGAGGTTGAAGACCTCCTATATCCCAGGTTCGGGAAGATAGCATGGGGAATGGGCAGTGTTTATCTGCGCCTTAAAAAACGGTTCAAAAAGACAGTTACCTCGAAGCTCGTGAACCCGGGTGCAGTGATATCCGTGGAAGACATAGAAAAGTCTCTGGAGAATCTATTCAAGGACAAAGAAGAGGACCTACAAAGAAATAATCTCAGGGAATTCTTTAAGCTTGCCAAACAAGTGAATGAAGAGATCACCAACGAGGAATACAAGATCCTACTCAGAAACTACAAGAAGGAAATACGTAAGGCACAACGTAGCTCGTAGAGGAACTTCTGCTCCAGCATCGAGAAAGTGCCGGAAACAGCAAGACTCAGGAAGTTGCTCTCAAAGCAGCCCAACATACAGAGTCAGCTCAAGTTGAATAACGGACAGTGGTCAGCGTAGAAGCCCTGACAGCTCTAATGGAGGCTCACTTCCCAGGAGGCGCTGAAGTCACTGATGCTGAAACGCAACAGGACCTAACAACCGAAGAACAGAACCCCCCAACAGATCTGATAACCCACACAAAAATCCAATGGGCCATAGATTCCTTTACGAGCACAAAAGCACCTGGACTGGACGGAATATTCCCAGCCATGCTGCAGATGACCAAAGAGGTGACCACCCCATGGCATGTCTAAGTACAGGCTATATCCCAATCCAATGGAGGACCTCTAGAGTTGTCTTCCTCGCAAAGGCAGGAAAGTGCAGCCATGTTAGTCCCAAGGATTATAGACCGATAAGCCTCACCTCATTTCTACTAAAAACACTGGAAAAGCTGCTGGATCTACACATCAGAAAGGAGGTAGGAGGACTGATGTCTACTAACCAGCATGCTTACACCAAAGGGAAATCGGTGGAGACAGCACTACAATCGTTAGTAGCTACTGTCGAGAAAGCTCTCAATAACAAAAAATATGCACTAGGAGTACTCGTAGATATATCCGGAGCATTTAATAACGTGGCTACGAACGCAATAATGGATCGCCTAGAAGCGACCAACATACACCCAGCAATCAACCATTGGATAAAGAACCTCCTGAGTTGTAGACGGGTGCAATCAGAGTGGGGCACCGCTTCCATAGTAAGGGGAGCACACAGAGGCACACCTCAAGGTGGAGTCCTGTCCCCCTCCTGTGGAATCTGGTGGTCGACGACCTTATCAAGAGATTCGAGAGAAAGGCCCCTAAAATAATAGCCTATGCGGATGACATAAGCATAATTATTACGGGCGTCTGTCCATCAACCCTAAGCTCCATAATGGAACGAGCTCTCAGGGAGATATGTGAGTGGGCGGATGGAGTAGGACTCAGTATCAACGCGGACAACACGGACCTCATCCTCTTTACAAAGAGGAAAAAGGTACCGACATGGACCCCCTTGAAAATCAACCGAAGAAGGCTAACTCCAAAAACACAGGTCCAATTCCTCGGCACAGTGTTGGAAAGCAAACTAGCATGGAAACCCAATGTAATGGAAACGGTGAAGAAGGCCACCATTGCGCTTTATGCATCCAAAAAGATGCTTAGCAGCACATGGGGCCTGTCACCTGCTCTAATGCACTAGATCTACATCTCGGTTGTGCGACCAACTCTGCTGTATGGAGTCCTAGTGTGGTGGAAAGCAACCGAGAAGAAAACATATCACAAATTATGGAAAGAACTCAGCGGCAGGCTCTGCTCTGCATTACAGGGGCGCTGAGGTCAACCCCAACAATAGCACTCGAAATAATACTTGGAATTGACCCCCTTGACATCCACGCTCGTCTGACTGCAGGAAAGGCAGCGCAGCGCCTAATTGCATCAGGTAATATGTCGCCACAAGGATTCGGGCACAGTTCAATCGGAAGAGACATGATCAGTTCTACTGATTACATGACCCCCCAAACTTGCCTCGATGTTAAAACAAACACACTTATGGGACCCGAAGACTGGAAAACAGGACGGGACCAGACTCAACACCTCAACATATATACAGACGGCTCCAAGATGGACGGAGGAGTAGGAGCGGGCCTATACAGCACAGACCCAGACATAAGGTCGTCATATGGGCTACCGGACCGATGCAGCATATTCCAGGCGGAAGTCTTCGCTATCAAGAAAGCTGCAGAGGTCGCTCAACAGACCGAACGAGCGCATAACGTGGTCAATCTATTCGTTGACAGCCTAGCGGTGATAGGATCCATGCAGTCGTCCGCGGTTAGTTCCAGAAATGTCCTGGCAAGCAGGGAGGCACTGGACACACTGAGCCCGACCAAGTCAGTGCGGATCTATTGGGTTCCCAGTCACCAGGTCATCGAAGGGAACGAAGCGGCGGACGTTCTGGCAAAGGAGGGCGTCGGGCTAGCAAACGATAGAATCGAAGACGTTCCTGTCTCCTTAAGGACGCTACAAAGCGACCTGGAGAAACAGGCCGGACTGCAGACCGAAAGCAGGTGAAGAAGTACCACCACCTGCAGAATCTCGAGAACCATGTGCAAGGAGCGCAACGGAAAACTCAGTCACTATCTACTGCACCTACCACGGAAGGACTGCAGACTACTAGTGGGAATGTTCTTGGGGTCACTGTCTGTCTGCGGCGCCTGCAGCCAAGCTGGGCATCACCAGTACAGACAGCTGCATGAAATGCGACGGTCCGGCTCTCTTACGGGCAAGGAGTAGACAACTAGGCGCATCGGTGCTGGCTTCAATGGAAGACGACTCCAGGAGGACGCCAAGGGAACTCCTTGCTTTCGCGAAAAATACCTCGATTCTCGAGGACTTCCAAACCTCGACACGACCTCCGTAAAGGTCCATACACTACATCCGGATAACAAAGGGCCATACTGGCCTATGAAAAGGCCCCGCTGAGGGCCGTCCGGGTTAACCTAACCTAATAAAAGAAAACAAAATTTATATACTAAATTAAAAGCGACATGACTACGGAATTGACACAAAATTTAGACAAGGACCTTTAACACGTGCAAAATCCAAAAACCCATTCAGAAAAACAGGTAAAATAGAGCAGATAGATGAAAAGTATTACAAGAAAAATAACAGAGGACAGATTGTTACTCATTACAAGAGCAAATCTGAAAAGAAAAAAAACTAATTATAGTAAATTTTTGCAGGCAGCCGACACTTCACAATAAACGGATTCACAATAATCATGATAATGACCATAAGAATATAAATGACATAAAAACTTCCGCTTGGCATAGCATAGCCACTAATGAAATATTCTTTTTATCCCATATCCATACTAACATAATTGAAACATCAACATTCCTAATAACACCATACCCCGAGAATAATGGGTAGATTATCAATGAAAATGTCACAGGAAAATTTTATTTGCACAAAAACAATGTTTTAAATACTCTCGCAAAAGAAATTTATAAAGATCTTCGCATTGCCAACATTATTAGACACGAAACACCAACATGTACTTTTCTTAAATTTCGAAAACAGAATTACATCCAATATATTGAACCAAACATATTAATTACTTGGAATATGTCACGAGAAAACACAAAATTGTAACAACCATGAAATTTATATAGAAAACAATAAAATAATGCAAATATTTGATTGCACTGCAGAACTTAAACAAATTTCAATATCAAACAAAGCTCAACAGTATGCAAATTTAATATTTACTGAACACAATGTAAGCAATATTGAACCAATGTCACACGTAGAAATTAAGGAAATTTTTTTTTCTAGCAATAAGGAAAACAAATATATATTAATAATCATTTTATCTCTCATAGCCACAATTGGCCTATTTCTTTATATAAATATTGCAATGCACCAACACAAAATATTGTGATCAAATATCTATAACCAAAAACAGTTAAAACAAATCAGGAACATAATGTAGAAATGCCTAAAGAAACAGTTGAAATTACACAACAAATTCCACAATTATACCCAAAAATTGACGCTTGAGGACAAGGTAAGGTCTAAAGTCCAACAACTCTTAACAAAGTCTCTCATCTCCCTGTGATTTCCTATGTTGATCGGATTCAACTATTGTGTTGTCTTGGATATGTGAAGCCCCATCAAACTTTAACGTTTTTGTCTCCAACAGAACTGCGCAAGTCCAGGAGTTGACCAAGGACAAGGAGTTGCATCACGTTTCAACAGATCTTAAATCAGCAGATGTCGTATCGAAGGGATGTTCTCCAATAGAGCTCTTTTTGAATTTGGAATTTGGAATGGCTAAATAGACCGTCGCACAGTGGGACATTCTGCCATTTCAGCTTGCTAAATAAATAGCTTGTGAAAGAATAAAGATATCTTCATGAAATAAACAGCATTTGAAAGATAAATCTTCCAAAATGTAGTATGCAAAATTACGTGGCGCTACATTGCTTAGAAGCTTACCTATAAAAAGCCAAATTTGAACTTTGTTGCCGATGCATATTTCCCTACGTAATGTGCTGAATTAAAATTTTTTTGGATCGATAAAGTACATTTATTGGTCAATTTTACTATACATAATTATTTTACCTCAATTTTTCTAGCTTTTTTCTAGTCATCAATAACGATGACTATATCTCCTATAGCAAATGGCGGACGTTTGTTGAACCACTTGGTGCGTCTAGTCAGTGTTGGTGTATATTCTTCTACCCAACGCTTCCAGAATTTATCGGCGAACATTTGCGATTGATGCCAGTGCAGCCTTAGATCAGTGTTGTCTTCTGTCATTGGTTTGTAGCCACTCAGTGATCCCAGAAACAGATCATTTGGAGTAAGGGCATCATCGACTGCTGAATCTAGGTTTGTGGTCTGGAATTAAAAATGGTTTCAACTTCCATTAGAGCGACTCGTTAGTTCTCATCATTGAAATTATTTGATGGGCAGATCGATTTTAGGACAGTCTTGACAGATCTAACTAGTCGTCCCTACGCTCCTCCCATGTGATTAGTGATTTCATCAAGGTCGATTTGCTTCAGTTCCTCTTTTACAACCTTTCAGTGGCTCTGAAGTTGGTTTCATTGTCGGAAAAGATTTCTTTTGGAGTCCCATGGAGGGCCATAAAGTTCTTCAGGCACATTATACATGAGCTTACGTCAAGCTTGTTTGCCACTTCTAAGTGTATTGCTCTCAATGTGAGGCATGTAAATAGGACTCCCCAACGCTTTTCCTTGTGCCTTCCAACGTTCAAAAATATGGGACCGAAATAGTCGACACCCGTATCTGTAAAGGTTCTTTCAAAACAGGCCAGTCTGGCAACTGGTACAGGTGCAATTTGGGGTACTTTTGGTGCCGAATTGGCGATTTTGAATTTCTGACATCCCTTACGCACGGCTTTTTATAATAATAGTAGACGTAGTATATAAAATGTGGTTTGAATTAGGTTGATGGTTGACTGGTGGAGCATGTGGTGAGATTTTTCGTGGTAGTACTTTGCTACTTAAAAGGCGACTCTGCACTTTTTTGGAAATACCATGACGTCTTCTTTTGGATTCAGGCAATCTGCTCTTCCTTGTACACGTATGATGTCTTCTGCGCCTAGGTAAACGTTCAAAGCAATTAATGGGCTTGACTTGTCCACAGCTGAATGGTGTTTAAGGGAGCCGATTTCCATAGTATATGCTTTTTAACTGCGATTGTTTAAATAGCCACGATTTTGCTAAATGTATGATTTCAGGACTAAGAGATTTTGGCATTGATTTTCCGGTGCACTTAGCCCGCAGCCTTTGTATATATAGGAAGATCGCTACGGCTCTATATAGGCGTCTCCAATTCGAAAAATAATCCACTGCAAAATCGAAGTGCTTGAGTTTCGTTATTATGAAGACATGGATACGTTATTCAGATTGGTCGCTATTTTTATCAAAAACGAAATCTCGGTGTGGCCTTAGATTCATCAGGAGTTTTGAAGAGTTTTGTACCTCAGTCTGCAACGTTTTCCTTCGTAGGAATGCAGCGCCACTGATTACGGTTGGTGTTATTCATGATCTCACCAACTCTATGCATAACGAAGGATTGAAATTTTCGAGGTTCCATAGTTAACCATTGAAGAACGGTTTTAGAGTCCGACTTTTTGTTAGTCCCAGTCCCATTATGGCTGCCAAAAGCTCCATGCGAGGTATTTAGACGGGTTTCAATTGTGCGACTTTACATTTGGCTGCTACTTATACCGTGTCGATGTCCTCTCCTCTTTTTATCCGAAGGTAGGTGAGTGCGGCATAGGCGTCTTCACTTGCGTCTACAAATGTATGCACGTCGTAGGTAGGAGTAGTAGCGAGGAAATTCCAGTTCTCCAGTTTGAAGAAGTACGCTTTTTTCATTGTGTCCAAAATTTTAAGAGTGTATCTGGAAGCTCTTAATCCCATATTATTCCAGCTCGCCATAGTTTTTTGAGTAGCATTTTCAGACCAATGGTGTGTGATAACAGGCCCAGTGGGTCGAACACGGACATCAATAGTTGTAAGGCTTTGCGTTTTGTTGGGGCTGTTTCACCATTCAAAACGTCTTCAGTCTCGCAAATCTGAAAATATACACAAAAACGTGTGACGAACTGTTTTCTTCCGTCAAAGTTCAGCTAGGCTCAGCGGTCGATAGGCTGCTGCAACAAATTTGTATGTTGCCCCGGCGACAAGCAAGAAATGCACTCGAGTTGGGTATCTTAATGGTAATTCGCTTTATTGGTATCTTATGGCTATCTTACGGCTATCTTATGGTTATATCATTCGCTGGGGTTTCTTAGTGGTGCCTCTATGACGCCTCCTCTGTCGCGGCCTATCGCCGACCACTACTCCGCTGGTATTATGGCTAGGGGTTCTGACTCGGCTATCGCTCTGTCCGCCCGCACAACTCCGCACCAATCGGGTTTCCTACTGAGCCGTTGTCCGTTCTGACTCGGTGTCCGCCTTGTCCGCCACTCACAGCTACGCACTCAATGGGTTCGCCCTTTCTGTTCTCACCTCTGATCAGTGGCCTCTTGAGTTGCTCACCGGGCCTGTCTTTGGATACCGCGTCCGACGCTGTCTTCGATAGATCACTGTCTCCGTGTCACTCTGTTACTCTTTCACTTGACTTGATTCCACACTCGTTTCTACTCAATACTGGACTGTCCCGCGCCATTGCCACCAGCCTCCTCTTATTGGTAATTTTCTATCGGCCTCTCTGTCCTTCCACGCCATCCTTAGCGGGATCAGACTACATGGCCTGCATGGCATGTATGTCCTACATGGGACCGGCTACATGGCATGCACGTCGCCGGTTACATGGCCCACATAGACCAGCTCACAGCCATCGTTTCCTTTCTCCCGCAAGATTCCCGCCCGGTCACCCCACCGCCTCGCTCTTGCTAACGGAAAATTCACCCCATCTCCTCCTAGGGTTTTTTGAGGAATATTCATTCCTCATACTTCCCCCTTTCTTCAATGCAGAAAACGTCCTTCGTTTTCCTGTCCTTTACCCCGGCCACCTCTGCCGGTCCGGCCTTCTTGGGCCCTTGTCGAGCCTCGTTGCCCTCACCAGCGCCCTCTATCGGTGCTCCGTCTGGTTCAATCGCTCGCGAGATACCGCGTCTGGCGATAGCTGACTATCGGCCCGATTGCACCGTTGGGGTTCCGGAACCGGTTCCGATCGTGTGGTACACGATATATACGCGCATGACTTAGGCTGCCAGACCGGCTCGATACTCGCGTGTAATTTCCGCCTTCGGTATCTCGCGTAACGCAACTGGCTCGCCGTCAGTGTGTTTTTTTTCTTTTGTGCCATCAGCTCTTGGGTGTGATCTGCGTTCCTCGGCCTCCAAGCCGGCCATCCCAATCCCTCACATCGCTGCTGCCACAACGCCTGGTGAGTAATACTTCATTTATTTCACTTCATTCATCAATTCGCTCTTATTTTTCCTCTTCCTCCTAGCTTCATTCCTGTCTCCATGAACACCTCTTCCTTACCGGCGGCCACCTAAAGGCCTCGCGTCGCCTCTGCTCCTCCTCCCATCACGCCTCTGCCTCCACCCGCCGGGTCTGCCGTTGGTCCATCCGCTCTTTTCTTAGGGCCGAGATTGTTTGTTTGAGGAACTGCTTATCCTCCTCCGCTGCGGAGCGCTGCCTTCCAACCGACTCCTGTGGTGCTGGCTCCGTGGCCACTCTTGCTGACTCTGGTGTCGGCCGAGGCTTTGCTGATGGCTGCGTATGCTTCGGCGCCACTTTTGGACTCGGTTCCCGTGCGAGCCGTGGCGTTGTCCTCGGCGCTGGATGCGCTTTCTCCCCTGGCTCCCCTGCTGGCTGCGACCGCTTCGGCGTTCCCTGCGTCGGCTTCGGCGACGTCTGCGTCGGCTTCGGCGCTGGCTGTGCTCGCTGCTCCCACCTTTTCTGCCGAAGGAACCGCTGTGCCGATCGGATTGCGATGCCCAGGAACGCCGCGTAGCGCCTGGCCTCCTGCTCCTCCCTTCGTGCCCGGCGCTATTCCTACCGACACCAGCACCACGTCGTCGCTGTCCTCCTACATCTTGATCGCCCGCCGACTATACGGGGACTCCAATGCCGACCACGTGCTCGACGGAGAGACCCCTGGGCACCCCATCGGCGACGCTATTATCTCCTGCTCTGGCGTCTCGCTTCGAATCTGAGCCCAACGCTCACAGCGCGAGGGCTCCACCCGTTACTGGCCCTGGACCTTGGCTCCACCTGTCCTCACGCTTGTGGCTTTATCCTCGAGGTAGCGCTCCATAAGTTTATCCATTTTCTTCTCCCTTTGTTTTTCTTTTAGCTACTCACGTGCCTCCTGGTTAAGCTGTGGCTTCCAAGTGATCGATGGCTGCTGTTTTGGTAGCGTTTAAGCGTTTGTCTGGCACACTGTTCTAATTTCTATTCGTTTTGAAATACATTTTTATTCTTTATAGTATATAAAATGGAATCCCCTATGATCTGAACCAAAAAAACCTGCAAACAGGTCGTCACCCATCCTCAGCCGAATATCCCCTGCTATATCTGCGAAAAAGTAGTGCACGCAAAGTGCGTTGGGTTTTCAGCCCTCGTGGGTGATGCCATTTCCAAACGTAATGCCTTGTATTACTGTTTCGAGGCATGCCGGGTGGTTCATTTTGAGATGGCCAGGTTTATGAGGCAGACGCGAAATGGCTTGAAGGAGCTTGCAAGGTGAGAGGTGGTCTCCTAGGCGCAAAAAGGTCACTCCGCGGAATTCGCCAGCTCCAACTGTCTCTCAGCCACCCGTTGCCGAACAACCAACTCCGACCACTCCAATTGTGCAGCAGCCGATATCGTTTGCTATTCCAAGAGCAACGACTGATGCTAGTGATGCAGATTCGGCTGCCGAATTTATCACCTCGGAGAACATACAGCCAGAAACTTCTGTAGCGTCCATGTCCGTTGAGTCCGCCAACCAACTAGCTATCCCATCCATTCCGATCCCACCAACATATATACGACCCGGACTACCGGGTATTGCCATCACAGGTACGAGGCCTGTGATGCCAAAACCAAGATTGGTGGTGGCTGGCCCCTCACTCCACTATTAGTGATGGTACTGCTTTTATTCAAAGCAAAATAACAGCCGTCGGTTCAAAGGTGGAGAAGTTTAACTTCTCTTATGCCAGGAAGATAGCTTTATTCAAGAAAAGCGTTTCTCCGACTCAATTTGACACCATTTGTTCTGCCAAATTTTGGCCAGAGAACATGGTGGTGACAGAGTTTAAGGCTAAAAAAAAGAATAGGCCCCCAATAACTCTTAATACAAATCAGGCCAATGCTCCATCCTCATCTTCCCAGTCTACCTCCACCCGTCCACCTACCAGAATGTTAGACGCTTGCGTAGTAAACTCAGCACTCTGTATCGTGACACTATATATATATATTCCTCTCAGAATTTTTGGCTGTGCCTTTTCACATGAAGAGTCGTCTATTATCAGAGCTTGTAAGGGCAAGTTAAAATTAGAAACAGTTTTAATTTTCCTCATCGTGAATGTTTTAGAAGCCTGGCTTTTACCCTTGATTTGTACGCTGAGTTTTTTCAAATTCTCCTGTTCGTAGACTTCGCTTTTCGTCCATTGCATCTTTAATGGCCTAATGGGCCATCCAATCCTAAATCATTAGCTACTTGTTCGTCTAACAAAGATATTGTCGATGCTTCGTCAAGAAGCGCATATGTGTCAATTGTCTTTTTGGGTCCGATAAGGCAAATAGGTACTAATTTTAAAAAAAATTTATTTGTTTTCCACATATCATTATAGTTTGGCTTGGCTGGTGGATTCTCTTGATGTTTAGCTTTTTCTTTGTGTAAAAAATCGTTATGATTATTGTTGTTTATTGTTTAAAATTGTTTAAAGTTTAACAATGTGCAGTTAAACTGTAGGGGGACAAATTAAATGATAAGTGTGTATCCTACGAGACTTAGGCAAGATACAAGATAAACTTAAAATTTAATTTAAAATTATTACAATATGTTATTCATTAGGATAGATTTGACCGTGTTAGAACTAGAATCAAAGGAGAACAGATAAAAAAATTTGTTATAATTTCGGCAAAGGCTACGGAAAGATTCCTGATCTGAATAGTTAGAAAGGCAGAGTTGAAGGTGGAGAGGAAAGTAATGCCTAGTCGGACGGGATGGGACAGCAAAACTAATAAGACTAATAAGGGCAGATGATTCAACCTCACCGGAGAGAAGCTTGTGGAGAAAAAGAACTCCATGACAGATCCTACGGGACTTCAGAGATTGGAGGTTAATGAGGCGCAGCCTGCTTTCGTAGGAGGGGAGATATATTACAGGGTCCCAATTAAGTGCACGGAGTGCAAAGATGAGGAATTGTTTCTGTATGGATTCAAGCATATCTTGAAATTTTTGGTAATGTGGTGACCAGACACAGGAACCATATTCCAAGATAGGCCGGACCAGAGAAACGTATAAGACTTTAGTGGTGTAAGGGTCAGTAAATTCCTTAGACCATCTTTTGGCAAAACCAAGAACTCCTTTGGCTTTATTCGAGATGGAGGAGATATGAGAATTATAACAAAGATTTGGAACAAAGATGATGCCTAGGTCATTAACTTTGAACTCGCGTTCTAAGATACAGCTATTGATGGGGTAGTCAAATAGATATGGCTTGATGCGGTGGAAAGTCATGACATTACATTTAGAAATGTTCAGTAGAAGAACGTTAATAAGGCACCAGTTATTAAGAACGTCAAGATCCGATTGCAGAGATAACGGGGACGCAGGGTCTTTATAGGAAAAACATACTTTAACATCGTCAGTAAATTCTTTAGACCATCTTTTGACAAAACCAATAACTCCTTTGGCTTTATTTGAGATGGAGGAGATGTAAGAATTAAAACAAAGATTTGGAACAAAGGTAATGCCTAGGTCATTAAATTTGAACTGACGTTCTAAGATAAAGCTATTGATGGAGTAGTCCAATAGGTATGGCTTGCTGCGGTGAAAAATCATGATATAACATTTTGATATGTTCAGTGGAAGAACGTTCATAAGGCACCAGTTACTAAGATCCGATTGCAGAGATAACGGGGACGCAGGTTCATTATAGGAAAAACATAGCTTAACATCGTTAACGTACATAAAGAGACGGGAATGAGATAATACTAGAGGAAGATCATTAATGAACAAATTAAATAACAGGGGGCCCAGATGGCTACCTTGAGGTACACCCGATGTAACAATAACAGGTTTAGAGAAAGAGGAGTTGAAGCGGACACGCTGAGAACGATTACAAAGGTAAGAATTGGTCCAGAGGAGGAGATTAGTCGGAAGACCAAGGAGAGATAGTTTATGGATAAGGAGATTGTGATTAACAGAGTCAAAGGCTTTACTAAAATCAGTGTAAACTACATCAGTTTGACACTGATTAGCAAATCCAGTAGTTACGAAGGAGGAGAATTCAAGGAGGTTAGACGTAACTGAGCGACGTTTTACAAATCCATGCTGGGATTCCGAGAACAGGGAACTACAAAAGTGCTGCAGCTGAGAAGTAATGATTTTTTCAAAGAGTTTAGGAATGGCAGATAAATTAAATATACAACGATAATTAGAAACATCTGATTTCGAGCCCTTTTTGTGGACAGGGATTATGTAGGACTCCTTCCAGATTGTTACATTTGGCTTGTTTCCCTGTGGGCAACGCCGGCTAGCTGTCGATCCCAGGGCTGGATAGTTCCCCTTGCCCGCCAAATGTAGACAAAGTTTCGAGACACACGACTTCTCAGGACAACAATACCAACCAAAAAGAAAACCTGCACTTAGCTACAAAAGAGAAGACCAAAATAAACAAACATATGACTGTCAAGTGGTGAAGCATCGATGTTTCCACTTCGCGCGCCCGCCCTTCCTGTGATCAAATTTAAATGTGCATTTTGACCACCCTCTGCTGGAACGGCTGCGGCTGGCCTAATCCATGGCCCACGCCACGCGTCCCCCCTCTCTATTAATTTAGAAATTCATTCTCTTCAATTTAATCAGGGATACATTTAACAGTTTATGTATAAGTCATTGTTTCGATAAATAAATAGCAAAAAAAAAAACACCAAAACTTCACCCAATGAAAACGTGTGAGTTGGGCCCTACCAAGACTGTCCTACCAAGAGCTCTTGTTAAGGGTCGCCGGGGCAGAAGGAATAATTAATGGCTAGATTTCCACATATATGTGCCAACAACAACGATGGGGTTCAGTGACCCCGCGTCACACACAAGGGGTTAAGCCCACTACAGCCGATCAGCTGATCGCTGTTTTGATTTGGATTCGTGATATGTGTTGGTGCTTGGACAAGGTGCGTGCTTTACGTTAAGTGCTTAAAGTACTAGTTGATGACAATTTGTACACATAAAGGACAACACTAGGAACAAACAACATTAAGAGGTGAGTTTATATGCAGGGTATCGAGCCTTCGTAGCTGACCCGAATGTGAGGAATGTGACGCAATGTGCGGGATCGTGGAGTCTGGCCGTACAGACCCACATTTGCTTGAGTGAACAGTTTTGCAGTGAATTGAATGTGCGCGGATACGCGGAGTGCTCACTGATCACAGGCGGGGTGCACGCCCAAAAGGGGGGCGAGGCACCGTATGGTCTCGTCCGGATCTGGACGGGGATATCCCGGCACAGACGTGCGGCCGGTAGACGCCTTTGCGGCAGCGCACACACCCACTATGGCACGGACTCACTCGGTTTAAGCTGGTTTTCCTCCCCAATGTGCACTTATGATCCCCATGCGTGAAGTGATCCAGCCTTCCCTCAAAAAATCTGCCCTCCGAGCAATTCCAGAATTTGTAATAAGCCGTCTTCCGGAAAATTGATCCTCTCCAGAAGAGGTAAATTGATCGCCTCTAGAAAAGTGGTGTATAGCCTCCAGAAAAAGTGATCCTCGGCAGAAAAGAAGAATCTCTGGCCCGGTTCTAGGGGGTGATGTTCCGGGCCAGGCTGTGGGAGGAATAATACCACCGGCATGAACTTAAAATTCAAATTCCCGCCCCATTTATCGGCACTCACTTTTACAATTTTTGGTTTTAACCCCCAAAATTTCAGGGTGTCGGCAGACTCTGCACTCGCCTCCGAACACTATGGCTTTATCCACGGAAAACGTGGTTCGGATCTGTTTTCACCTCTATTTATCCCTTTGTCCCTCACCTATACATCCATCTAATCCTATTCTCTTCCTTACGCCCACAGCAACGGATCCCTGCTCCCCCCGATATCATCAAGCCCCATGGAGCTTCCCTGGACTCCCGATAGATGGCGCTTCGCCCCCAGCCCTGGACCAACTATCGCTCCGGTGGGACTGGAACACCACCACGAGTATGTCGACAGACCCAGGAAGGACCCCATACGCGTGGGCATGACCACCGGATTAAAACCTACTTTTGGGACACCTGCCGGCGTGCCCCATATTCGTCTGCCGCGCCCAACGTAGGCCACACCCACACCTATCTAAAGCTTTAAATCTTTGGCGTGGTACACTCCTATTGGCCGTCCATTGAGGTCCTCCAGAGCATATGCGTTCTCTCCTACTGGCTTCACCACTCGGCATCGGATGAACTTGCGTGCGAACTTGGCATTGAAGCACTTTCCGAAGTCGCTCAGAACGAAATTCCGGCGAAACACCTCTTGTCCTGGCTTTGCATGAAACACTTGAGCTCGCTGGTTGAACCTCACCTTGCTACGCTCGTATGCCTGATGTAGATTAGCACGAATCTTCTCCTGGAGGAGTTGTCGCTTGTCTTGACTCTCCAGCAGGGATATATCATGCTCGCCGATTGAACGCAATCGCTTTGCCAGCTTATAGCATGACCCATGCAAATACATTTGCTGCCCAAAGACTGCAAAGAACGGCGTCACGCCTGTCGCCTCATGAGCCGAGTTCCTGATGGCCAACTCTATCTCCGGCAGATGCACATCCCAGTCCCGGTGATCGTCCTCCATATACGTACGAATCGCGCTAAGCACGGTGCGATTCACCCGTTCGGCTGCGTTGCTCTGCGGAGAATACACTGGCGTCCTCATATGAGTGACTCCAAATGCCTCGGTCATCTCCTTAAAAGTTTTTGAGATGAACTGCGCGCCGTTGTCTGAGTGGATACTCTCTGGCACTCCAAACTTGTAAAATACCTCCTGTACAAGAAATCTTACAACTTCCTTCGCGGTGGCCGCTTTCATGGTCTTCAAGAAGGTGAACTTCGAGAAGTGGTCAACTACTATAAATATCCACGCATGCCCATTCTTTGATCGCGGATATTTCCCCAGAAAGTCGATGTACAGCTTTTGGAATGGACGCTCGGTGACAACCTCTTGTCCAATTCCGACCTGCATCCTATAGTTCTGCGCCTTCGACTCCTTGCAAACGGAACACCTTCGGATATAATCCCGCACCTCTATCGCCATGTTCGGCCAGTAAAACTGCCTACGCAATAAATGCAAGGTTTTCGCCATGCCACCGTGCGCCGCCTTCTCATCGAGATGCGCGTTCTCTATCAACGTAGCCGCTAGAGAACTCGGAACCCACAATTTCCAGACGGCTCCTTCCAGCTGATCCTCCAATCGCTCAAAGCTCATTCGCTTGAATATCATGCCATCCACGATTTTGAGATCAAGTAAGCGTTCCTGGTTCTCTGCGATTTCCTTCTTTAACTCTTGGTATTCCTCAGACTCGAACTCCACCGTTTCAAAACCCAGTATGCTGCTCGGATCAACCTCCAGCTCCTCGATACAGCGCGACAATGTATCTGCCACTACATTGTCCACTCCTTTTCGGTGTTCTATGCCGAAATCGAAGGACTGCAATTGAAGGGACCAACGAGCTAAGCGACCATCTAAATTCTTCATCGTCATCAGCCATTTCAGACTGGCATGGTCTGTGATGACGGTTAACGGCATCAGCTCCACATAAGGACGGAACTTCAGGATCGCCATGAGAGCTGCGAGACACTCTTTCTCCGTAACCGAGTAATTTTTCTGATGGCAGTTTAGTTTGGCGGAGAAAAAAGCTATGGGCCTCTCGTTCTGTTCGCCGTCACGTTGGAAGAGTACGGCTCCTACCCCATAGTGTGACGCGTCGCACTGTATGTAAAAGTGCCGCTTGAAGTCTGCGTGTACCAAAACTGGTGCAGAGGTAAGTGCAGCTTTCAACTCCCCCATGGATCGTTTTGCCTCCTCCGTCAATCTAAACTTGCTTTTTCCCGACTTCTTAAGAGCATCTGTCAGTGGGGCTGCCAACTCAGCGAAGTTTTTCATAAAGCGCCGATACCAGCCCGCAGTTCCCAGAAAACTACGCAATTCTCGGACTGATCGTGGCTCAGGAATGCGTAAGATAGCCGATACCCGATCCGGATCCATCTTCAGCGCTCCTCCTCCCACTATAAATCCCAGGTATTTAATCTCCTTATAACAAAAGTGAGATTTACTCAGTCCTATCGTCAAATTTGCCTTCCGCAGACACTCAGCAACCTTTCGGAGGATCTTCACGTGAGACTCGAAGTCCCCGGCTATGATCAACAGATCGTCGAGATATGCATGGACGTTCGCTCGCATCTCTCCCGGAATGACTTTATCGAGCAGTCTACACAGGCGCTGTGAAGCGTTGCAGAGGCCAAAAGGCATCATTCGGAACTGGTACAGTGGTCGTCCCGGCACCGTGAACGCTGTATACGCTCGGCTCTGCTTGTCCAACTCGATCTGCCAAAAAGCGAACTTTAGATCTACGCTGGAGATGTACATCGTCTGATCAAGACGCGACAGGATCCCTTCGATGCTAGGCAATGGGTACGCGTCTTTGATGGTCAATTTGTTGAGCTTTCGGGCATCGAGGCAGAACCGATTTTTGCCCGGCCGTCGCACCACCGTAGTGCGATTGCTCCACGGGCTATCACTGCTCTCGATGACTCCCAAGGCCAACATTTTGTCCACCTCCACACACACCACTTTCTGCATCGCTGGCGACAGTGGGTAATGTCGGTCCTTTACCGGCTCGGCATTTTCCACCAGCTGAATTTTGTGTGTCTCCAGCGACGTCTTGCCCAAGCCCACGGTTTCGAACGTCAGAAACTCTGCCTTCGCCTGATCCAAGGCTGCCTTCTGCATATCGGACAACTCCCACTTTTCTTGCACTACATCTTTCTCCTCTCCTTCCACGTAGTGAGCGACTTGATCCGCCATCACCTCCTCCACTAATCTAGGTGATGCCCCTAATGGACCTTCTCCCATTACCTCAGGAGCCAATGAGAATGCCCGCCAAAAGTCTACCCCCAAGTAAATCTCCAGTTCCAAGAAAGGGCATACGAAAAACATTAACCTCTTTACCTCACCCTTGTACTCCACAGGCAATTCTACCCGGCCAACGATTGCGCGATCTTCTCCATTCGCTACCTTCACTATGGAAGAATATCGGCTAGCGTCCACGCCCAGCTTCTCCAAGAATTCCTGGCCCTTCCGACCTAGCATGCTGTGTGTAGCGCCTGAATCCAAAAGGTCTCTCACCGACTCGCGCATTATCGAGATTTCGGCGAATATTCTCGGATCTCTCTTACAACAGCGCTTGACTGAAGCAATCACCTGCCTCCTCATCATTTGCCGCTGCTTAAACCGGGATCTCGCCTTCCTTACTCGTACCGACGGTGCTCTCATACCATCTACTCTTAATTTGGAGAATATTCTTTTCCTAACTTCTAAATAATTTCTAAGACGTTCCTCATATGGTAAGCTCCTTAACCTAGCATGCATCTTACGATTATCAATCTCAACAATCTTCGACTCTACTTTCTCTGCGCAGGCCCCATCTGTGAGCGTGATTCGCCTGCTTGAATCGCACTCTTCTTCGCGTTTCCCGCGCAATTCGGACAGGTCGGACAGTACGCATAGGGCTTTCCACATCTGTAGCAGAAAATTCGCCTTTCTGATGCCATGCAGTCCCGAAAACCATGATCGGTTTGCCCGCAGTTCCAGCAAATCAGCTTTTGCGGAACCCGCCGTGTCACTTGCGCCTCCTCGACGACCTCTGCCTCCTCATCGCTTCTCGACCGCTCCTGCACGACTTCGCTAATATTGGGATTCGCCCCGCGACCATAACTACTGGATTTTGGTGTTCCTCGCCAGGAAGATCGGGCCTTCCTCTTCAAATGGGCTTCTATTTCCACGCATTCATCCCGCAGTTGGTCTAGGGAATAAACACGTAAGCCATAGACGAAACTTGCAATCTCATCTGTAAGTGCTTTCTTGACGATCTTTATCATCTCCTTTTCAGATGGCGGCGTCTCCAGCCTTGAAGCAAGTTTCCGCATGGCATGGAAAAACTCTTCCACACTCTCGTTTGACCGCTGCATTCTCTCCCGCAGTTCCCTCATGCGGTCGAACTCGGAAGCCGTGCCTCGGAAACGTGCGACGTCATCCCTCAACTCCTGCCAAACAACCCCGCCATGATCCCGGATGTACTGCCAATACCATTCCCGAGCGTTTCCCGTAACGAGGTGATGAAATCCTTTCAGCACCTCCTCCCAAGGGCATCGGCTTTGAGCCTGTAGGAATTCGATTCGGAAAACAAAATCTTCGACAGTCATCTTGTTACTGTCTCCGTCGAACGTTACGTCCCACTTTTCGACTCGGCCCCACCGTGGCCACGGTCTATGACCTGGAGGATTTGCATACGAATCTTCACGTGAGTACCCGCCTGCTCTCCTATTCTCACCACGACTCTGACCTGACTGTCTTGCTATCGGGTTTCGCCAATTCCGCGCCTGATGTTCACCCGGTCGATCCTGCTCCCCGGATGCGGTCGCCCCTACGCCTGAAGACGGTTCCGGACCTGCTCCTCCTCGCGCCGAGCGAGCCAAAAATGGCTTCGGTGGTGGCATTGCCGCATCGGACGTACTCGACGGCTTCCTTTTCGGAATTGCTCCTCGATGCCCCTGCTCGTGATGAGCCTCTTCCCTTCGCGGTACACTCAGCTGTGGTGGTTGCTGTCGGATCGGTTGGAGTACCAAGTTGAGTTCGCGCATCATCTCCATAAATCCCTTGCGCAACTCTTCCTGCAACACCCGACTTATCGAGTCACTTCGCGGTGCTCTATCTGTCTCCTGAGCCTGCGCCAGCGCTACGTTCACCGCTGATGCCAGTTCTGAAGGCAGCTCGGTCGTCGGACCAGACGTTTGCCACTCCTCTATCCTGGCCGAGATCGGCGTCCTTGGCAAACCACCCATCGCTCCAATTTCTTCCGGATCTTGATCCACCATTTCGTTTGCGTGAGATCGTGTGTTATACGGGCAACTGCCCCCCGCTTTTAGCATTCCCCCTGAGCAAACCCGATACTCCGCTTCCTAAACAACTAAATAAATAAATAAATACCCAAATATATAACTAGCAAAATAAATAACACTCACTGCTCCTGACCATTATATATGCAGATAAATAAATAAATAAATTCTTAATTACCTAAGTAATCTGCCGCCGAGTAGCGCCGTAATAAATAAATGTGCCAATAATTATTTGAATAAATAAATAAATAATATAGGTGGATTTTCGGTCGACAAACACGACACAGAAAACTTCAACAACAAAAAAAAACAACTACCCAACAAAAAAAATTCCTAACGTTCCTTTTTCTTCAAACAGGATTCATTAAGAAGGGGACACGTGACTAGCCGGGACCAGCAACCGCTCCAGTTTCTGCGCTCCACTTGACATACTGATATCCTACAATTCCAAACACGCTTGTGTGACCTGTCACCTACTCTAGTCATCGCTTTAAGCGATGGCCGATAAGCGAGAGCCTCACGGTGCATGAGCTCACCTTTCTTGTACCTTTTGCCTAACCCCCATCCTACCGATCTGACGTAACAGCGGATGCATCGCGGGTTGTCTTTACGACGCCCGGGCCACCTACTCCTCACAACATCTCGGCAGACGGAACAAACAAATAGGTGAGAACTACACTGAACATTTACCTACATGACTTACTCTAACTTATTCCAATATCACATTCTATCACAGATTTATTCGATATCACAGTCCACCAGGCAATGTGTACGTCGCAAACTCCCAGTTCATAAATTGAACGGCAGTGACTTACGTCCTTCAGCGACATCGAACCGTGACGAAATGATCAATTGCAATCTGTAAGTCTCTATCCCATCTCCCAAAATCTTTTTTTTTATTACTTCTTCCGTATATCTCTCCCTAGCATTGGCCACTCCGCGCCATTAAGGGCCAGCTTTACGCTCCCCTTAAGCCTGCAGCAGAGACTTCTGCCAGGACAGTTAAACTGCACTTCTCGAGCTGTCGTCTTCTCCACGAAATTTATTTTTTTGTCTCTTCCTATGCATCTACCTCTTCACGCCCGAGTGCCATTTGTTCAATGACACCTGGACCTGCGTCAGTTCGGATGCATGCGAATCGATTGGGCGCCATTTGTTACATTTGGCTTGTTTCCCTATGGGCAACGCCGGCTAGCTGTCGATCCCAGGGCTGGATAGTTCCCCTTGCCCGCCAAATGTAGACAAAGTTTCAAGACACACGACTTCTCAGGACAACAATACCAACAAAAAAAAAACCTGCACTTAGCTACAAAAGAGACGAAAAAATAAACAAACATATGACTGTCAAGTGGTGAAGCATCGATGTTTCCACTTCGCGCGCCCGCCCTTCCTGTGATCAAATTTAAATGTGCATTTTGACCACCCTCTGCTGGAACGGCTGCGGCTGGCCTAATCCATGGCCCACGCCACGCGTCCCCCCTCTCTATTAATTTAGAAATTCATTCTCTTCAATTTAATCAGGGATACATTTAACAGTTTATGTATAAGTCATTATTTCGATAAATAAATAGCAAAAAAAAAAACACCAAAACTTCACCCAATGAAAACGTGTGAGTTGGGCCCTACCAAGACTGTCCTACCAAGAGCTCTTGTTAAGGGTCGCCGGGGCAGAAGGAATAATTAATGGCTAGATTTCCACATATATGTGCCAACAACAACGATGGGGTTCAGTGACCCCGCGTCACACACAAGGGGTTAAGCCCACTACAGCCGATCAGCTGATCGCTGTTTTGATTTGGATTCGTGATATGTGTTGGTGCTTGGACAAGGTGCGTGCTTTACGTTAAGTGCTTAAAGTACTAGTTGATGACAATTTGTACACATAAGGGACAACACTAGGAACAAACAACATTAAGAGGTGAGTTTATATGCAGGCTATCGAGCCTTCGTAGCTGACCCGAATGTGAGGAATGTGACGCAATGTGCGGGATCGTGGAGTCTGGCCGTACAGACCCACATTTGCTTGAGTGAACAGTTTTGCAGTGAATTGAATGTGCGCGGATACGCGGAGTGCTCACTGATCACAGGCGGGGTGCACGCCCAAATAGGGGGGCGAGGCACCGTATGGTCTCGTCCGGATCTAGACGGGGATATCCCGGCACAGACGTGCGGCCGGTAGACGCCTTTGCGGCAGCGCACACACTCACTATGGCACGGACTCACTCGGTTTAAGCTGGTTTTCCTCCCCAATGTGCACTTATGATCCCCATGCGTGAAGTGATCCAGCCTTCCCTCAAAAAATCTGCCCTCCGAGCAATTCCAGAATTTGTAATAAGCCGTCTTCCGGAAAATTGATCCTCTCCAGAAGAGGTAAATTGATCGCCTCTAGAAAAGTGGTGTATAGCCCCCAGAAAAAGTGATCCTCGGCAGAAAAGAAGAATCTCTGGCCCGGTTCTAGGGGGTGATGTTCCGGGCCAGGCTGTGGGAGGAATAATACCACCGGCATGAATTTAAAATTCAAATTCCCGCCCCATTTATCGGCACTCACTTTTACAATTTTTGGTTTTAACCCCCAAAATTTCAGGGTGTCGGCAGACTCTGCACTCGCCTCCGAACACTATGGCTTTATCCACGGAAAACGTGGTTCGGATCTGTTTTCACCTCTATTTATCCCTTTGTCCCTCACCTATACATCCATCTAATCCTATTCTCTTCCTTACGCCCACAGCAACGGATCCCTGCTCCCCCCGATATCATCAAGCCCCATGGAGCTTCCCTGGACTCCCGATAGATGGCGCTTCGCCCCCAGCCCTGGACCAACTATCGCTCCGGTGGGACTGGAACAAGATGATTGGAAAATCGCTTAACTCTAGCGACAAGGTGAAAAGTTTTAGAAGGTTTTAGAAGTTTAAGAACGGCACTGGGGACCAAATCCGGGCCAGTGGAGAACGAGAACTTACTGGATTTTAAATTGGTTAGCAGGCAGTTATAATCAATGAAGGGGGAATAGATACAATTTGAGCTCTTTAGGGGAAAAGGATAAGAGTACCTGGTACGATGGTCGGGTGTGGAGGCCACAATAGAGGGAAGGCTCATTGAGGGGACAGAGTAGCAACGTTGAAAAAAGGATCGAACAAATCCGCAATGTCACAATCATTATCAGCAAAACTGCCATTTAAGTGTAGAGATGAAGGAAATTGAGAGGAGTGACGTTTAGAGTTAACAAACCTGAAGAATTGTTTTGGATCGCGTTTGAAGTTAAGCTTGCACTTGGCCAAGTACTCATCATAGCATAACGTATTACATAGGGAAAATTTAGATTTCGCAATTAAGTATTTAGAAAAGTCCGATTGAGAACCGGATTTTTTAAATTTTGTATACATGCGGGATTTAAAATTCCTCAGGTTGATTACCCTCGGGGTGAACCAAATGGGGCCAGAAGGATTTTTCAAGGGGGTGACTAAAAGGACCAAAGTAGAAAAGATGGAAAAAATGGTGGTATAGAATGCCTTAGTGGCAGGCTCTATTTCGAGGTAGTCGTTGAGGAATGACCAGTCGATCTGAGAAAGAGCAATATTCAGAGAGGGAAAATCGGCCTTTTTAAAGCAATAGATATGCGAGGGCTTAGGGAACAATTTGATGGGCCCAGAAGAAGGCAAGTGAAGTTCAATATCAAGTGTGGGATGATAAAGGTCTTCAGGGAAGGATAGAGGCGATCCTCTACTAACCAGAGTCATCGACGTATCGGAGGTGAAAACGAGGTCTAAGATCCTGCCAATGTTATTACAAATGCCATTAACTTGACCCAGCGAAGTATAGGACAAGGAGTCAATAAAATCATGCTGCATGGATGGGAGCATGAGGTTAGAGTCAACAGAAGGAGTCCACGTAATGTTTGGGAGATTAAAATCCCCAAGGACAATAAGGCGATCGGAATCATTAAGTTGGGACGAAAGGGACTGAAGATGAGCAGTGTGAAGCATATAGGTTGCGAATTCAGCAGACGGAGGGATGTATGAACAAGAAATGAATAAACAAAAAGAGCGCAGACAAATTTTTAACTATGACTATTTCTAAATTGTTACACTCTTCGATAGAAAGGAGTTGAGAAGTTAAGTCAGAGCGAACGGCTATCAGAACTCCACCACCTCGAGATGGACGGTCATGTCTATATATGTTATACTTGTCTATAAAAATCTCGGAAACCGAAATTGAGGAATTGAGCTAGGTTTCAGTAAAAGCGATAATATCAGAATCAAAAGTTGCCAGAATATAGTTTGCTGAACTTACTGCACTGGCCACGTACATTCTGATATGAGATCTTTAGTGGAGGGGGGGAATTCAGTTTTAGAAGCAGACGAAAGAGTAGTAGAAATTATAACAACTCTAGGTTCAGGGGTACGCTTAGAAAACATGGCAAATCGTATGATTCGGCCAGAAGAAGGGATCAACTAAACTATATACGTGTTCATCCGGCACTAGAATTTTAAATGAAGCGATACTACGTTTTTCTTTAAAGTTAAATTTGGTAACTACTAGGCCAGAGGAATCATCAATATTGAGTTTAAAAAAGATGTAGTCCCTAACGTAGTTGAGTCTAAGAGTCAGGACACAAAAATAGATTTCAGAGGAGCACGAGCAAGAAGAATAGGTGGAGGGGTCACATGTTTAATAGGTAAGGCGGAAGTGGGAACAACCCGAGGGGCGAGTTCAGATAGAGCAGAAAGGTCCGAGGAGATGGCGATGGAAGCAGAAGTCGAAGGGGCTTCAACTTCCATTCTATCAACGGTGTCGTCGGCATCAATTGAGGGCGATGGAGCACCAGCGACATGTTTGTCATTAACTCATTAACTTCTTCTCTTAGGAGACTCTTTTATCATTTTTAAGTTTTTAAAATGAGTCTCCGTTGAGAGAAACTTATCCTGTAATCGCTGGAATTCCGTGTGGAGACTGGCGAATTCATTATGAGTTTGTCTCATAAAGATTTGCATGTCGGCCTCAAGTGGCCTGCAATCAAAACAGGTCCAGTTGAGACCGCAGCGAGTCTTGACCACATCAACAATGCGACCACCATAGTGACCAAGACCCGCACAGGTAGCGTGTGCCGTATTATTACACAACCAGCAGTAAATTAAGTGGCCACCGTACGGCCAGCGTCGCACCGTTTAGCGCAGCAGGAGCTCATTGTAAAAGTGATGAAAAAGAAATATTTGTGGGAAAGAAAGGTAAAATATAAGTCGGCTGATGCAGTATGTTAAGCGTGTGTTACACAATTCCGCGCGCAAGCACAAACACAACAGTCACAATAACAACAGGTGTACAGAGAGACACAGAGAGACGAAAGAAGCACAGAGAGTAAGCGCGGAGCGGCTGATAGCGCGGTGCGTGTGTGTTGGAGTGAGAACAGTAGACAGGGTAAGATAAAAATAGAGAGCGGCTCAGAGAGAGCGAGTGCACCACACAAGCTATTAGCAACAACAAAACAGCTGCTAATGAGAATGTACAGAGAAAGAGGAATGCAAAAAATGAATTGAAAATTGGTAATAAAATACACAATAGACGGCAAAAGGCGGTAGCACTGATATCAACTAATTACACACACGGTTATGTACACAGGGAGTAACTAAAAGACACAATTACTTTCCTTTAAGCTATAGATTTAAAAATGTTTGGTAGGAGCGAAGTATATACGACCGTCAGCAACGATGTATCGATATAGCTGCAATTATTTATTTTACATTGCTTTTTGCGTCTACCATCTTTCATCAAATGGGTTTTACACAGACAAGTATACACAAGCTATTCTGAGACACATACTCCCATCGTTTGTCAATATTTAAGTTTTTTAGTTTTCCACATGCTGTAATAATTACAGAATGCCTTTTTATGTTCTTTGGAAATATTATTTAGTTGATTTGTAACTGTCAATGTACGATCTTTGGACTTATGTTGACCCAGACCCATCATTGTTGCAGCTTTAATAGTTTCGCTTAGCCATGCTTGAAAAATTATTATTTTGGATTCAACTGAATCCAAGGTGAAGGTGTTTCATAAATCCAATTCGCTGTGACATAGGCAATTTTTTCAATATTTCATCAAGTAACAACGGGTTAAGAATATGATCTAAGTCCTCGATGGACGACAAGGTATGAATTAGATTAGTAATTATATAATAAGATGAAATAAGTCGTTCATATTTATTGTCTTTTATGAATGCAAAATTCTTAATTTTATCAATAAGTTGTCTTATAATATGATTCGAGTCACCAAAACGCTCTATAAGATTTCTGTTATTGTTGCCACATTATCTGGTAACAATAAAAGAGATTGTACAAATTCTTTGGCGCGACCTGTTAATGATTTTCTTAAACGACCTATGTTTTCATAGTTACTAAAATTGCAGACCCTTGTGCTATTTTCGAATTCGGAATAAAATATGAGCCGTTCTATTGGGTCCTCTGCAAATGTCGGTAGATTTTGCCTTATTGTCTGCCTTGCCATGAATTTTTCTAGGTCTTTATTTTGCCCTGACTTATTGATAGTTTAATTTTCGTATTCCAGCTTACGTGTTCCGTAAGTTTCTCAGCGTATTTGCAATCGTCGTCGTAGATGTCTTCTTTTTCTTGCTGTCCTTGTTGAAGTTCCAGCTGTCTGCGCTGCTCCTCCTGTGCTATTTGGCTTCATGGTTGCGTCCAGCTCCACTAATGGTGTCTCGTCGGGATGAGGAGTGTGGACCCCATTACCCATTACGCTTTCTACGATGTTTTGTTCGTCAATTTGAACAGAATTATCGATTTGTGCTGTCGCCACAATTGTCTTATTTGCCGCCAGTTATTTTGGCATGTACATTTTTCGATGTTTGTCTTTTTTCTATGTATGTATATAAGCACATTTTATTTCTCATGTCTGGAGCATCACCAAAGCACACAGCTGTCGTCTTTTTTTTAGCACGTTTGTCTACATACGATACATGTTCTTTAGTCGTCGTCAATGCATGCTAGCACATGTGCGTATATGTGTGTGTTTCCGATCAGGCTTGAGCATACAAATGATGTAAGTGAGGGGTCCCACGCCGCAGTCGGTCTCATGAACCTTCTTCACTGAGGGGAGGGGCAGCAGTAGATTGATGATTTTACTGGAATGGGCAACCTCCTTCACTGGGGGGAAGGGGCAGCTGTAGATTGATGATTTTATTCCTCTCTCAAGCGGGGTGCTGAGTTGGCCGATTAACGACACTTCACTTCTCGTACGAAGATTCCCTGCAGTACGGGTCAACGATGATTCATCTACTTACACATCAATGACACCATCAGCAACCCCCATGATTTAAGCGCTGACACGCCATACGCTAAACTGTTCACTTTAACATTGGGATGTCCTAGGGCGTTGTCGATGACAATGTAAGCGAGTCGTCTGGAAAAATCATGCATTTAAGAAGTGATGACCTTAGCGGTAAAGTCAGGCATTTAAAAAGTGATGATTTAAGTGGTAAAATCAGGCATTTAATAAGTGATGATTTCAGCGGTAAAATCATGCATTTAATATGTGATGATTTTCGGGAAAGAATAAGGCATTTAAAATGTGATTCTTTTCTTAAAAAGTAAGGCGTATAAATAAGGAGTATATTCATTTATTTTCTTTTGTTCTTATTTAAAAATACAATTATGTCTTTTCTGAGGATCTCTGGCCTTTTCAGTGGGCTCTTTCGGGAACTTCAATTGCACCGCCACTGAAATAATATGGATCAAATTATTTTAATTATTTTTTGATTTGTTAAGACTTACTTTCCATGTCCTTCCAGAATGTGCCCGTCCCCATTGTGTTCCGTATTCTGTTGATCTAAAAATAAAAAAAAAATGTATCTAAGAAAAAATAAATAAATTTGGCCGCAATTATATAAAAAGAAATATAGAATTTATTGAAATATATTCGATTTGTAAAACGGTTGTTTCAACAAAAAGCAATGCTCACTGAAGTCTTTTAATCCCGACTATATTAGTCAGAGCATAAAGAAACCTACAAGAAGGAAGAATAAATAAATATAGTGTGAAGGCAGCGATATATTGAACACAGTTTTTTTACAAATTCACAAATTTAACATTATATAAAGTTGATATTTTCATTGCTTACCAAGCGCACAACATGCATTTTTATTTAAACACTGCACTTACCTGATAATAATAGATAAGATAGACATTTTTCACTAAATCACTGCAGTTTCGCTTCTAACTCTTTTAAGCATAACTGTAACAATGTAATGTAATAGCAAATAACAAAACGAACAAAGCAAGAGAGTTCTGCCAACGCGTGAGCAAAAGAGACAAAAAAAAAAACAAAAATATTTTCTACTGAGCAAGATCGTCAGAGCCGATCTGTTATGGCGCGCTCGGAAAAGAAAGAAACAGAGAGAAAATAAAGGGGTTTGGTTTGGCCGGCGTCAACGGCGTCATTCGTCATCGCTCACAGTTGGTACTGCTGGGTTATGATGGGAGAATATTACTCTCCTCTTTGGAGGCCTCGTGACTCAAAAAAGTAAAAGGACAAAGATTGCGGTGATGACCGGAGCTATGTTTTATTATGAGCCAAGTGCTCTTATTTAATATTCGTACAAAACTAAATTATATCTTTTAAAGGCATAGCCGGCGAGCCGGCAACGCATAACTGGAAAATGCTGACCATGCAGTATATGCAAAAGTCAGGCGATCCCCAGCGGCCAATGGTACTTGGGTACAACCCACTTCAGCGACATATGCTGCATCAGCACTTTGGGGTGCATACTGTTGGCTTAACATTACAGTGGTGCATACCATATTAGGGTGGTATTATTATTAGGTATTATTATTGTGCATTACTTATTATTTGTCAACTTACATACAGAATCTAGCAATCTGATGAAATCGCGCATCAGATTTTTGTAATCCAAATGCCGTTCTGGTGGCTTCAAAGGACCATGTTCTTGTTAACTCACCTAAGAAAAGAGGCAGTACTACCGTGTATCCGGGTTGAACGACCAAATTTCGGGATCGGCGTCAGTAATCCCACAGTATCTTTGCTGATATCGTTACCTTGCGGCCCTGGTCTCGTTTACCGGTAGAAAATTCACCCGAAACACAAAAATTCATTAATTTTGACTTTATTTTCATCAATAGAACTTCTGGCTTTTTCACACAATGTTGTTCTTTTTCTTGTTTGTCTAAGTGCGCGCAGCTGCCAGCTCGTGCCAAATTTCTACATATTTGTTAGCACGGTCACATTTCAACCAGATCGGTCAGCCTTAAACCGTTAATATTTAAATTATACATTATTTCGGAACAGGCAATTTCGTTAAATTTTTCGACTGTACTTCGACACTTTATAATAAAAAATTTCTGTCTGAGATTTGATATAACTGTTCCTACGCCCATATGAAATTTTTCTGATGATAGTAGCATACTTAAAGATTTGTAATCAGATGATATTTGCTTAAACGTCATTCAGATTGTCCAATCTACCTTTGAGTCAAATTAAGCCGCCATCTGATAATTTAAAGGGTAGTGGTTTTAAACTGCTCGAATTTTCAATAGATTAACCTAATGTCAATTTGTCTATTTCACATCGATAACAATCGAGTTGTATTTGTACACCCAATACTCCAAGAGTATAGGGGTATATTAGATTCGTGATCGAATTGGATGTGTGTAACACCAAGAAGGAATAGTTTCGAACCCCATAAAGTATATATATTTTTATTAGCATCAATAGCCGAGTCGATATAGCTATGTCTGTCTGTCCGTCTACATCACCGCCTAAATCTCAGAGACTATAAAAGCTAGAGAAACCAAATTTTGTATCCAGACTTGTAATGTGTCCTGGTGTTCCGGTGTGGCGATTGCTATAACACATACCACTAACTAGTCAACGTTTCTAAGATCATGGTTAGCACAGGGGGAATCTTTCGGCTAGGGCTCGTCGGATGGGGGGGATCTTTCTGTTGTCCTTGTTACCACATACAAGAAGAAGTCGTGCTAACCTGGCCGTAAGGTGTTCAATTGTTAGTCGAATTGTCGTATGCACCGCCGCTCGGAGTCAGATGTTGCAACTGCAATTTATCCGCCAAACCATGTCAACACTGATCTTTTCCGTGTTAACCCTTATTCTTTACATGTTCCTCTCTCAATACCCCATTTCTCTTTTTACTCTATTCCATATCCATTCTCAACAATACTTCAATATATTTTCCACTCGAAAGACATGTTTCCAAAGCTTAACAAAGTACAGGGGAATATAAATTCTTATGGTAATTATTCCATTATTCTAGGTTGGAGTAAATAGTTGGTATATTGATTAAAAATAGATGGGTGGGTTATATAATTGCAATGTATGAAGATAAAGGAAAAAAATGTTAGTTAATGGAACAGCAGCGCTACAAGTGTGCTTTACCTTGTGTTATCTCTTTTTTCTTCTATCGTGACTTACAATTCATTTTCCATCGCTGCAACAGGCCTGCATGCATTGACGTTCCTAGCTAAGAATATCATGTGTATAAAGTATATAAATGGGGTTAAGCATAAGGAAAACAAATAAATTTAAATCATCTAATTTACTGATCCGTCATTTGCTCCTTTTCCAACATCCAGTACGACGATGTCTATCCAGACTTTGTTAAAACTGTCCGTCGTACTTGATGTTGACTGTACTGTTGGAGGGTACACGTGTGTTTTCCAAGGCTAGCAAAAGGTCAATGAAAAACGAAAATCACTATATTAGACAATTGTAAAATTTCCACCTACTCGAGGTTAGTTACCTGATGGCGGGGCTATGTAGCACTTTGGTCTGAATAGTTTCACATATTTTTTTTTTTCTAATTATTACAATACAATTGGTATGATTAACTCTTGCCTTAATGAGTCTTGAAGCGATGCGCTGATCTTTATATCGTTTTAGAGTTTGCAAGAAAAAAAATGACACGTGTTCTGGTTTTCTTTCACTCATATACATATATGCACAAAACTGACCTTACACAACTCATTGGCACAGATCGAATGTTCTAGGGCCTAAGCTTTGGTTTCGGCTTTACCTTCTCCACGCACGTTGCTAAAGCTCAATGGCTAGAGCATCATCTAGAGCATTAAAGCTCGCTCTCACGACAAAAGCTTTCTAGCTCTTTCCTCCTACATTCCTACTGCATGCAGATCAGCTGCAACTACAGCTCGGTGCACGTAAATAGGTCAAAAAAAAAAGATTAAAAAAATATGGGCCGTCACAGATTCCCGTCATATCACACTGTTACAAGTGCATTTAAAAATTTCTCGCCGCCCCTTTCCGCCCACACAAAATACGAAAATCTGTGGCATGCACAATTTTAAAAATACGAGAAAAGTAAAAACGCAGAATGATAAAAATTGATAATTTCTATAAGAATGTTGAATCTGGATCAGATCGGATTATTAATATAGCCACAATGAAGAACAACATTTCGAAATTCATCGTTCCCTCTCGCTCTCTCTTACACGCCATCTTCCCTCCACCCCCTTCCCACCTATCTGCTTTGACCGTTCGTCTCTTCTGACGCCTAGATCTCAAAGACTATAAGAACTAGATCAAACAATCTTTTTATCCAAGCTCCTGTGATATCACTTCAATACAAGATTATTTCAAAATTTTGCCAGGTCCCCTTTTCCCCCTACAAAAGTCGAAAATCTGTGGAATCGCTAATTTTTACTATTCGAGAAAATCAAAAACGTGCTGACTTATTCCCTCTCTCTCTCGCACACATTTCCACAAGTCGTAGTAAAGACGTATGTAGAGGTAGAAATGTAGAGAAGACAAATTTAAAAAAAAATGTAAGCAAAAATGGAAAGGGATCGACTTTATTTAACTTTTTTCTAAATATTCTTTGTTGGCAATAATTCAATTTGTTGCCCTTTTGCGAACATATAACAAATAACGTCAGGTAATTTAATTTCATATCTAGGTATGGAAGTGACATTTACAAACTCTTCGTTCATTTGTTCGTCATCTTCTGAGATAACTGCGATTTTTCCTACTGGCCACTGATCACTATCCTTAAGCCTAGTAGTCAGACGAGCAAAATATTCTTGCGCAAGAAATTTGCCTGTATTTTGCTGTGTGACCAGTGTGACCAGCTGTGCATACTCTACGGTTACACTGTTTTGTGTTTGTTTAAAAATAAAATCTGTTGGAAATTCAAATTTTGTCAGAAAGCAAGCCGGAATGTACTATTTATGGGCTCTGTGGCGCTGGCGAACGACAGTATCTATTAAATTATAAATAAATAAAATGTGTATCGTTTATAAAATTGATAAGAAACAATATCCATTTAATCGGCTTGAATGAGATTCAATTTGTTGTCATAATTGCAATTTTCTAGCCGGTGCAATTTTCTAGTGTCGATGACGACAGAATATAGAATAATTCTATCTTTCAGTCGAGCCCAGCAAATCCCACCTTTTCTTTCCTAGCATATATCGTTGCCTTTCCAGTATTAATCGGTCAATTATTTTGCTTGTCTGAGTACTCGTTAGCAAAATTCTTGCGCAAGAATTACAGGCATGCATTTTTATCGTTTCCATACGAATATCATCCCTGATTCTTGCGCAAGAATATTTTGCTCGTCTGAGTACTAGGCTTTATACAAAAATTGTGAACCTATCAAAAAAAAATTGTTGTTTGCAAAGTCTACTTTAGATATTTTCGTTGCCTCATTGGCCGGATTCAATTAAGAAGGAAAATGCTTCCAATCACCTACGCTTGTTATCTCTTGTACTTCTCCTAAGCAATGGGAAACAAAGGTTTTGAACCGTTTGCTACTCGATTTGAGCCAATACAAAACTAGTTCCCAATTCGCCCACAAATGCGTTCTGTTCATGTTTAAGTTCAAAGTTTCTTTTATCATTTTACTCATTCTGGCTCCCAATAAAGCTCCTTGCAATTCCAACCGTGGAATTGACATTGGTTTGAGTGGAACTACAGGTGATTTAGTAGTTATTGAATTACATTCAGTATTTTTGTCGCATTGGAATTGTACGTAATCGCATGATGCATGGGCATATATGGAAGCATCGCATAATACATGCAATTCTTCTTCACAGTCATTCGTTGAAAGTGTTGTCATTAGTATTCTGGAGTTACTAATTTGGTCAAAGGAATTACATAACGATTTCCAACAATTGAAATTTTCATTTGTCATCCCAGCTGATTCCACTATCCCAGATTGCTTGTAGCAATATCTTAGGCCCTAATACGTTTTAAGCTAATACGGTTAAGTTTATGATTTTTCGATTAGATAAATAATTTGTCTGGCATCTTGTCGGGTTTATCTGGTCAAAAATTTCTGAAGAGTTTGAAATCCAATTGCACATTTCAAACCCACCTTGCTGATGTTCATGTAATGTTTTGCTATTATGTCCAGGGAGGCTCTTGGAAATTATTTTTCAAAGTCACGCGCAATTCTATTTCTAACTTGCTGTGCAAAACTTGGACTGCATTTGGCTCCAGAAAATACAACTGTTATTTCGTACACGTCTGGTGTACCCTGTCGCCTATTTTCTCGCCACAAAATTCTCTGGGCTGGTCTATATGTCTGCTGAACATTTATTTGTAAATATATTTCTTTTATGACCCCGACAAAAACTATTTTTTGTTCACGGAAATTCAAAAGAACGGATGACAATTGATTGTAAAAGTCAGGTCCTGAATTTCTGGTCTAGTGAGCTAGTGAGATGGCTCAGAAAGTGCCTAGCGAACGACTTACCTCTGGCTAGCCCAGTCGTTAACAGACCTGGGGGTGGATCGCCTCTTGGTGATGCTCATCGATCAATTGCTCATCTGCAAACTTGTAGCATACGTGGATGACGTTGCAATTATCTTTTGGGAAAATACCTTCAAAACACTCTGCGACTTAATTATCAAAGAGGATGATCACAAAACAACTGGGCAAAGTTTATCGAACTGCAGCCCTATGCATCTGTGGAGCTCTTCGCACCATTCCAAATGATGCCATTCTATACCTCCCGAGCCTTGTTCTTGCAGGAAAGGAGCGGGCAGAAATGGCAGCAATACGTCTGAGAGACTCCCACCAATAGGCACCACAGCACATAGGCCGCCCTTCAATACTAAATAGTTGTATCGTCCCCACAAAAACGGACTACTGCTCTGCAAGGGAATACACAGAAACCCCTTTCAATGTAATCGTCCGTCACAGAGACGAATGGCTCAGGGGACCTCCAGGCCCAGAAGGGGCCATTTACATCTTTACAGATGGATCGAAGCTGGATAACAAAGTCGGAGGAGGAATCTACTCCGAACAGTTAAGCATACGGCGTTCCTTCAGGCTTCTAGATCACTGTAGCGTCTTCCAAACGGAAGTCATTGCAATCAGGGAAGCACTAAACTTCCTTCAGGAGGTTACTGTCATGGTAACTAGAGTAAATATATAAAAATATAAAAATATAGTGACAGCCAAGCTGCGATCAAATCGATTAGTGCGATTTCTTCGAACTCGGCCACCGTGGCAGACTGCCGCAAATCTCTTCACGAGATGGCTCAGAAATTTGCAATCAGCCTTATATGGGTCGTTGACCACTGGGACATTGAAGGCAACTGCATAGCAGACGAGTTGGCCAAATCTGGGACTACAATCCCCCTTCTAAAAGATAAGGAGGATATTCGTATGCCAATGGCTACTTGTATGCTTATCATAAAAGAGCAATATAAGCGACTAATAGACATAACGAGGCAATCAGTACCACGATGTCGAATAACGCAGCAAACATGGCCGACCATAGATAGGAAGCGCACCTCTGAGCTATGCAAGCTTGGCAGAAGAAGGTGCAGCGCAGTCATATGCTCCCTTACGGGACACTGGCTAATAAGCACCCACGCAATCAGGCTGGGCTGTTCACAATTTCTAATCACCTTTTGTCGTCAAGTGACATGGAGTAGTCGTGCTGAGTCGTTAATTCACTCTTAATTAACCAATAAGATTTGACAAGGTTATTCAAAGCATGCTGTTCAGCTATTAAGCGTTTTTAAGAACTATAGAAAGTTTTTATTTAAACACAAAAGGGAAACGGTTTGTATATGCATGTATGTACATATATGGGGAATTTTATTTGTATATGTTTGTTACAATGGGTATATGCGTGTAAGCGCGAGGGATAACAATTTATTCCTATGACGAAGAAGCTTAGTTAACAAATGATGGATATTTATTTATCCCGGTCGCGACGAAGATCAGTTACCGACAAAATGAATACTAATTTATAGCGATTGCGACGAAGCTCAGTAATTGACTGATGCAAGGGCTGACGGCTTTATTGCCGTGCCCTATGCCGAAATACTTAAATGAGAGCGAGATTGTGCAATGAAGAATAGAGCAAAAGCAACTCGGGCTGCTGCTAAGCCGAGTGCGAAGATCGAAAGAGGCGATATAAAGAGGCAAAAGAAAACCGTTGCCGTGCGTAAGCATATGCGGGAACAATCAATTTTACAGGGGGCATTGCAAGTGACAAACAATAATCTGAATTTACTTTTAACCGCACCACTGACTATAATTTATAATATTTAGACGACGTCATATTGGGGTGGGAAACACGACACATGCAAATCATCATATTGGTTTTTTAAAGTATTTTTGTTGATATGGAAAGAATAAATTGTTTTCATTCTATGTCTGTTCGTTGTTCGGAATTCGATTGATAATCTTTACTATACATATTTAAAAAAATTGTGTGTGTAACGGGCTATCGCCGCAACTCGCGCACCAAATTGCTTGCGGTTTTTAAATTATAGCCAGAGTATGTGGCGAGGTTTTTATACAAAAAATTTTTACTATTCTATAAATAGGTTAGTAATATGTTAAAAACTAGTCGAAAAAATCTCAAACTTTAGCCAAACACACATTGTATTTGAACGCCCATTTCATTTCATTTTGTGTCATTATAAAGAACGGAACATTTTATTACATTTCATTTTTTGTCATTCTGTAGAACATAACAATTTAACATATATATTTATTTTGTATACCTTTCTGTGTGAAAAATGGTTTTCTGGTCAAAGTAGAAATTTATGTAAGTATATATGTTGCTTTGAAAATTATGCGTTTTTAATAAACCTGTATGGTTTCTAAAGTTAAATGTCGAGACCATGGTGAAATTATATATAAGGTGACGTATTCACCATACGTGCGCTCTTTCGGGGACGTTATTTTGTGTCAGTCGTCAGTCAAACGCCGTCGAAAGAGGTTGTGTAGCGCACGATTTTTTCGTTTTCTTCTTCTTCATTGTTTACGAATGGACTCGTACACAGAAAACAATGAAGAAAATATGCTATATATATATTTCGCCCTATGATACTTGTTATTTAATTTCTCAAACAAAATTCTTGAATTATGAATTAAAATATTATAATTTGCTTTGAACTATTTCTTTTAATTTATTAGCAGAAGTTTTCTGCCAGCTGAAACAATAACAAACGAAGAGTGCAGAGCGAAAAACGCTTGCCATCTCTTTCTATCGCGTGCCTCTCTGAGAGCAGAGAGAGCGAGTTGAAAAAAAACCGTCCTCACCACTGCCGAATACGTCACCTTATATATAATTTCACCATGGTCGAGACGACATTTAATTCAATTCATTTAGTAAGCAGCGAACCGCGCAGGTCTGCTAGTTATATCATAAAATGAGATTAGTCGTTTATATATATCGTCTTTCATAAATGGACAATTTTTAATTTGATCAATAAGTTCAATAGTTTGAGTCACCTAATCACTCTTCTATGATTTCTATTATTGTCGCCACATTATCTGATGACATTAGAAGAGATCGTACAAATTCTTTGGGCGCGACCTGTTAATGATTTTCTCAAAAGACATATGTTTTCATAGTTACTGAAATTGCAGACCCTTGTGCTATTTTCGAATTCGGAATAAAATATGGGCCATTCAATTGGGTCCCCTGCAAATGTCGGTAGATCATGCCTTATTGTCTGCCTTGTCATGAATGTTTCTAGTTCTTTATTTTACCCTGACTTATTGATACTTTCATTTTCGTATTCTAGCTTACAGGTTGCGCTAGCCCACTCACTCCAAATGCAAATCCCTACATATTTGTTATCATGGTCGCATTTCGATCAGATCAGTCGGGGTCAAACCGTTGATATTCAAATTATACATTCTTTTGCAACAACAACCTTCTGTAGATTGATTTGTAGATGATAAAATTTCAGAAGTAGCAGAAAACGTAGGAAGAACATTAGAAAACCAAGCGAGTGATAATCCAAAAAATTGAGAGCAGCCAAGTCAAGGCCAATTTCCAATCAGAGCTGTTGCATTTTAAAGAATACCAAAGAGTAGCGTTAGACTATACACATATACATATGTTTGCAATCGCTAATTTATTAGTTGGAAATCGTTGAAATTTCACAATTTAGACCACAACTTGGTTACTGCTGTTTTTCGAAGGACTGTGCTCTGTGGTATTTAGTGTTTCACATCTTTTAAATGTTCCCACCGTTCCCCTTATATGCTCTCTGTAGAAAAAGGGGTATAGTAGGTCCCATCCCCAGATTCTGGTCGAGCACTATCTAAAAATAAGATCTTGCTGGTGTCATCGCTATCTTTGGCTCCGAATTTGTCATGGCCTTAATTTCGGACGCATTAGGTTTACTCGTGTCATCCAAATTTATATTGGTCGGTAAGTATTTCCACGGCTGCATATACTTGTAGTTAATATTATTTAAATGTTTTTATGTGGAGGCCATGGAAATCAATCGGTTTTGCATACCCCGAAAGCATCAGTTCAATTGCCACTAGGCACTCGTCAAGGAAAAGTACATGGATTTGCGTTGAGTTCTTGCCATGGCTCACAACATCTGTTATTGCTATATGGCGAAAATGCGTTCTCGTTATTAATTTATAACGTTAATGAGAAAAGTGAGCCATTTCAAGTGATTTACGAAGGCGAAACAAGAGACTGGGTTAATGCTGCGGTTATTTTCCATAATGATAAAACAAATGATTGGAAATTTGTGTTGCACATGTCTCACAGTGCACTCCTATACCTTCAGTGTAACATCTCATCAAAGTTGGTCTGTTCTGTGTTGGAATTAGCAAGTTGTACCGATTGCTCAATGCTTTACCATACGCACCTCTATGGCAATAACTATAATGATTTGGCAATAATAAGCGGGAATGCGTTTGGTGAATTGTTGATTTGGCAAGCACAGTGTGCTATAGATTCCGATACAGTTAATTGTACAAAAATATATCCATTGCTGTTACGTATTCAAGCACATAATGGGGTTATCTACTCCATCAACCTTAACCTAGCCTCGAAGATTTTAGTTACTACATCTGATGATCGTTCTGTGAAGTTCTGGAAAATTCAAAAGCTCGGTCCATGGAAAAATGCATATATAAAACCTATGTTTAGCTGCTTTGGCCATACTTCACGAGTTATGTGTTCTATCGTCGTCGAAAATGGTAAGATTTCCTAATTAAGAAAGGACAATTTAATGATTAAACCATTCACGATTTAAACCGTTTATTATGCAGGTGGCCAAGTATATGTAATAAGTGCTGGTGAGGATTCTTATGTTTGTATTTGGAACTGTTCCGGCGATTTGTTATCAAAACGTCGGCAACAATTTGGGGCACCGATATGGCGGTTAGGTTTTGATAAAGCTACTTCTACACTCTACAGTACCAGTTCAATAGGAAATGTAGTTGCTTATAATATTAAGAACATTTTTGCCCGTCAGAAAAATCAATTAACTATGGTTGATGACATAGATGCCACAAACGAGTTTATTGGAAAGTTAAAATTTGTAAACGATAGCACTATTGTTGGCCTAAGTAACAAAAATCGTTTATTTTATATGAACCTAGGAACAATATCGCCGCATGTGAATAAGTGGCATCTAGTGTCGAACTTTCCTTACTATAAACGTACAGTGCTGGCAGTTTTTGATGGAGTCATTGCTACTTGTGGTTATCAGAGAATAACATTGCACAGTTACAATGTGCAAAAACCGAATTTCAAGATCATTTTTGATGGCGTAAGACTGAAAGGGACAATTCGAGCATTTCATTTTTTAACTAACGAACATTATCTTGTATCCGATGACTTAGGAAATTGCCAGCTTTTAAAGGGACGTGAGTTGGATTTGGTTTCACATATTTTGCTGAATAATTTTGGTAGGTCCTGGACAACTGCCGCCTTGCTTGTATTAGAAAAATATCTCTTGTTAAGTAATCGCAAGGGTCATGTCATGGTATACTACCGCAGTGATGGGAAAAATTTTGAGTTCAAAAACATTTTCAAATGTTTGCATGGAAACATGGGTTCAACTTTTTTGAAACTATTAAATATAAATAGTCACGAAGTCTACGTAATGAGTGGAGGACATGAGCCCTATTTAAAATATCTAAGTTTGAGATTGTCTGATTATAGTTTAACAGTTTTGCAACGGGAGAGCGTCCCATTAGGTTGGGTTGAAGCGTCCCCAGGTGAAGATTTACTTCTTGGTTTCAATGATAATCATATTGTGGCCTGGTCGCGTCAACACGATGTACTCGTGCAGATGGCTTGTGGGGGTGGTCATCGTTACTGGGACTACCACCTACATAATGATACACTTTATATTTTTTTTATAAAGCATAAGAAGGTGTTTTTTTACCGCAGCTCACTTTACAATAAAGTCAGCCAGATAAGTTTACAGCGTATCAACTGGCACACCCGCAATTGTAATACAATAAAGCTTCTTTGGGGCCACAATGCACTTACACCCTTAATTCTATCAGCAGGGGATGATAATATTATAAAGATTTGCAAGTTAGTCGACGATAAGTTAATTCATTGTGCCGAACTTCACTCCCACATTTCAAGTGTACGTTGTTTAGAGGCTTGCCTCTATAAATTTGAAAATTCTGTATTTACGTGGCTTATTTTCTCAGTCGGCGGACGATCTCAACTTTGTATTAATCAAATTGATGTAAAAGACTCTAATGCGTGCTGCGTGAGCGAGCTGTGTACCCACAAAGTGCTAAGTACGTTTGAGTCAAAAAACGGCGCTCTTGAAGCAAGACTGATGGCAATATCCATCGCACAACATTCCCTTTCGGGTATTTTTACGTTATATATTGCCAGTGCTGAAGGAAAAATTCGTGTTTATCGATGGCTCCTTGAAAAACCCTCAGAATTACACTTCATTAATTTTCTAGATATAAAAAGATGTCCACTTAAAATGCATTGGATCAATAGCAAAAACATATTGCTTATCACAACAACAAACGGGGAAATCTACGGTTTTGATCAGAAGTTTTCCATAAAACGTTTTCAGCTCCAACTACACAACGGTGGCATTAATGCCTTAGATATAAAAATGTATGGACAGCTTTTGCACGTTTTGTCTGGCGGAGATGACGAAAGTATACGATATACTATTCTAAATTTGGATAACTTAACAATTCAGCAGAACATAGAATTTTCGGGTCTGCACAATGCGCAGGTTAATGCAGTGTCATTAGAACAGGAAAATTATAGTGGAGAATCTCAACTATTTGGTTATTCATGCAGTGTAGATAAACAGATATATAGGATAAATTTGAGGACACGTCAATTCAATCGTGTTGGATGCACGTGCATAGCTGATATAAAAGGGATGTTGCTAGATGGGCATCAGCGTATGTATTTATACGGATGCGGAGTTCAAATTTTATGTCGCAAATTTTGTAATAACGGCGGATATTTAAAATAAATATGTATTTATTTAAGTTTAGTTAACATATTTTTTGTTTTATGCTCCATAATTTTTGGAAACGTCTTTAAAGCCTACCCACCGCTACCCTATTAAATAAATTGTACCAATCGTCGTGTAAATTGTAGTAAATTGAGGCATTACGAAGAAATATTTCTAGAAAATATATTGTTATATTGAGTTTCTTGTATTTGCCGAATCCTGTCGAAAAAAACGTAGTTTAAAAATTGTCATACAATTACTTAAGAATACATATGCACTGGCGAATTTGGAAATTAGTACGAAGGAGATGAATATAAAATAATAAATATTTATATTTATCGTTAAAATAAGAAGCAATAAATAAACATCCTTAATATATCGAGTGGACTTATATTTGGTGATTTGTCATTTCAATAAAAAAGCGAAAGGGAAAAAAAGTAAACAGGAGTATGTTGGACATGTTTGGATTGCCCTTAAAATATGGCTTGTAATAGCCTTTTTACATTGGGCGCGTTTTCGATCGATATCGGCAAAGACGCAGGGAAACAGAATTGACGTTTACATTGGCAGACGCGCGTCTTTGCGTCTTAAGAACAGCTAACGAGAGCACCAATTGTGTTGCACAAATTTTATACAAAAACGAGGGGGAACGTTGTGAGCCTCGGCTTGTGTCATTTTACTCATAATTAATTTTTATACCCGGTACTCGAAGAGTAAAGGGGTATATTAGATTTGTGCAAAAAATTAATGTGTGTAACACCCAGAAGGAAGCGTTTCCGATCCCATAAAGTATATATATTCTTGATCAGCATCAATAGCCGAGTCGATATAACTATGTCTGTCTGTCCGTCTTCATTAGCGCCTATAGCTCAAAGACCATAAAAGCTAGAGGAACACAATTTTGTATCCAGACTCCTGTCCTATCGCACTGTTACAAGTGCATTTCAAAATTTCGCCCCGCCCCCTTCCGCCCACTCCAAGGACGAAAATCTGTGGCATGCACAATTTTAAAGATACGAGAAAACTAAAAACGCAGAATCATAGAGAATGAGCATATCTATCAGATTGTTGAATCTGGATCAGATCAGATGATAAATATAGCTACAATGAAGAAAACCATTTCGAAATGCATCGCTCTCTCTCACACACAGGGGTAGGCGCTATGCCTGATCGAATTTTTTGACGCCTAGTTCTCAGAGACTATAAGAGCTAGAACCACCAAACTTTCTATCCAAGCTCCTGTGATATCAAGCCGAGACGAGTTTGTTTGAAAATTTGGCCACGCCCCCTTCCGCCCCCACAAAAAATGAAAATCTACAATTTTGAAGATACGGGAAAACCAAAAACGCAGAATCATAGAAAATGACTATATCTATCAGAGTATTGAATTTGGATCAGATCGGATCATAAATATAGTCAGAAGGAACAAATGAAATTTCAGTGGCCTCCCAAGCGCAGACTGATTCCCTCTCTCTCTCGCACACAGCCGTGTATGTATATGTAGGAAGTGGATAAAAACATGTAGAAATGGCAGATGTAAAAAATTTATGTAAACAAATATGGAAACATCTAATAGATCAAAATCTCCGAAAAGGTTCGACTTAAATTTTTTTGTTTTGGCTTAAATTAAATTTTTCCCTTTTGCGAACATGTAATAAATTACAACAAGCTCACATACATATATTTTGACTGAGTACCGGGTATAAAGTAGAGACGCGGCTCACAACGTTCCCCCTCGTTTTTTTTTGTTGCTAGTGGTGATAGTTTCGCTGATAGTACGAAAATTTGCTTTTAAGCGCAAAAACAATCGAATAGATCGAATAGACGCAACTGCGTCGGAAACCGACGCAACTTTTTTCCACCACTTGGGTTCTACACTATGCACAAATTGCGTCTCTGGGAAGACGCAGCCCCAGTGCAAACGCAGTATTAAAGACCAATTGACATCTGTAATGCCCATATGACATTAGACTTTGCTAAATTTGCTGCGAAGAGAGAGATAGCATGATAGACATCGATAAATTAATGCTGGTAAACGTCGTGCAGTAGTTGAACATATGTTTTGTTTTGCGGCGGGAAGCATTTGTATACTGTACAAAAATTGTTACTAAAAATGTTGTGAACGGAGGAAGCTACAGTGTTCCTTATAAATCTTGTTAAGAACTCCCCTCACGTTTTTTGTTCTGCTGTTGCAGCATGTGACACACAATCATATGATTATTTTGAACTATTAAAAAAGCTGCACAAAGCATTTTTCAACAGTTTAAATCCAATATGCTTGCCATTTTTTTAGTTGTTTACATTTTTTCATCTTCTTCTTCCTCTTTTTACGAATTATAAACACTGCATTTATGATATTATACAACACACATTGCCACCAAGCCAGCAAAATCGTATCTAGAAACTATAGCAATCGATAATCTCTGCCGCAGCGCTGCTCCCAGCTCAACTGGAAAAACAACTGGTCGCATATATCTGTCTCGCTCTCACTGCATGCTTTTTGCATAAGGCTGTCTCTATTTTTTTCAAGTTAGTCCAGCTTCAAAGTCTAATGTCATATGGGTATAACACCTGCCAAGTATTGCTATCGATATTTTATCTGTCAAAGGGAATTCACAATTTGTTGTTGTTTTGGTTTATTTGGGCGGGGCAATAATTTAGAAATAAATTAATTGAATTCATTAATATATAAAAGAAACATACCAGATATGAGCCCCGCTTCGTTTTTGCCTCATAGCTTTTGACCAAGAGCATATTATACAAACGTATGTATACGAATTAAAAGCTAGATATCATGGTAAACGTCTGTGAAGAAACTAAATGAATTCCTTCGAATAGAAAAAGTTATTAAAAATTCACTGACTTGAAAATAAAAATGATATAGCCTGTATTGGGTCCCCTTGAAAAATCCACTAAAAATTAAATGAAATGAAACCACCACAAAATGGAAAAAAAATTAAAATATATTAATTTGTATGTCCTTCACTGGCCTAATCTTTCTTGCTGCGCTTAGCTTATGGCTTAGAAAATTATATTTAATTTTTTATTAAATTAATTGATTGATATAAAAGTATTTAATTAAATGAGTTTGCCGGTGTTGACTTGACTTAAAATGCATAAAAACAGTGTTATAATATGTCACGTCAACATAGAAAATTATATTACAAAGGTTCTCGGCCAAACACACGCAAGAACAGGGGACTCACAAGGCGCTATATGAGGTTCCCTATACTTGGAAATAACCCTATTTTTTAAAGACACCAAAAAATTATGTTATGCATACACTTTGGTTAAATACGAAGATAAATCAGAAAGTACATTGACAACACTGCTAACAAATTTAACACTCACATTCTTAAACAATTTTTACCACCCATATATCGCAATTCGAAAGCACTAAAAAGTTACTTTAGGGTTTTTTTACTGTAAGCATGTTTCCCGTACTAAAATAAATGTCCAATGTATAAATATAAACCTAAAACATTTGCAAATATGTTTATATATTTTTTCCGCTCATACAAATTTGTTTTGATGTGTTATGTGCAATTTCTTTTTAAAATTGCTAGCTCATTAGAAACCGGTTCTAAATCGTAAGAGTCTTACGAATTGCAAAAACCTGAGCGCACTTTTTTGCGATATGTCAGCCAATTCGCAACTTTTTGCTATTTTCGATAACTGGATCATAACTGTATTTTATATTAGGTTAGGTTAGGTAAAGGCTGCCAGGCTCGCTATAAGCCCATCACACTTACGCATACGGAAATGGGGGATCCAGAACTCCTCGGTGGCACGCGCCATTTGGCCCGTGCCATGGCCGAGATCCTCACTGACCGAGCTAGTCGTTGGTTCCGCAGCAGCCGACTGTCTCGCAAGTGTCTCGTGGGCTAATTTCCGCAAGCAATTTTTTTACTTTTTCTTGCCACCGCGATATGAAAAAGAAGCGGTGCCACCGCAAACAAGCCGTGGGCAAACCGTTTAAGGACTTCGTCATCGAGCTCCGCCTGCTCATGCATCAGGACGGATACGACACCACGAAGGAACTCAACAGAGCCTACGACAACATTCTACCAGCGTACCAGTTGTATGTGCGAAGACACGAACTGCAAAGTCCGACGAAACTCCCGATATTGGCGACGGAGTTCGGGCACCAAGGGAAGGAGAGACAAACCGCACACCCTTTCGGTAGCCTCAATGGGACTCGGCGGAAGCGGCAAGAGGACAAACGACCAACCAAACCAGCATTTCGGCTCCAGAAGTCACACATCGTGTGGTAACTACCCCCGTCACCAACCCGCGCATGGCATGTTGCCGTTGTGGCGAATCTGACCATGTTTCTCACAATTGTACCAATCCCTCTATCCTGTTCTGTTGGGAATATGGCAAACGCGGCACACGAACAATTGATTGTTGTCGCCGGGACTCATCGGGATATACGAGAGGTTCAGATCCCTTTTCTAGTCGTACCAAACATGTTGGAAGAAGTCATTGTGGGCATGGATTTCCTATGCGCGATCAAAACAACTATCCGATGTGGCACCACACTCTTACAGCTCCGAAGCTGTCTAGTGGTCATTGCCAGCCAAGTCCATGCCACGGGACCAGAAAACTTGGCACACAGAACAACCCTACAGACTACAAACGCCAAGAAAACTACGCTAAAAGAGGAAACACACGACACAAACCCAAGGGCTGCAACGAAGCACACGAATCCCAGGCCCATAACAAGGAATACGAACCACAAGGCCACAACGGAACACACGCTAACGAACACGAACCCTAACGTCGCAACGACACACACGCTTCCCTGACCAATAACAAGGGACACAAACTCCCACCAAACAACGTACGACGTAAGGAGACCAACCGAGGCCAAAGAGATTATGAAAGTCAAAACGTCTTCTCAAAAGACAACCACTTCTCAACAGTTGCGACGATCGCCCAATAAAAAAAATGCCGAGGGTAGGGACCACCGTAGCCACCGTGGCTACCAGCAGAAGTCAAACCCCCTCGCCTACAGGAATAACTACCGAACCAACGGTCGAACCATTAACCCCAAATCTCCTCCCCCTGGAACCGAGCCACACACGATTTTACACCATGCCGAGTATAACTCCGGTACAATAATCTGTAATGTTGCCAGCATATTACCAACGGCCAAGGTAGAATACTTGTACAAAGTGGTCACTCAGAACAGCTTATTACCTTCTTAGAACAGTGAACCACCTTGTCTACAGATATGTTCTAGAGAGCGTAGCATTGATCAGATTATCTGTGAAAGCTTATCTCTCGTGAGCAAGGCGAACCGTGCAAGCACGAGCGCAAATAAGAGATCGCAAGCTTTTATCTCATAAGCTTAGCTTGGTACGGTTAACCATGCTGTGCTTATCTAATATAACAGAGCTATAAGGGGTACATCTAAAAATGCTAATTTCATGCTGCACATTCCAAAATTATATGCAGAAAAGGAAAGTCGTGGTGTAATATTTGTCTGAGCAAAAGAGAAAAACGTGGTGTGAAATATATATATATTTTATATTTATTAAGACAGTGTTAGTGGCTGCCGGTTTGGGAATTAACGGATTCCTAGTTGTTAATACCCAACACCAGAGGAACCCTGAAAATTTAAATTAGTTATTCTAAATACAAAACCGAAAAGTTTGCGTGGCTGTAAGAATTTATTAAGAAGCGGTACAAAAATATGAATACGTGCGATATAACTCCATTTCAATGAATATAAAAATCAAGTTAATCTCTAGCCTAACTAACCTACGGTGGCAAAGCGGGTCGAATTTTCCCAGAGCGCTCCCGCCTTTCCCTAACCTATCTTACACCAGACTTCATTAAATTAAAATTCGAATACAAAAATACAAATAAGAAAGGACGAGAAACGACGAAACAAGGTACGATTGTGATTAAAGTGATCGTGATCTTCTGTTATTAAATAACTTTTACGTAAAGGTTATAATATCACATGTGGCAGAAATTTGGCTGACCTGGCCGATTAGTGCATACGCCTTGCCCTTGGGTGTTGGACCAATGCCAACCCAGCGAACCCTCACCCCTTTGGCTATTCGACTTGTGCCGGACGAGCGGCTAAGACACCGTTGGACCGCTGCTACACCTCAACCTATCTACATACATATGACCCACCCACATACATTATAGTAGTCATATTGTGCCGCAGAGTTGCCAACAAGACAGTTTTAATAAGTGGCAGATCAGTCGTTTCTGTTGTTGCTGAGCAGTGCGTGGTTGCATAATTTTCACAGTGCGTTTGGCGTACACCTATGTGTGCATATATATCTCCACGCATATTTTAGACTCATGAAATAATACTAGCAGCAACAATAGCAACAAGAACATAGCCATATCCAGTTTTTCTGTTCATTTTCAACGACTTGAAGACACTTAATAAATAAAAACCATACAATTACAGAAAACAAAATATATTAACCATATAGAACTATTAAAATCGTAGCTCAAAAAAAACATATTAAAATATTAAATCCTGGCTTAATGCCCTAATTAATAAATAAATATGACATTAGGTTAAGAACGATACAAAGTTAATAGGATTCTCATTGTGCCAGTGAAAGGGTATTCTTAAAATACCGCTTGACGATGTCCTATTTTTGTTTTTACGATTTCTTTTTCATTTCTTTATCAGCCTTAGTTTGCCAGCTTGATCTTGGGCCCAACGACACCTGCAGCTGTTTATAAGTCGGTAGGTAGACACACACGTACATATATATATATATATATATATATATACACAAAAGTTTCAATAAAAAAATACTAAAGTAACTTTTTATTGTTTTCGAATGGTGATTTATGGGTGTTAAAAAATATTTAGAAATGTGAGCTCATTTTATTTATGCAGTGTTGTCAAGGTTCTTTCTGATTTATTTTCATATTTAACCAAAATGTATGCATAACATAATTTTTCGGTCTCTGGAAAAAATAGGGTTATTTCCAAGTATGGGCCACCTGATATAGCCCGTTGTGAGCCCCCTGTTTTTGCGTGTGTTGCGTGTGACATATTTTAACACTCTTTTTATGCTTTTACGTCAAGTAAACGCCGGCAGAATCATTGTCAGCCGTCCTTGTTTCTTTTTTGTATAGTGACAGACTGGTCTTATAGTCTTCCCAGGGTTCCTCCCCGTTAGCGCTTTTTTCTCTGTTGAAGAGAGTCCTACAGCTTTTCTTTTTCCCCTTATGTATGTTTGGGGGTCATGCTGCCGTGAAGGCTTTGTTGCATGCTTCAGTGAGCCTATCCTCTAGACGGTTTAAGTCGTTCTCTGTGTTCGGGCATATTGGTGCTTCGGAGGGAAGTAGTTTCTCCATTTCTTTACTATATTTTTCCCAGTTGGATTTCTTGGGATTAATGTAGTTAATGGGTTTCGGGCTCTCGAGAGCTAGTATCATCTCGATGTAACTGTGGTCAGAGGAGGAATACTCCTTTAGGACTTTGCAACTCTTGACTATGTCTGACAGTTTGTGAGACACTAGTGTGAGGTCGATAACCTCTTGCCGGTTCTTTATTATAAATGTAGGGTCATTGCCCTGATTAAAAATTAATAAGTTCGAGTTTAGGATGAAGCTGAAAAGTGACTCACAAAGTGAAAATTTCAACAAATGTATAATTCAATTTAATATCTAGCTTAACTAACCTACGTTGGCAAAGCTGTTCGAATTCACCAAGAGCGAGAGAGCGAGCTTTTATTGCGCTCCCGCCTTGCCCTAAACTAACTTACACGTATACCTTATTTCATAAAATTCCAATTCAAATAATCAATACATAAATACAATAAGGACAAGTACGAGAATCGACGAAACACCGTCCCCGTTTAAGGCCTGCAAAGCTTCAACCTAATGGAAGCGGTGCCAACTTGTGGATAGCCCGCCGGAATTCAGCTCCGTCACTCCTCTTGAGGTCGACGACTCTAACCATGCCGTCCTCCCCTGCGTGCGTGGCGATTATCCTCCCGACACTCCTGCGGCGGAAGTTTGTTCTCGGTCACAAGGACGGGGTCTGCTTCCTCTTGATTGTGCTGCTGCTGATGCCATTTGCCCCAAATTTGAAGCCCAAGGACAAATTCTCAGGACCATTGCCGCCAAAACGCTACCCTGACTGACGAGACAAATGGCCATCGTCACAAGCAGCTGAGACTCTCCTGGTCCGGAGTCCGCAGTGAAACAAACAAAACGTGCGATGTATTACTTATATGGGGGCTTTTCTCTAATTTTCAATGTCGTATATACTGGTCCATAAAAATCCACCCTGCAATTTGCAAATGGGCGAAGAGCACGGAATTGATCTGCGGGTAAATTCCCCATAAGTTGCGAAAGCAATCGAGGCTTGCATTTAAAGCAGAAGCTTATGGAAAGCTTCATTATATTCGGTCGGTGAGACAGACAAAATTTATACTTGGGTCTTTGCATTTTCTTATGAAGCAGAACATACATGCGATGTGAATAGGCAAACCCCTCCACAACACATGTAGCTAAGGGGTGATTGATCACGCGGGCAAGGCCCAGCATCAGCAGAGGCATCACTGGCAGAAATCAGATGCCGGCGGCAGAGAGCATCACTGACAGCCAGTAGCCAGCAGCCGAAGATATGACAGAGATAGCGAAAGCTGCGCAAAAGGGACCAGCAGCGCAGAGACAAGCATAGACCGTCGCAGAGAGCAGCAGAGACCGGCAGCAGAGGCCGGCGCAAGGGGACAGCAGAGGCGAGTGTAGAGATCAGCAGATATCAACAACAGCCACGGGAGCAGAGACCAGTGACAGAGAGAGCGAAAGATGCGCGAAACCAACCCCCGCATTCCTAAAAGAGCGAGGCAGAGGCCAGCGAAAAAGAGCGAAAGCTGCGCCAAGAACCCAGGCATCACTAAGAGAGCAGGAATGGAGGAGAACAAAAATGGCACGCGACAAAATCATTGGGTCGCGGCAGAAGCTGCGAGCAGAGGCTAGAGCGGCCGGCTTAGCAAGCACCAAAAATTATGCGGATCGAGGAGTCGGGATAAAACCAAAAACCAAGACGGTCGCAAGTGCGGAATAAACAAGTGAGGTAGATCGATCGCCCCCCTGACATAAGCCAGCACGTGGACAGAGCCAGCGTCAATTCCCCTCCCCCCCGACAATAAAGAACCAGCAGTAGATTTTACACGCACACATGCATAGATAGAGAAAACAGGCAGACAACAAATGAATGTAATAAAGAAAAACTACCGAGACTTTTAATTTAATTATTCACATACCTATGATTATTGAACATAAACCACCGCCAGTATACGTCGCCCCCTTTCCCTCTTTCCCCTCTGTCATTGTACCATTAATGCATTCCTTTTGCATGCCTGGGACCTCATCCAGTGGAGTTGTACGCGGATGCCACGGCTTCCACGAACTGATCTCTCCCTCTCTAGTACTAAACTCCTCCCGTATAACACCCCTCCATCCCTGCGGACGCCAGCCACGGCTTCCACGAACTGATCTCTCCCTCTCTAGTACTAAACTCCTCCCGTATAACACCCCTCCATCCCTGCGGACGCCAGCTGGCAAATTTGCACGCGGACGCCACGAATTTGCGAACCTGACTCTCCCCCTTCCCCTTGGCTGCCCCTTACCGTATTTGTTCTGACGGAATTAGTGAGTTTAAGTTTTTGGTGCAGGTATTCAGGTTGCAATAACGTAAGCATCTTGTAGTCAATCCATTTGAAGAAACTCATTATAAATATTTTGAACGAGAAAACGGAGATTCTATCATTGCGTCTTGTGCGTTTGTGGGCACTCTTCCTCACGCTCGGCCCCTGTATCTCGTTCAGTGAGGGCGGCCAACGCTGGTGGTCAGTCGGTGCAAAGGGAAAGGGAGGTAGGGTCTACTGGAATACCAGTTCAGTTAGTCCAGCTTCAAAGTCTAATGTCATATGGGTATAACACCTGCCAAGTATTGCTATCGATATTTTATCTGTCAAAGGGAATTCACAATTTGTTGTTGTTTTGGTTTATTTGGGCGGGGCAATAATTTAGAAATAAATTAATTGAATTCATTAATATATAAAAGAAACATACCAGATATGAGCCCCGCTTCGTTTTTGCCTCATAGCTTTTGACCAAGAGCATATTATACAAACGTATGTATACGAATTAAAAGCTAGATATCATGGTAAACGTCTGTGAAGAAACTAAATGAATTCCTTCGAATAGAAAAAGTTATTAAAAATTCACTGACTTGAAAATAAAAATGATATAGCCTGTATTGGGTCCCCTTGAAAAATCCACTAAAAATTAAATGAAATGAAACCACCACAAAATGGAAAAAAAATTAAAATATATTAATTTGTATGTCCTTCACTGGCCTAATCTTTCTTGCTGCGCTTAGCTTATGGCTTAGAAAATTATATTTAATTTTTTATTAAATTAATTGATTGATATAAAAGTATTTAATTAAATGAGTTTGCCGGTGTTGACTTGACTTAAAATGCATAAAAACAGTGTTATAATATGTCACGTCAACATAGAAAATTATATTACAAAGGTTCTCGGCCAAACACACGCAAGAACAGGGGACTCACAAGGCGCTATATGAGGTTCCCTATACTTGGAAATAACCCTATTTTTTAAAGACACCAAAAAATTATGTTATGCATACACTTTGGTTAAATACGAAGATAAATCAGAAAGTACATTGACAACACTGCTAACAAATTTAACACTCACATTCTTAAACAATTTTTACCACCCATATATCGCAATTCGAAAGCACTAAAAAGTTACTTTAGGGTTTTTTTACTGTAAGCATGTTTCCCGTACTAAAATAAATGTCCAATGTATAAATATAAACCTAAAACATTTGCAAATATGTTTATATATTTTTTCCGCTCATACAAATTTGTTTTGATGTGTTATGTGCAATTTCTTTTTAAAATTGCTAGCTCATTAGAAACCGGTTCTAAATCGTAAGAGTCTTACGAATTGCAAAAACCTGAGCGCACTTTTTTGCGATATGTCAGCCAATTCGCAACTTTTTGCTATTTTCGATAACTGGATCATAACTGTATTTTATATTAGGTTAGGTTAGGTAAAGGCTGCCAGGCTCGCTATAAGCCCATCACACTTACGCATACGGAAATGGGGGATCCAGAACTCCTCGGTGGCACGCGCCATTTGGCCCGTGCCATGGCCGAGATCCTCACTGACCGAGCTAGTCGTTGGTTCCGCAGCAGCCGACTGTCTCGCAAGTGTCTCGTGGGCTAATTTCCGCAAGCAATTTTTTTACTTTTTCTTGCCACCGCGATATGAAAAACAAGCGGTGCCACCGCAAACAAGCCGTGGGCAAACCGTTTAAGGACTTCGTCATCGAGCTCCGCCTGCTCATGCATCAGGACGGATACGACACCACGAAGGAACTCAACAGAGCCTACGACAACATTCTACCAGCGTACCAGTTGTATGTGCGAAGACACGAACTGCAAAGTCCGACGAAACTCCCGATATTGGCGACGGAGTTCGGGCACCAAGGGAAGGAGAGACAAACCGCACACCCTTTCGGTAGCCTCAATGGGACTCGGCGGAAGCGGCAAGAGGACAAACGACCAACCAAACCAGCATTTCGGCTCCAGAAGTCACACATCGTGTGGTAACTACCCCCGTCACCAACCCGCGCATGGCATGTTGCCGTTGTGGCGAATCTGGCCATGTTTCTCACAATTGTACCAATCCCTCTATCCTGTTCTGTTGGGAATATGGCAAACGCGGCACACGAACAATTGATTGTTGTCGCCGGGACTCATCGGGATATACGAGAGGTTCAGATCCCTTTTCTAGTCGTACCAAACATGTTGGAAGAAGTCATTGTGGGCATGGATTTCCTATGCGCGATCAAAACAACTATCCGATGTGGCACCACACTCTTACAGCTCCGAAGCTATCTAGTGGTCATTGCCAGCCAAGTCCATGCCACGGGACCAGAAAACTTGGCACACAGAACAACCCTACAGACTACAAACGCCAAGAAAACTACGCTAAAAGAGGAAACACACGACACAAACCCAAGGGCTGCAACGAAGCACACGAATCCCAGGCCCATAACAAGGAATACGAACCACAAGGCCACAACGGAACACACGCTAACGAACACGAACCCTAACGTCGCAACGACACACACGCTTCCCTGACCAATAACAAGGGACACAAACTCCCACCAAACAACGTACGACGTAAGGAGACCAACCGAGGCCAAAGAGATTATGAAAGTCAAAACGTCTTCTCAAAAGACAACCACTTCTCAACAGTTGCGACGATCGCCCAATAAAAAAAATGCCGAGGGTAGGGACCACCGTAGCCACCGTGGCTACCAGCAGAAGTCAAACCCCCTCGCCTACAGGAATAACTACCGAACCAACGGTCGAACCATTAACCCCAAATCTCCTCCCCCTGGAACCGAGCCACACACGATTTTACACCATGCCGAGTATAACTCCGGTACAATAATCTGTAATGTTGCCAGCATATTACCAACGGCCAAGGTAGAATACTTGTACAAAGTGGTCACTCAGAACAGCTTATTACCTTCTTAGAACAGTGAACCACCTTGTCTACAGATATGTTCTAGAGAGCGTAGCATTGATCAGATTATCTGTGAAAGCTTATCTCTCGTGAGCAAGGCGAACCGTGCAAGCACGAGCGCAAATAAGAGATCGCAAGCTTTTATCTCATAAGCTTAGCTTGGTACGGTTAACCATGCTGTGCTTATCTAATATAACAGAGCTATAAGGGGTACATCTAAAAATGCTAATTTCATGCTGCACATTCCAAAATTATATGCAGAAAAGGAAAGTCGTGGTGTAATATTTGTCTGAGCAAAAGAGAAAAAAGTGGTGTGAAATATATATATATTTTATATTTATTAAGACAGTGTTAGTGGCTGCCGGTTTGGGAATTAACGGATTCCTAGTTGTTAATACCCAACACCAGAGGAACCCTGAAAATTTAAATTAGTTATTCTAAATACAAAACCGAAAAGTTTGCGTGGCTGTAAGAATTTATTAAGAAGCGGTACAAAAATATGAATACGTGCGATATAACTCCATTTCAATGAATATAAAAATCAAGTTAATCTCTAGCCTAACTAACCTACGGTGGCAAAGCGGGTCGAATTTTCCCAGAGCGCTCCCGCCTTTCCCTAACCTATCTTACACCAGACTTCATTAAATTAAAATTCGAATACAAAAATACAAATAAGAAAGGACGAGAAACGACGAAACAAGGTACGATTGTGATTAAAGTGATCGTGATCTTCTGTTATTAAATAACTTTTACGTAAAGGTTATAATATCACATGTGGCAGAAATTTGGCTGACCTGGCCGATTAGTGCATACGCCTTGCCCTTGGGTGTTGGACCAATGCCAACCCAGCGAACCCTCACCCCTTTGGCTATTCGACTTGTGCCGGACGAGCGGCTAAGACACCGTTGGACCGCTGCTACACCTCAACCTATCTACATACATATGACCCACCCACATACATTATAGTAGTCATATTGTGCCGCAGAGTTGCCAACAAGACAGTTTTAATAAGTGGCAGATCAGTCGTTTCTGTTGTTGCTGAGCAGTGCGTGGTTGCATAATTTTCACAGTGCGTTTGGCGTACACCTATGTGTGCATATATATCTCCACGCATATTTTAGACTCATGAAATAATACTAGCAGCAACAATAGCAACAAGAACATAGCCATATCCAGTTTTTCTGTTCATTTTCAACGACTTGAAGACACTTAATAAATAAAAACCATACAATTACAGAAAACAAAATATATTAACCATATAGAACTATTAAAATCGTAGCTCAAAAAAAACATATTAAAATATTAAATCCTGGCTTAATGCCCTAATTAATAAATAAATATGACATTAGGTTAAGAACGATACAAAGTTAATAGGATTCTCATTGTGCCAGTGAAAGGGTATTCTTAAAATACCGCTTGACGATGTCCTATTTTTGTTTTTACGATTTCTTTTTCATTTCTTTATCAGCCTTAGTTTGCCAGCTTGATCTTGGGCCCAACGACACCTGCAGCTGTTTATAAGTCGGTAGGTAGACACACACGTACATATATATATATATATATATACACAAAAGTTTCAATAAAAAAATACTAAAGTAACTTTTTATTGTTTTCGAATGGTGATTTATGGGTGTTAAAAAATATTTAGAAATGTGAGCTCATTTTATTTATGCAGTGTTGTCAAGGTTCTTTCTGATTTATTTTCATATTTAACCAAAATGTATGCATAACATAATTTTTCGGTCTCTGGAAAAAATAGGGTTATTTCCAAGTATGGGTCACCTGATATAGCCCTTTGTGAGCCCCCTGTTTTTGCGTGTGTTGCGTGTGACATATTTTAACACTCTTTTTATGCTTTTACGTCAAGTAAACGCCGGCAGAATCATTGTCAGCCGTCCTTGTTTCTTTTTTGTATAGTGACAGACTGGTCTTATAGTCTTCCCAGTGTTCCTCCCCGTTAGCGCTTTTTTCACTGTTGAAGAGAGTCCTACAGCTTTTCTTTTTCCCCTTATGTATGTTTGGGGGTCATGCTGCCGTGAAGGCTTTGTTGCATGCTTCAGTGAGCCTATCCTCTAGACGGTTTAAGTCGTTCTCTGTGTTCGGGCATATTGGTGCTTCGGAGGGAAGTAGTTTCTCCATTTCTTTACTATATTTTTCCCAGTTGGATTTCTTGGGATTAATGTAGTTAATGGGTTTCGGGCTCTCGAGAGATAGTATCATCTCGATGTAACTGTGGTCAGAGGAGGAATACTCCTTTAGGACTTTGCAACTCTTGACTATGTCTGACAGTTTGTGAGACACTAGTGTGAGGTCGATAACCTCTTGCCGGTTCTTTATTATAAATGTAGGGTCATTGCCCTGATTAAAAATTAATAAGTTCGAGTTTAGGATGAAGCTGAAAAGTGACTCACAAAGTGAAAATTTCAACAAATGTATAATTCAATTTAATATCTAGCTTAACTAACCTACGTTGGCAAAGCTGTTCGAATTCACCAAGAGCGAGAGAGCGAGCTTTTATTGCGCTCCCGCCTTGCCCTAAACTAACTTACACGTACACCTTATTTCATAAAATTCCAATTCAAATAATCAATACATAAATACAATAAGGACAAGTACGAGAATCGACGAAACACCGTCCCCGTTTAAGGCCTGCAAAGCTTCAACCTAATGGAAGCGGTGCCAACTTGTGGATAGCCCGCCGGAATTCAGCTCCGTCACTCCTCTTGAGGTCGACGACTCTAACCATGCCGTCCTCCCCTGCGTGCGTGGCGATTATCCTCCCGACACTCCTGCGGCGGAAGTTTGTTCTCGGTCACAAGGACGGGGTCTGCTTCCTCTTGATTGTGCTGCTGCTGATGCCATTTGCCCCAAATTTGAAGCCCAAGGACAAATTCTCAGGACCATTGCCGCCAAAACGCTACCCTGACTGACGAGACAAATGGCCATCGTCACAAGCAGCTGAGACTCTCCTGGTCCGGAGTCCGCAGTGAAACAAACAAAACGTGCGATGTATTACTTATATGGGGGCTTTTCTCTAATTTTCAATGTCGTATATACTGGTCCATAAAAATCCACCCTGCAATTTGCAAATGGGCGAAGAGCACGGAATTGATCTGCGGGTAAATTCCCCATAAGTTGCGAAAGCAATCGAGGCTTGCATTTAAAGCAGAAGCTTATGGAAAGCTTCATTATATTCGGTCGGTGAGACAGACAAAATTTATACTTGGGTCTTTGCATTTTCTTATGAAGCAGAACATACATGCGATGTGAATAGGCAAACCCCTCCACAACACATGTAGCTAAGGGGTGATTGATCACGCGGGCAAGGCCCAGCATCAGCAGAGGCATCACTGGCAGAAATCAGATGCCGGCGGCAGAGAGCATCACTGACAGCCAGTAGCCAGCAGCCGAAGATATGACAGAGATAGCGAAAGCTGCGCAAAAGGGACCAGCAGCGCAGAGACAAGCATAGACCGTCGCAGAGAGCAGCAGAGACCGGCAGCAGAGGCCGGCGCAAGGGGACAGCAGAGGCGAGTGTAGAGATCAGCAGATATCAACAACAGCCACGGGAGCAGAGACCAGTGACAGAGAGAGCGAAAGATGCGCGAAACCAACCCCCGCATTCCTAAAAGAGCGAGGCAGAGGCCAGCGAAAAAGAGCGAAAGCTGCGCCAAGAACCCAGGCATCACTAAGAGAGCAGGAATGGAGGAGAACAAAAATGGCACGCGACAAAATCATTGGGTCGCGGCAGAAGCTGCGAGCAGAGGCTAGAGCGGCCGGCTTAGCAAGCACCAAAAATTATGCGGATCGAGGAGTCGGGATAAAACCAAAAACCAAGACGGTCGCAAGTGCGGAATAAACAAGTGAGGTAGATCGATCGCCCCCCTGACATAAGCCAGCACGTGGACAGAGCCAGCGTCAATTCCCCTCCCCCCCGACAATAAAGAACCAGCAGTAGATTTTACACGCACACATGCATAGATAGAGAAAACAGGCAGACAACAAATGAATGTAATAAAGAAAAACTACCGAGACTTTTAATTTAATTATTCACATACCTATGATTATTGAACATAAACCACCGCCAGTATACGTCGCCCCCTTTCCCTCTTTCCCCTCTGTCATTGTACCATTAATGCATTCCTTTTGCATGCCTGGGACCTCATCCAGTGGAGTTGTACGCGGATGCCACGGCTTCCACGAACTGATCTCTCCCTCTCTAGTACTAAACTCCTCCCGTATAACACCCCTCCATCCCTGCGGACGCCAGCTGGCAAATTTGCACGCGGACGCCACGAATTTGCGAACCTGACTCTCCCCCTTCCCCTTGGCTGCCCCTTACCGTATTTGTTCTGACGGAATTAGTGAGTTTAAGTTTTTGGTGCAGGTATTCAGGTTGCAATAACGTAAGCATCTTGTAGTCAATCCATTTGAAGAAACTCATTATAAATATTTTGAACGAGAAAACGGAGATTCTATCATTGCGTCTTGTGCGTTTGTGGGCACTCTTCCTCACGCTCGGCCCCTGTATCTCGTTCAGTGAGGGCGGCCAACGCTGGTGGTCAGTCGGTGCAAAGGGAAAGGGAGGTAGGGTCTACTGGAATACCGGTAAAGAACTTGGACTCACCGCGGTGTATTTCTTTGCCCCGAAACAAATCAAAACGCCAGTCAGTTCCTTTTTGGGGGGTTATTCTTCCTTTATTTCTTCGACTTTGTTTCTCCAACTTTACAGTTCGTTTTCAGTTCCTCGTCCCTGTCTTCTTCGCTCTCCTTTTCTTTTCACTTTTCACTTGTTGGATTGTGCGAGGCACCTCGGTTCACGGCTCTATCTTCTCATCGAATGTCCCTCTCTCCTCGCCGGTTCGCTCCGAGGCCTGGCCTTCGGATGGCGGTCGGTCACATTCTTGGCCTGCGCATTGCGCCGGGTGCCGCTACTCTCTAATACCTCTCTGGGTAACTCAAAACATCGCTCCGTGCGACTCTTATACTACTCTTAATTCTTATTGGCTTATTGTTAGTCCTTACATGGTATGGGTACTAAACCATGACGGGGGGGGGCAATAATCAATTCAAAATATATAATACAAAAGGTCGCGAGCTCGTCTGCTCCTCGCGGGCTTACGTCTCGCACCCCCGTGGGTCCCTGCCGGGGTCTTCTGGTTCGTACGAGATTGGTCGCTGCCGCCGTCTTGTATGGCGGGAGCCCCAGGCTCCGGCCTTACACCCCCATTTTCTTTACTCCGGCACTATCGTGACGGCACCGCTTTTCTTCCACGTGACGTGGTAGCTCCGCCGGACCGCCCCGGATGGTGTACGCCTCCGGCACCGGAACTTTTGCTGCGAACCCTGTCAGTACGGCGCCCGACTCCTCTGGCGGTGCGGCTGTTCTCGGTTGGGCCCCGCGCGACTGCATCAGGTGGCGTCTACCCCGGCAATCGGCCCACACAGACGCGTTGCGGGCCTGCTCGCCCCGTCCCGTTCCGGATGGGGTAGTGACGGACGCTCAACCCGGTTGGGTAGAGGTGTCCAAGTGGGGGACGGCGAGCGGGCCTTTGAGGTCGACTGTTGGTCGGCCACTGCCTGCGGGCTCGTCTGCCCGGTCTTCTCTGGGGTGTCATGTTGTGGCTGCCATTCCACCTGGCTGTCGCCGTCCACGCGTGCCCCGGTGAACCACCGCCGAAATAGAGGCCCGTCCTCCCCTCCGCTTGACGCCGCCTCGAACGTCCGTATGGCTGCTGTCTCTCGTTCCATGGTATCCTGTAAACACAAAGATATTAGAGTGGTCTCTTTGAATCAATTAGAAGTGGGTCGATGGTCACTACTATGCCTCATTTGGCAAGGACGGGTATAGGGCGGATCATGTTAAGGGGTACTGTCCGACTGAGCACCTCGTCCCCGACTATTCATTCGCTCCCCTTCTTGGGTCGCCCCTTCCGTTTTGGCTGCGAAAAACGGCTTTAATTGCGCAATGTTGGCCACCTTGGTTTTCCGCTCCCCGGTCTTACTCAGGCTGACGATATTGGGGGAGTCGAACCTGATCACCTTGTATGGGCCGTCGAACTTGGGTGCCAGTTTGCCCGCAAACTCCGCAGGCCCATTGGACAGCTGATGTTGTCAGCATCTATCCTGCGGGCTTCCTCTGCTCACTTTTGAGCCTTTGGCATTTGTCGCATCCCCGCACGTATCTGGCCGCATCCCGGAACATCCCTGGCCAGTAATATCGCTGGGCCAGCCGTGATATCATCTTCCGTACTCCTTGATGGCCAGCCGTCGGCGCGTCATGACACTCCTGCATGGCTCTCCTCCGTTTACCGGACTCCACGCATAGCTTCCACGGAATGTAATCCTCGTCATCAGGTCTGTACCACAGGTGGCGGTATAGCTAGTCGTTCTCGATGACATAATCTGGGAACTTTGAAGTATCACTGGTTATGCTCTCCCTCATCCGAACAGTCCACCGGCAGGGGCCCCCCTCCTCTGTGGCCAGGCCTAACTCTTCCAGCGGCTGCCTCGACAGCGTGTCAGCCACTACGTTCAGCTTTCCTCGCCGAAAGCGTACGTCGAACAGGTACTGCTGGAGTTCGAGGGCCCATCGGGTGATTCTTCCAGAAGGACTCTCAATGGAGTTCAGCCACTTCAAGGCCAAGTGGTCTGTTACGATCTCGAAGTGGTACCCCTCCAGGTAGCACTTTAGCTTCCTGATGGACTATACTATGGCCAAGCACTCCTTTTCTGTCGAGGAGTAATTCTGCTCCGCAGGCAGCAATTTTCGGCTCGCGTACGCTATCACTTTCTCCTGATCGGCAATTGTCTGAGTCAGCACGGCTCCCAGGTCGAAACAACTAGCGTCAGTCTGGAGGGTGAACCTTTCTTCAAAGTCCGGACACGCCAGTACCGGGGCCGTAGTGAGCTTTTCTTTGAGCAGATCCAAGGCGGCCTGCTGTTTCTGACCCCAATGCCACTTGAAGCGCTTTTTGATCAGGGCAGACAGCGGCAGTACAAGGTCAGCGAAGTTCGGTATGAACCTTCGGTACCACGATGCCATGCCGATACACTGCCGCAGCTCCCTAAGGTTAGTCGGGGCATTTAGGTTCCGTATCGCCTCAACTTTCGCTGGGTCCGTCCTGATACCATACCCGGTGACCATGTGGCAAAAATATCGCACCTCCTGTCGGAAGAAGTCACACTTCTTACGATTGACCATCAAATTAGCGGCTCGCAGACGCTGGAAAATCTCCCCTTAGATCGACTACGGGCTGCTCTTTGGTTTCCCCGACGACTTTAATATCGTCCAGGTAGGCAAAGGCGTATTGCTCTAACTCCGGTCCGATTACGGTATCCAACGACCTCTGAAACGTGGTCTGGCCGAATGCAACCCGAAGGGCATTGCTCGCAACTGGAACAGGCCTCTTCCCGGCACCGTAAAAGCCGTGCATTCCCTGCTATCTGGGGCTATCGGGATTTGCCAGTACCCGTTTTTCAAGTCCAGCGTGGATATGAACTTCGCATGTTGTAGCTTTTCCAGGATGTGGTTTATCCTGGGGGCGGGGTATGCATCCGGCACGGAGTGGGCGTTGAGTTGCCTAAAATGGCCGGATTCTTGTGATAGCAGCGCTGCTTCAACGGCTTGTTGTCCCTCATGATGATCCGGTGTTCCGCGATATGGGACATGCCTTGGAGTCCCGCAAAGGCTTCGAGCTCCGCCTCTAGGCACGCCTGCAGTTCTGGTTCCAAGTCTTCTGGCCACGGACGATCCTTACCCGGGTCTTCGTCGTCTTTCTCCATCTCTCTTCCTCCTGGTCATCTCCCGGGGGCTTCCGTCGGACCGGCCGTTCCGCCCGGTTTTCTCGCCGCCGCACATCTTTCACCATTGTCGTACCTTCGGTGTCGATTGGTGCCTTCCCAGACTCCTCTGGTGGCGTGGGGTACATCGTGGAGAGCTGGGCCTCCGTTTCCCCGAGTTCCTCCTTATCCATTTCCGCTTTTCGCCCGATCGCCTTCTCTTCAAGGGCCGCTACCGTTCCTATTATCAGCCGCTGCGACCCGCATTCCATCCGTGTCCCCACTGCGCACAAGAAATCCAGAATCAAGGGCTCGACCATCGACGGCATCACCAGTAGTGATAAGCTCACCCCTTGCCCCCGAGACCCGATTTCCGCTCTCAGCGATCAGTTGGTGTCCAGGCAAGAGCCATCTGCCAGTCTTATGAGCGTCCTCGAGGTCTCCATTTCCGCCATCGTGGCCAACGTTAGAGCACACTCGTCTTTCGAAACTCCGCGTCGCTTCGGTGTCGAGCGTGGCAGAGATGAGGCGACCCCCAATCTCCACCCTCGCCACGATTCGGCCCCCTCGACCCTCAATCAGTCGCCGTTTCCCAGGCCTGCCTCGCTTAAGCCTCCACTCGGTCCTGTCTGGGGCTGGGGTCCGCTTCCCAACACTCCCCTTGTTCAACACTGCCTGGTCAGCACGTTCCGTTTCCCACAGCCTATACACAGCCCTCCTGGAACGGGTTATGCCTTTTTCGTACGTCCCATCTCTCATTCGTCACATTCGATCGGCCCCGCCTCAAAACCAGGGTCCCTCTTCCTTATGTATTCCACCTCCGCCGCCCTATGAGTGAGCTGACTGAGATTTGTGTAATCGCTCGGCCGGATAAACATTTTATACAAGGCCGCCATATTGTCGTATATTCGAGCGAGACACTTCTTCATTAATTACTGTATCGGGATGTAGTACTGCAAGAAGGTCTCCCCTTTTCTTTGTAGTCGAGCGAGTTATGATAATAAGTGAGTTGAGTGTAGTTGAGTTATCGGTTCCGGGATAATGTTTATGATATTCCGAGGTTTGAATGAATCGACTGTCTGATTTGAGAATTATCCAATCTAAATCTTTATTTCTGATATTGGTTCTTAGTTCTAATACAAAGTGTGGAGTCAGCTATTTTGAGTGGTCGAAAATCTGCTGACATGGAATGTGGCCCACTGATGGAATTGGAGCGGATGTTTGTATGTTTGTCGTATGGTGTCGTTGGCCGCTACTTTATTGTGGTACGTTATGGTACCCGCGGGGGCGCTAGAAGGGGAAGGCCAAGGGCCGGTGCTGGGGTGGTAACTAGCGCGAATCTCGTCCTCGAGTTTTTCGTAGTATCGCGGGGGCAGGAAACTATCTAGAAAACCCGCCCGGAAGGTCACCCACGAACCCTGGCGAAACCCGCTGGCTCTCAGCCACAGTGCGGCAGAGTCCACGCAGAGCTCGTTCATCGCACTGGGCATCTCGTCCTCATCTATCCTGTGTGATCTCTCTCCTCTACCTCCTCTATGAACGGCAAGGGGTCCGTCAGCCCGTCGAAACGTACTCCCCACTTTCGCACGATCTCTGGGACCGACCTCTGGTTCCTTGGGGGTCCCCACTCTCGAGCCCTCGGCTCGCCAGGGTCATCATAACGGTCCTCCCATTCTGTCGTCGCGGGCCTTGCCTCGCCCCTAAGGGAGCCCCTCGTCCAACCTAATAATCGGTACTTGGGATCTGTCAACTCGGAGATCGGGTAGGACCAGTGAGGAGCACGACGCCTTACGACGCGCGGGTACGCTTAACAGTTCTCCTATCACGAGTTTCGATTGGTGTAGGGGTGCCCTTTTCTGCCTGACAGTACCCCTTTCTTCTCAGCGGCCTCTAGTTGGGCATATCTGGCCTCTTACTTAGCTATCAAGCCCCATTTCTCTGCCGTATGGCGCCCCTGGGATATACAGAGGGCCACCCGCTTACGCAGCAGTCTACATCCAACTCCAGGGCCATAGCGATAAACTCATCGCGCCGCCTCCGATGCACCCAACTCACTCCATTGCCTGGATTCTCAGTTTGCCCCTCCGTAAGCAGGTGTAGACGCGTGGCTCGTTTATCACCTTCTATCTTAGCCTAAGCGCTGATAATATTTCCCTTCCAAATGAATTCTGTCGCTCGCGCAACTGGTTCGTCCCACTGTGCGAGCTCTGCACGTTCGCGTCAAACCTCACTAATACCCACGCGGTTTTTCGTCGGTCTGATCTGCCTGCAGCTGTGCGCGGGTACCGTACGTTTTCGGGCTCACGCTTTATTCCCTCTCTCAGCGTTAGCCAACCGTTCTCTGTCGGTCACTCACCCGGCAGCCGTTTCCCTCTCGTGGTGCCGAGACAAAAACAACCACCGTCGAGCTAGACTCGAGAAGGGAAACACAAGCGGGCCGGGCGGACAGAACCGCAACTCTGCTACGCACGCAAAACGTCTCTCTCACTCGACGCTAAGCCGACGCCAAATATATTAAACCCTCAGGGAAGGGGAAACCTAAACGGGGAGGGAAACCAAATGCTGACCCTACCACGCACACAAATCTTTTCACTTTCGCGATGCTGAAAAGATTTCACATGCAATAAATTAAACAGGAGAGGGGTAACCTAAACGGGGGGAAAAAAGAGCGCTACCGTTTAGCTTCTACCTCGTCTCTTCTCGGACTCTCTTTCTCGTTCCCCGGAGAATTACTCAGAGAGGTATTAAAAGAGTAGCGGCACCCGGCGCAATGCGCATGCCAAGAATGTGACCGATCGCCACCGGAAGGCCAGGCCTCGGAGCGAACCGGCGAGGAGAGAGGGACAGTCGATGAGAAGATAGAGCCGTGAACCGAGGTGCCTCGCACAAACCAACAAGTGAAAAGTGAAAAGAAAAGGAGAGCGAAGAAGACAGAGACGAGGAACTGAAAACGAACTGTAAAGTTGGAGAAGCAAAGTCGAAGAAATAAAGGAAGAATAACCCCAAAAAGGAACTGACTGGAATTTTCATTTGTTTCGGGGCGAAGAAATACACCGCGGTGAGTCCAAGTCCTTTACCGGTATTCCGGTATGCCCTACCTCCCTTTCCCTTGCCACCGACTGAGAACCAGCGTAGGCCGCCCTCACTGAACGAGATACAGGGGCCGAGCGTGAGGAAAAGTGCCCACAAACCTGACCCGTCTCGACGTCTCAGAAAACTTACAAATTTCTTGTGACGAACCGTGGCTGAGAACCGACCGAGAACCAGCGTAGGCCGCCCTCACTGAACGAGATACAGGGGCCGAGCGTGAGGAAAAGTGCCCACAAACCTGACCCGTCTCGACGTCTCAGAAAACTTACAAATTTCTTGTGACGAACCGTGGCTGTCTGAGTTCTAGCTCCCCGGCTAGTGGCTTCTTTACAAGTCCTTGTGAAGAGAGAGTCCTGCAGCTTTTTCTTAGGATATCTATTCGTTTTGACCACCAGGGGAGTTTCTTTTTCTCCTTATGTCTGTTTGGGTGGGATACTGCCGTGAAGGCTTTGTTGCATGCTTCAGTGAGCCTATCCACTAGACGGTTTAAGTAGTTTTCTGTATTCGGGCATATTGGTGCTTCGGAGGGAAGTAGTTTGTCCATTTCTTTACTATATTTTTCCCAGTTGGCTTTCTTGGGAATAATGTAGTCAATGGGTTTCGGGTATCATCTCGATGTTTCTGTGGTCAGAGATGGACTGTTCCTCTAAGACTTTCCAACTCTTGACGATGTCTGACAGTTTGTGAGACACTAGCGAGAGGTCGATAACCTCTTGACGGTTTTTTTTATTATAAATGTAGGTTCATTGCCCCAATTGCAGATTAATAAGTTAGAGTTTAGGATGAAGCTGAAAAGTGACAAACCCCTTACGTTTGTGTCCAAGCTCCCCATTGGGTGTGGTGAGCATTGGCATCGCAGCCTATTATCAGGGCTATGTCTGACCTCTCGCTATCGCTGGCTAGCTTGCGAATGAGGAGCCATATCTGTTTGTTTATTTTGTCGTTTTTTTTTTTGTAGCTAAGTGCAGGTTTCTTTTTTGTTGGTATTGTTGTCCTGAGAAGTCGTATGTCTCAAAACTTTGTCTACATTTGGCGGGCAAGGGGAAATCCAGCCCTGGGATCGACAACTAGCCGTCGTTGCCCACAGTGAAACAAGCCAAATGTAACATAACTTGATTGTTATTCAACAGCGATTCAACAGCGAAGCGTGATAGATGAAAGCGATGATGATAGCGTTTTATTTTATAGGGATCACAATATATTTCCTAGGTTAGGTTAGGTAGAAGCGGTTGCCAGGCTCGCCAGGAGCCCACCACACATAGGGCGATTACGGCCCGTTGTAATACCGCAAGAGAATCTTTTCCCTTTCCGCGTCGTGAGACCTTAATGTCAGCAGTTATCCCATCCGGCTGCTCTTATGAAGTTTGCTATCTTCCTGGGACAGACTGTGGCCATTTCTGAAATGTCTGCTATGAAGGGCGAGCCTATATGTTGTAACCTTCTTCTGCTGAGAGCTGGACAGGAGCAGAACAGATGCTCCACCGTCTCTTCTTCTTCCCCGTCTCTGCAGCTTCGGCAAAAATCGTTATATGGGGCGCCCAGCCTGTTTGCATGGGTGGCTATTAGCCAGTGTCCCGTAAGGGAGCGTATGACTGCGCTACACCTTCTTCTGCCGAGCCTGCATAGCTCAGAGGTGCGCTTTCTGTCTATAGTCGGCCATGTTTGCCGGGTTGTTCGACATCGTGGTACCGATTGCCACATGTGTTCTCTTAGTCGCTTATAATGCTCTTTTATGATGAGCTTACAGGTGGCCATAGGCATACGAATATCCTCCTTATCTTGAAGGAGGGGGATAGTAGTGTCAGATCTGGCCAACTCGTCTGCTATGCAGTTACCTTCGATGTCCCGATGACCCGGGACCCATATAAGGTTGATAGCAAATTGCTGAGCCATCTCGTGAAGAGATTTGCGGCAGTCTGCCACGGTGGCCGAGCTCGAGGAAATCGCATTTAGCGATTTGATCGCGGCTTGGCTGTCGCTGTATATGTTTACATTGGTTACCAAGATGGTAACTTCCTGAAGGCAGTTCAGTGCTTCCCTGATTGCAATGACCTCCGCCTGGAAGACGCTGCAGTGATCTGGAAGCCTGAAGGAGTGCCGTATGTTTAGCTGTTCGGAGTAGATTCCTCCTCCGACTTTGTTATCCAGCTTCGATCCATCTGTGAAGATGTTTATGGCCCTTTGTGGGCCTGGATGTCCCTGGAGCCATTCGTCTCTTTTGGGGATGATTATATTGAAGGGGGTGTCTGTGTGCTCCCTTGGGACACAGTAGTCTGTTTTTGTGGGAACAGTACCGCTATTCAATATTGATGAGTGACCCATGAGCTGTGGAGCCGATTGGTCAGAGTCTCTCAGACGTATAGCTGCCATTTCTGCACGCTCTTTTCCTGCCAGGTCGAGGCTCTGGAGGCATAGGATGGCATTTAATGCATCATTCGGGATGGTGCGAAGAGCTCCACTGATGCTTAAGGCAGCAGTTCTTTGGACTTTGCTCAATTGTTTGGTGATCGTCCTTCTTGATAGGGCCGGCCACCACACTGTAACTCCATAGAGTAGAATAGGTCTAACTATTGCTAGATATATCCATTGGACTATGCTTGGGTTCATGCCCCATTTTAAGCCAATAGCTTTTTTGCATGTATAGAGGGCTATCGTAGCCTTTTTTACTCTGTCCTTTGTGTTCAGGTTCCAGTTAAGCTTCTTGTCAATTATCAACCCTAAGTAACTGGCACTGTTGCTGAAGGAGAGCCTGCAGCTGTTTAGTGAGGGGGGGTTGAGAGGCGAAATCTTATATTTATTTGTAAATAACACAAGTTCCGTTTTCGAGGGGTTAACTCCCAGACCTCGAGATTCCGTCCATTCAGACAGTTTCGCGAGCTTAGCGGTCATTAGGTCGCAGAGTGTTTGCGGGTATTTCGCCGAAAAGACAACCGCAACGTCATCCGCGTATGCCACAACTTTGCAGCCCCCTCCCTCCAGGTCACATAGTATCTTGTTGACTGCTATGTTCTATAGAAGAGGAGACAGGACACCACCTTGCGGTGTGCCTCTGTTGACATACCTTTACTGGGTGGACGATCCCATTGATGATGTCACCGTCCTGCATGTGAGCAATTGATCGATGAGCATCACCAAGTGACGGTCCACCGCCAGATCAGTCAGCGCTTCCGTAATGGCATCCGGCACGACATTGTTGAAAGCTCCCTCGATATGGAGAAAGGACATTAAGGAGTATTCTTTTAGGTGAAGAGATTTCTCTATCACTGAGACAACTGCGTGAAGTGCCGTTTCCGTGGATTTTCCTTTTCGGTAGGCATGTTGTGAGCCTGATAACAACTGGGGACTTATAGTTGTCCTCGGTTGTAGCCCGACAAGTCTCTTAAAAGTTTTGAGAAGAAAGGACGATAGGCTAATTGGTCTGAAGTCCTTTGGAGTTGAATGTGAGGCTTTTCCCGCTTTGGGAATGACGACTATCTTTGCCTTAAGCCAGGCATGTGGTATTTTTCCCACCACTAGTATCTTCTTGAAGATACATTGCAGCCATTTGATGGCCATATCGCCTGCCTTTTGAAGTTGGGCCGGAATGATCCGGTCCGGGCCTGGGGATTTGAATGGATGAAAGCTGTTTATTGCCCAGCTGATGTTCCGTTTTGTAAGGATGTGCGTCATCAAAGTTGCCGAGCCTTCACTAGAGAGGCGTGCCGGCTCGGTGGTAGTACACCCGGGAAAGTGAGTGTCGAGAAGAATATGTAGGGACTCCTTACTTGAGTTAGTCCACGTACCATCACTTCTTTTGAGGTACCCCACCGCCGGGGTCGTTTTGGAGAGGATCTTGCGTAGCCTTGCGGCTTCCGACGTTTCTTCGATTTCAGAGAAAAATTTTTGCCAAGAGGCTCTTTTTGCCTTCCTTGTTTCTTTTTTGTAAAGGGACAGACTGGTCTTATAGTCTGCTCAGTGTTCCTCCCCGTTAGCGCTTTTGGCTCTGTTGAAGAGAGTCCTGCAGCTTTTCCGTAGGATATCTATTTGTTTTGACCACCAGGGGGGTTTAGTTTTTCCCTTATGTCTGTTTGGGGGGCATGCTGCCGTGAAGGCTTGGTTGCATGCTTCAGTGAGCCTATCCACTAGACGGTTTAAGTAGTTTTCTGTATTCGGGCATATTGGTGCTTCGGAGGGAAGTAGTTTGTCCATTTCTTTACTATATTTTTCCCAGTTGGCTTTCTTGGGAGTAATGTAGTCAATGGGTTTCGGGTATCATCTTGATGTTTCTGTGGTCAGAGATGGACTGTTCCTCTAGGACTTTCCAACTCTTGACTATGTCTGACAGTTTGTGAGACACTAGCGAGAGGTCGATAACCTCTTGTCGGTTTTTTTTATTATAAATGTAGGTTCATTGCCCCCATTGCAGATTAATAAGTTAGAGTTTAGGATGAAGCTGAAAAGTGACAAACGTTTGTGTCCAAGCTCCCCATTGGGTGTGGTGAGCATTGGCATCGCAGCCTATTATCAGGGCTATGTCTGACCTCTCGCTATCGCTGGCTAGCGTGCGAATGAGGTCTCTCGGAGGATCGCATTCCTCGTGAGCCATAAAGGACGACATCAGTCTAAGATGTGTCCCCTGCAGCTCTAGGCTTATAGCCGTGTTGTCTCCATTGCTAAAGTTATGGAGAAAACGAATATTTAGGTGCTTTCTTGCAGGAATGCAGGCACGAATTTCAGCTTCAATCAGCTTGTACTCCTTCGTCGCTAATGCACAGGCCTTTTCTCCTACTTTCCAAGTTTCCTGGACTAGGACTATGTCGGCTCCGCTCTCGATCAAGCGGTGTATGAGGGAAGCAGATGCTGCTTTACTGTGGTGGAGATTTATCTGAAGGAGTCTCTGAGACATATTCCACCTCTGCAACATTTTGAGGATGCGCTCAGGCTTTTTGAAGGTAGCAGGCTCCCATAGTCTGGCCCGCGGTCTACTAGGCACCTCGATCCAGTCTGCAGCGACGAGCTGCGCCCCAGCGTAGACCTCTCCGATCTGCGCCACCGCTGATTTGTACAGCTTCACGGAGCGCTCGTCTTCACAGGCAATGACTTTTATGTTGCCCTGGAACCACCCCATGTCTTTGCAGACAGGAGGTGGCCCTGGAGGTCTATTATACTACTGGCCCTATTATACTACTAAGACGAAGCCATATTACGAGCCACGAGGAGCATCATCATATGGCTCATGAGACGATCATCAACAGCGTAAAATCAGCGTATTACATCTCGAAACTTCGCGTCTTATACAAAGCTGTACGCAGTACATGCCAAAAATGCAAAAATAATGCAGCAGTTCCAAAACCACCACAAATGGCACCAGTTCCACCAACAATATTAGCCAGCTATGAGAAACCATTCACCTGTAAAATTACTACTTGTAATTCAATACTTGCAAACGTTGGCAGGCATAAGGAAAAGAGATGGGTAGTTCTGATTACGTGCTTAACACTTCGCGCAGTGCACTTTGAGATCGCATACATATTGGACACCAGCTCGTGCATTATGTGCCTTCGCAATTTCATGGAAAGACGTGGCACTCCGTCGGAAATCTTCTCAGACAACGGAACCAATTTTGGATCTATAGAAAGGGCACTCTAAGAAGAACTGCACAATATTGATTTCGACGATATCGCGGTGAAGTACGATCCCATCAAATGGCGCTTCAATCCTCCGTGTGCACCTCACATGGGTGGCGCCTGGGAGCGCCTTATCAGGTCAACAAAAAATGTGCTGAAAGCCATTTGCCCAAACTATTCCTTCAACGACGAAACTCTGCGGAGCGCACTAACGGAAGCCGAACTGATCATCAATTCACGCCCACTAACATTTGTGAGCCTTGACTCGGCAGATGATGTGGCTTTAACTCCAAATCACTTGCTCTTAGGTTCAGTTGATGGCAATAAGTCAATATGCAGCGTCGACTTGGACTTGCGACAGCGCTGGAACCAAACTCAGCTCTTCGGCGACAATTTCTGGAAGCGTTGGTTAAAGGAATATACCCCGGTCCTCACCAAATGCATAAAATGGTTTGAGAAGTCCGATCCAATAGTCGTCGGAAGCGTTGTTATTGTCGTCGATGAAAATTTGTCCAGGAACCTATGGCCGAAAGGACGCATTATCAACGTAGTCACCTACAAACTCATCGAGGTATCATGAAGAGGCCTGCTACGAAAATAGCTGTACTGGATGTCAGCGTAAAAGTGGGTAAATAAAGCCCATATGGCTCATTTACGAATGGGGGAATGTTGCCGCCAATATGTACCAATCACTTACAATTATTTGTAACCATCCTTCAATTATATTTAAAATATTTTTGCTTTTAATATGGTCAGACTGAAATATTTGTTTATCGATAACCAATAGCGATAAATCAATCGGTTATAAGAAGAGAGAGAGAGAGAACAACAAGAAATTTTTTAAGCGTCGCCGCTCTCCTTACTATTAAATGAATTTATATGCAATAAAGGTTAATAAAAATAAAATAACCAAAAGTGCGTTGGATCCCATGGTCTTGGAAATTTGGCTTGCTCTAAAACATCGGAAAGGCTTTTTCGACTTCGCCGGTATTACTGGACTACTGGGTAAGTTTAAATTTTCCTTTTTGTTAAGTCAACCGGATGAATTCTCGTCAGTCTTCGTCTGTGTGCCTCTCTGGCGACCCTTCTGGCCAGCGCGTTTGCGTGTGTCCTGAGTTTGTCAATATAACTGGCAGCTTGGGAGTTGATGACATCTCCCACTGAGAGATCTTAAGGTCTCTCGAAATGTCCTTATTGCGCAGAAATCAATCTGCTCCAATGATTCTTCGCAGTACTTTGTTTTGGAAAGTTTTTATTTTTCCCCAAGTTAGCAAGCTTTTGATTACTGTATAAAGTTTCGTGCTGAGCATGTCTTTGATTTTACATAATAGTCCATCTAGTTTTTTTGTTTGGACGTTGACGTGCAATGACTGCACCATCAAGTGGCCCATGGGACACCAGCCGAATGCTGTTATGCGCGAATCCTAGGCCGAAACGCAGCCCTCCTCCCACCCCACCGACCGAGGGGCGCTGCCGCATAACGCGCGACTCGTTATCCGAACCGATCGCGATCATGCAGGAAAGATAGATGTTAGACTAATATTCGAGGAAAATTAGAACTAATCTTACTAAAGGAATTAAGCATGCATTAAAACTATCGTACACTTACAATTTCTAACTACGAGAAAGGTATGTGAGTAATAGTGATTTAAGAAGAGGAAGGGTATTAGTTGTAGATATGATATGGTAGAGGGAATTATAATCCGAGCATAAAACTATAAAAGGTTTATGCAAGGAATAATTCGATCTACAAATCGGAAGGAACAACGGTATATAGTTTTTAGTGTTTCTAACAGGAAAAGTGAAGTTTATGCGGCTCAACAAGTCAGTGCTATCTACGTCACCCTTGATCAAGTTGTGCACAAAAATCACACCAAGCATTTTTCTACGGTTAACTAAGGATGGAAGGTTTATTAAAAGCAATCTACTAGAGTAAGACGGCAGTCTCGCACTTGCATCCCAGTTGAGGCCGCGTAGAGCGAAAATTAAAAAGTTTTCCTGTACTGATTCTATACGGTCCTGGAGTACTTTGTACTGAGGGCACCATACACAAGAACCATATTCTAAAATCGGACGAACAAGCGATATATAGAGAGTCTTTGTTATATAGGGGTCGTCAAATTCTTTTGACCACCTCTTTATAAACCCAAGCACGCCCATGGCCTTATTTACCATGGTAGAAATGTGTTCAGACAGCTTTAACTTGGGATCTAAAAGAACACCAAGATCATCAACTAGGGTAATTCTCTCGAGAGAACCCCCGCCTAGTGTGTAAGGAGCCAGAAAAGCGCTGGAGCGATGAAATGTCATTACTTTACATTTCGAAGCAGTAAAGTATAACAAACTTGCCAAATACCATGACTGAAAGCTATTAAGATCGGATTGCAACCTGGAGTGAGATAAGCTATCCTTGAACTGGACACACAGCTTAACTTCATCCGCATAAGTACTCGAGAGTATGTTAATACCGAAGGCAGGTCATTAATAAAGAGTGTAAAGAGTGGGGGGCCCAGATGGCTGCCCTGTGGTACGCCCGAAGAAACCATAACTGGTGAAGATAGAGAGTTTTTGAAGAGGACTCTTTGGGACCTGGAACAAAGGTAGCTAGAAATCCATCTCAAGAGATTGGGTGGAAACCCTTAAAGATCAAGTTTTTGTGCTAGGAGAGAGTTGTTTACAGAGTCGACTGCTTTACTGAAATCTGTGTAAATGACATCCATCTGTAGATTACCTTGGAAGCCTTTAATGATGAAGGAGGTGAACTCCAATAAATTCGTGGTTTTTCATCTCCGCCCTATAAATCCATGCTGGGCAGGAGATATAAGTGATCTGCAAAGATGCTACAGGTGCGGAGTTAAAATTTTCTCAAACACTTTAGGAATTGCGGATAACTTTGATACACCTCTGTAGTTCTTCGCGTCAGACTTACTACCTTTCTTATGGAGAGGAATAATGAACGACTCCTTCCATATGGAGGGGAAGCATGAAGAGTTAATGGACAGGCTGAATAGTTTAAGCAACGGTCCACACAGAGACTCGGCGCAGTATCTAAGTACACAGCCGGGAACTCCGTCCGGACCCGGTGAAAACACCGGCTTAACTTTCCGGAGATCAAGAAGCAGAGAGCTTTCATTTAGCAAGGGACTGAAGATGCCGTTCGACCTGGGTAAACCGTATGGGTACGGCTGCCCGGAGTAGCATTCCTGTGAATAGGTTGTTTGAAAGAATTGGGAAAAAAGATCGGCAATTGATTGATCAGTATTTGCCGACGTATTAAGAAATGATAGCGAGGATGGATGAGCGGACGTTTTACGCTTACTGTTTACGAAGCTGTAAAACTGCTTAGGGTCCTGAGAAAAACCTATCCTGCATCTAGATAGGTAGGCGTCTTTAGGAATAGTGAGCGGAGGGACTCGGGTTAGCAACGCAATGGTCGGATCCGTTACAAAGCACAGATCAAGCAATCGACCCAGGGAATATTTCACATGGTTGACTTGAGACAGGGATAAGTCAAGTAAGCCGTCTATAAAGTCATGTCGTGACATGGGCACTTAGTTATTAGACTCGTTAACCGAAGACCAAACAGTTCCTGGCAAATTGAAATCCCCAAGAACTATCATATGATCTTTATCAGATAGCGAGGAAGAAACAGCGCTTAAGGCGGACAAGTGCTGCTCGTAAATTGCGATATCCGAAGAAGATGGAATATACTAGCATGTAATAAAGACTGAAAAAGTGGAATGAATCAGTTTTACACACAGGAATTCCAGTTCTTGTTGAATCTGGACTGTAAAATGTTCCGACGTGAAGTTAGAGTCTAGTGCAGTCAGAACTCCACCTGCATGTCGAGACGAACGGTCATTCCTTAAGGTTGTGTACCGACCTGCCAAAACTTCAGAACTGAAGATTTCCGGCTTTAGGGCGCGCGCACACTGTAGTTGAAAGCGGCGTCCGTCTGTTTCTACTAAACTATTATTTCACTTTAAGAACTATCTCCACAAAACGTTTCATGTACATAGCTATATTTTATGACTTTATCAAGAATTTTTTCGAATGGTGCAGATCGGATATCTATATCTATATAAAGTTATTTTTTCTATGAAAAACTTCTTTTTTTTTTAAAGTAGTCAGCCCATTTGTGTAATTACCTGATTGTACATAACGCACGAAAATTTGGTGAAATTCGGACCACTATATCGCATAGAAAGATAACATTGATGGTAACTATCAGCAATCCGCTTGCTGAAAAAACAAACATGCTTGTTCGATCAAACAAAGCTGAGCTGATTTCAGGGAGCTTTTTCAGCTTTAAGCTCAGCTCAGTCAGCAATGTGCGCACTTGCACCGGTGCAGTGTGCTTGTTTTTTTGGAGCTGAAAAAAAAACTATTAGCTCTGCTTTCAGCTCCGCTTTCAGCTACAGTGTGCGCGCGCCCTAAATCAGGCTTTTTTTCCGTAATCCGCCAAACACATTGCCTTGCCTCAATTGAATTTATTAAAGTAATTTCTCTCATGTTGAAAATTTGGCATCTCACTTTTTGGTTTTCGAACAGTTCTTGACTCTATCTTTCACCTTCACTTCAGTAATAATAGGCGCACATATTTTACTGGCGGGAATACCAGCTGATCTCTGAGTCCACAAATATACGAAAAGCAACGACAAAAACACACTGTTAACCGACGCAAAAAAGATTTATTAAATTGGGTTTTACACATTAAATAGACATGCACTCGCGATTCGCGATAGACTTTATGTTAGCAAGTTAATTTGTTAGTTCGATAAAGGTTTATTTTGGACAAACACCAGCTGTTTATACCAAATAAGTGAAAAATGAACGGAGCGCAAAGAAAAAACGCGTCTGAACACTACGAGAGAGATGGAAGCCGTCCACTACGTATAGATTTCTTTGAAACTCATCGAGGATGCATTCAGTCATTCTATTTAGTTGCTCTGGTGTTCCGTGACGAGTTCTGAATCCAAATTGAAAATTGGGAATGGCCTCATTAAACTTAAAGGTATCCAGCAGTCTTCTCAATATGCAGCGCTCAAAGAGTTTCCCAAACGTGGGGACCGATGGGCCAAGCTTCGTTTATCGAGTATATCAAAAACTATAAGGTTATGCTTCGGAATACTAAGAAGGATAGTCGCGAGATAAATTGGCTTTATACCTAGTACAGAAGATGGATGATCGTTAGTCTTTTCAGTTAAAATGAGATTTGCAGGCTGGAATTTTCGGCCATGTTCCTCTTTTACCCGAACGGACCATCAATTAATTGTATTCCTTAGTTTCTGCTTTCGGACTAAAGGTATAACTGTCGTAGAGATTTATTCTGCCGTGCTACTACCTAAAAGGAGACCCTCAATTAGTTGAATTTCTTTTCGAAATTCTAAAAAACAACTTTTTAATTCTTAAGGCGTGTATCGGTTCCCCCTTATATACTTTATCTTATTACCTTGCTAAAAATGGTGGTTAGGTGAAGTACGGAGAATTTGAATGTTCAGCTTGGGGAGACGACCATACAATGTACCATTTTCAGCGACACAAACCGGGACGTCCTAACGCAAAATCCCAGGGACGAAACCCCCAACCGTTTCAGGAAATCGACCCAAACCTCGCCTTGGCTTCGGGCAGCCTGTACAGTCTGGTTCAAATGTTGCTCAGGAGAGCAATATCCAACGACCTATTGCAGAGTCTATGGAGATATTTCAAGAAAATATGACCGCAGTTATTTCAGAGAAAATAGAGGCAGTGCTGAGGAACCTGAACGTAACAAATACTTCTAGAAAGCTTCTTGATGAGCCCCAGCTCGAATGTGAGATTGAAATCGCCCCGACCTTCTCTCGCATGAGCAGCGGTAGTGATATTCGTAACAACAGTCAGAGAGCGCGTCCATCTAATGTCCGGATTAACGCTCCTAACGTTCCTAATGTTCCAGTTGAACATCCTGATCGGACTTCTAACATTATTTCTAGATGATCTTCTCATCGGAGATCAAATCGGTTTCTAAATATAAACTTTTTTTTGCTGACTTGATTCGCCAGGTTTTATTTTCTGGTTCAGCTGTATCCTTTTATTGGCGCGTTCATAGGACCACGGATCGTCTTAGCTTGTACGGGTTATGCAGAGATAACCCAGATCGGTTGAAAGAGAAATACCAGGACCAGCGAAAGGATCGAGAGATCAAAACTGCCATGCGTAGTTGGAAACAGGAGATCAATGATTGCCTAAACGGCAAACAAAAACATTGTTAAGTGAAGAACCGCGTAAAAATTCGCTTGAACAACGGAATAATGCAAATTGGCTTGGCTTGGACAGCCCATGCCTACAAATCGTACGAGTGTGAGAAGTGAACATTCACAACCAAATCCTGTCATGTCAGGTTCATCTTCGGGCATCCGCGCCGCGCAAACAACGCGGAAAAATTCCCGATTTTGAAATCAAATCCTAAAATTGAACAAAATTGTATTTTTTTGACAGGAAAAAATAATTGTTTTAAAAAAAAATATTCACTAACGTCAAATTTGAGTACTTTCCCCCTGGGTTGTATTTTTTCGGGAAATCCTTCCTAAATTAAAAACGAGGAAGAACGTTGTGAGTCGCGTCTACGGCCGCGGCTCCACTTTATACCCGGTACTCAGTCAGTATATATGTATGTGAGCTTGTTTTATTTCAATACATGTTCGCAAAAGGGACAAATTTAACTTTAGCCAAAAGAGAAAAAAAAAATTAAGTTGAACCTTTTCGGAGATTTTTATATATTAGATGTTTCCATATTTGTTTACATACTTTTTTACATCTGTATTTTCTACATGTCTAAATCTTCTTCCTACATACACATACACGGCTGTGTGCGAGAGAGAGAGGGAATGAGTTGAGTTGGGAATTGATGCGCTTGGAAGGACACTGAAATTTCATTTGTTCCTTCTGGCAATACTAATGATCCGATCTGATCCAGATATACTATACTTTAATCATAAGGGATTTAACAAAAATCACCCAACCTAAAGCAGTGACTCTCTGGAATGACAACCAAAAGCATAACCCACTATTTCGTCCTCGTATTGTCAAATGGCAGACAACAACAAAGAAAAAACGTCGAGGGACTGAGCTATTGGCTGATACCACTAAAAAGGGGAAAGTGAGGCAAGATACCTCCTCTACTTTTTATGCTTCATTGCAAAGTACTCGTTTTGCTATTCTTGATTTGCAAAACACTGAACCAGCTCACCAGTTTCAGAAGTTTGATGTTGACAATAACCAAGCAACAACAATTGACGATGATACTCCATTCACATTAACTTCAGCACTGAGAATGCAGTCTAACGAATCTTTAAAAAAACCAGGAGCGCCTAGACCCATTATCATCCCTAGAGTTCTAGATATAAGCTCGGTTGAAACTTCCCTATACCCACTAATCCCAGAGGACGGATATTAATTTCGTACAGCGCCGTCAGGTGACTTACGGATTTACGCAAAGTTACTAAATAGTCTCACAGTGCAATACACATTTTTAATGGGGACAGGCCGTACAGGATCGTGGGTAAAAATCTTGCTGCTTCCACACGCAAGCAAGAAATGAACCTGGCATTCGAAAAATTAGGACACAAGGTGGTTAACCCATATAACCCCAAGTCCGGAAGAAGCCCGTTTGTTAACCCCCCACCCCCACACCTGGTTCATAGACATTGCTCAAGCCCAAAATATCAAAGATGCCTTAAAAATCACCAGGATAGGCAGGCAACGGGTACAAATAGAACTACCCAGGAAAAACACCTCCGTAAAGCAGTGTTTTAGATGCTTTGAATTTGTCCACACTTAAAATTACTGCTTGAAGCAATCAGTCTGCGGTAGATGTGCTGGAGATCGCTGGACAGAACACGCAGATTGTAAAGCCCAAACTATTGATGATCTACGCTGTTCAAATTGCAATGGTTAACACGCTGCTTTTGATAAATCCTGCAAAATATACATCATGATGCTGAAGAATCGGCAGTCGTCTGTTAATCTCAAAATGCAGAATACAGCAAAATCCAATCAAGGCGTCAGGAAGGAGAGGTTTATTCCTTCTGGAACTGTTAAATCAATCAACCACAACAGAATCAATTTGGAGATCCTCAAAACAATGTATTCCAACAGGATTAAAATATCAATTTTCCGGAACTCCGAGGTACAAACAAACAACCTACGTTGTCTTCCAATGGACAAGGTCCGGCTCCACAATAATAGATGGACACAAGCACTATTGCTCAAGTTCTCCTAGAGCTACAGAAGTCAGTAGCGGGATTGACAACGGCAGTAGCAGGCATCCTACAAACCCTAGACCAGCTGCGTAATGCAACTGCGCCTCAACCTCCACAAACCTCAAGAAACCCTTAATGATGTCTGATCAACGGATTGGACTTTGGAACGCTCGTAGCATAGTTCTGAATTCGAACGAACTAGCTTTTTTTCTCCACCGACATGAAATTGATCTCTTGATGGTGACTGAGACACAACTACACCCAAGGAGAAATTATACAAATCAAGATTACGAATGCTAAAGAGCTGACCATCCGAGAGATAGATCCAGAGGAGGAGCAGCAACACTCATCAAAAAACTATATCACACTACCATCATTATCCAGTACGCAGCGAACCAATAAAACTAGCGGCAGTGGTCATCCAAACAACACGTGGTGAAATACTAGCTGCTGCTACCAACCTGCCTCCGATCCAACGATTCCTTAGACTAGCGCTGAGTTCGATCAACTCTTTACTCTGCTAGGGGACAAGGTAATTGTTGGACGAGACTTCAACGCAAAACACAGAATGTGGGGTAATTATAGATGCGACAGAAGAGGGACTGCACTAGCCAACAGCATTGCTAACTTCTCTGCGCAGGTGCTAGCTACAGGCAATGCAACAAATTACCCGGATAGCAGGAATTACACTCCCTCGGCTATTGATTTTTATAAATACAAAACGATACCGAGCCTTCTACTATCAATAAGGGATGAACATGAGCTGAACTCGGATCATAGCCACACTCACCTTGTCTCCCTTGGTAGTCCCTTCCAGGAATAAACATCTAAATTTAAATACAAACATCTCATTGTTTAAGAAGTTCTTGGCGAATCTCTTAGCCTAGGACTTGCCCTCAAGACTATTGAAGAGGTCGATAATGCAGTAAATACTCTAGTGATAAAAATTCATGACGCATTTGCAGCTGCTGCCACTGCACAGTGGATCCGCCAGAGGTCAAAAATGCAAAACATGAAAAAAAAATATTGTAACCAAATTATTAGAAACATTTTCTAAATAACCATATTTTGTATGCAATGGTTCATTTTATCTAATTTAAGTCGCTCTTTTTGCAAATAGCGTCCAAAGAGCGAAGAACTAGTCAAACAGTTAAATCAGTGCGAAAAGCTTGAAATTAAGAGCAATTTGAAATTAAAAAATAGAGGCGAATAAATAAAAAGACTGCTTAATAGCCTATTCCCACAGGCGACCATCCATTTCGGGGATGGTCTGTAAGGTTTTGCCATTCCGAAATTTTCTATATACATTTTCAGCTATAAATAATTAAGCTTCAAATTTAATAATTTATTGCGGTATATTTCTCCCAATTTTAGACTTTGATAACTCAAGAAGAGTCGAACGGCAACATTCGGCATAGGAAGGTTTTGTTAAACGGCTGCAATAGCCTGTTCCCACAGGCGACCATCCACTATCCACTTCGGGGATGAGGTTTTGCCGTTCCGAAATTTCCCAGTTAGTTCCACAATCCAATTTGGGTGCTCCTAAACCGCACGTTTCTATGCGATATTTAGCTGATGTTTTCAAATGCAACTCTGGAAAATTGGCATTCCCAGCGAAAAAATGGAATTCACTGTGAAAATGAAAACAAGGAATGACAAGAATAACTGATATTATCCAGCAAATGGCGACGAGTCGGGATGTTTTGTAATGGCAGATTGTCAATTTTCAATTCGAATTGCTCCAATATCTTGGGGAGAAGAAGGCGAATAAATAAAGAGAAACAATTGTAGTTTTAAAAATGTTTTTGTATGTTTAAACAATGTTTTGCTTATTATTGGTACCGACACTCGGCAAATTTCCTTGGATTTTTCCTCCAATATTGCGGAGACTTCGATCCGTTGTGCAAGGCTCGACTTTTGATATAATGTCAAATCGTTGCACCTTCCTGGAGAGTCCATGTTCACTTGCGCAAATCTATATCTGAAGTAAATTGTAATGAAATACAATTGGAAGACTATGACAACCATCCACCCTATTCTTGGAATACATTCACCAAAATAATTTAGCATTTCAAAAAATCTTCCTCATCGAATTCATTTCGCAACAAAATTTGTTGCTGTTGAACCACAGTCGAAACAATAATTAAAAACTCCATATTTGTTGTTTAATTTTGACAAAATGCAGAGCACAAATTTTATGTTTGTTGTTGTCAGCTGTGTTTTCAATGGATGGCAGATGGTGGCCTGTGGGAATCGAGGTTTCACATTTGTCAAAAAAAATCCCACCGTTCCCCGTTAATGTACTGTGTGGGAATAGGATATAAAATCAATATGAATATTAAAAACAAAGGTATTAACTTTAACTTTTCTTATTTGGCATCGTTTAAAATTTGTTTGTTTGCAAAATAACATGTTTGTTTTGTCAGTGTCTCCGTTTGTGCTTTCTAGTCCCATGTTGATAATCTTCTGGTCCCTCCTTATTCATCCAATACGACTTTTTTTGTAGTATTAGTTAACCTTTTTAGATTCTTAAATGCTTACATTCAGGTGCCAGGAGGTGCCAAGGCTCTTGCAATATACAATAAGGTAACCTAACCTCAATTTTAAGAAAGCACATGTATTTTGCGAAAACCGAATGACGCCGCCGAAAAAATGTAAGAAGCGTTGTGGTCGTTTTTTGTTATATTTGCTTTTGTTTTTATTGTATATATAAAATATCTATTTTTTTTAAATTTGATTTGTCTCTTTAGCGAATACATATATAATGAATTGTATAAACCGTAGGCTCAAATAAATGCTGACTGAGTACCTGGTATAAAGTAGAGACACGGCCTTAGCCGTTCCCACTCGTTATACATCATCTTAGTATAAGTTTATACAACAATCACATATATTTTTTTTATTACTCTACACATACAATAGCGCTGCTTGGTCATGAGACGATCGTTGCGGCACTAGAGCCGAAGACCCTGGAGCCGCATATTGAAAGTTCTTTATGACCAAATGAAACTTATGTTCGCCTTCTCCCTGCTGCTCAGTCTGTGGATACCGCTGCTGGAGGCCACTGCTCTACCTGCTGCTGATTGCGACCACGCTAACCCACTGGCATTACGGGGCCAGTGCTGTCAACCAGATGTGCGAGCACTTCAATCGCGTCTGCTTTACGGTTAACAAACGGTTGCCAGAAGAGGAATTCCTGAAACGGAAGAAGATGCTCCTGGAACCGGAACCGGAAACGGAACTGAATCGAGAACGTGAAGAGCTACTCAAGAAGGAGGATTAGTTGTCGGCTCCTTAGGCGCGTGCTTATGTCAAATTGTTTGCTCATTTTATTTTCGGCTCAGAGTTCTTTTACACGTTCTTCTGTTCATCATGGAGGCTGTTTAGTTAAACGATTCTTATGAGATTATGTATATTTTTTCATGGCTAGAATTTAATTTTAAAATGTGCTTGATCCTAGTATTATCCATCCGCATGTTGCAGCGTGTTCTGGCCTCTTATTCAGCAATTATTTGTGTAATGCTCTCTTCCATAAATCAGTCCCCCAATTGTAATTCTCCCATTCACTTAGAGTAACTTTAGCTTTAGCATTAGCTAGTGATCATGACAACTGGTCTAATCCGCTAAGAAGATTTGACCCGAATGTTACACCTACACGGATATTTGATAACAAACAAGTTCCAGTGCATTAACTCCACTAATCAAAACCCTAACGCAACACCCCGAACAGACCAGTATACAACATCATCTAGGCTAGGCATTTAAAATTATTTTATTTCACATCTACTACTACTTAAGACCCAATTTCAAACATAAACACTGAAAAGAAAAGACAATGTATGCCTACGCCCGGCAGCGTCCTTTTTTTCGTTTATATTATATTGCCTCGATCTATCGTTTGCACTCGGTTTAGCAGCAGCCCAAACTGTTTTTACTCTCCTTTATCGCAGTCTCTCGCTCTCTATTAGCATTGCTGAAGAAATATTCGTTATCGGAATAAATTTGTATCCTTCGCGCTTACACGCCCAAACCAATTGTTTAAACATACACAAATAAAATTGCCTATGTACATACATGCATATACAAACTGCTTTCTCTTTTGAGCATAAACAAAAACTTGCAATAGTTATTAAAAACGTACATTTTCAAAAGCAACGAATATGCTTACACAAACTGCAATTTTGATCAGAAAACAATTTCTCACACAAAAAGATAAAAAAAAATCTATTATAAAATGTTAAGTTCTACAGAATGACACAAAATGAAATGAAATAAAATGTTTTGTTCTACAAAATGACACAAAATTAAATGAAATAGGCGTTCAAACACAATGTGTGGTTGTCTCCAATTTGAGATTTTTTTGACTAATTGCCACATACTCTGGCATTTATTTAAAATTAACCGCATGTAGTTTGTTGCACGTGTTGCGGCGTTAGCCTCTTTCACACACTTTTTTTTCTATATATTTATGGTATGGTTTATACATTTTATTTTAAATAATATACCTATTATGTTAACGCCGTCGGTTCTAAACATCTCTACTGCCGTATTATCAAGTTCAACCAGTTAATTTTTTAAGAAAATTCTAGTTACTTGTTTTACGCACAAGATTTGCCCACGCTTTTGTTTTATCCATCCATACACGCACACATTTCCGCACCCTTTAGAGTATCTCTGCAGAACGGGCCATCGATGACTCATTGCTTACACATCTATGTCAGCGTCACTATCCCCGATGATATAGCCGATGACACGCCATACGCTGAACGTTAAAGCCTCTTCCCACAGGCCACCATCCATTTCGGGGCTGGTCCGTAAGGTTTCCCGCTTCGAAAATTTCCCAGTGATTCCACCATCCATCTGGGATGTTCCGTTTCTATGCGATGGGGTTAAGTAAAGGCGGCCACCACTAGGTTCACTAGGAGCCCATCACACTTAGGCCGGATTCGGCCCGTTGTGGTACCGCATGGAATCTTTCCTTTTTCCGCGTCATGACACCTGAATTTGTGTTTTTGGCCCGTTGTGGTACCGCATGGAATCTTTCCTTTTTCCGCGTCATGACACCTGAATGTCAACAGTTATCCCATACGGCTGCTCTTATAAAGCTTGTTGTCTTTCTAGGACATAGTTTGGACATTTCTGAAATGTCTTCTATGCAGGGCATGCCCAAATTTTGTAGCCTTCTTCTGCTGAGAGCTGAACAGGAGCAGAACAGGTGTTTCGACGTCTCCTTCTCCTCTCAGCTTCTGCAAAAATCATTGTGTGGGGCGCCCAGGCTATTCGCTTGAGTACCGCAGTATGACTGCGCTGCACCTTCTTCTGCATAGCTGTGCAAGTGGGATAGTAGTGCCAGATCTGGCCAACTCGTCTGCTATGCAGTTGCCTTCAATGTCCCGGTAGCCAGGGACCCATATAAGGCTGATAGCAAAATGCTGAGCCATCTCGTTAAGAGATTTGCGGCAGTCTGCCACGGTGGCCGAGTTCGAAGAAATCACATTAAACGATTTGATCGCAGCTTGGCTGTCAATACATATATTTACATGAGTTACCACGGCGGTAGCTTCTTGAAGGCATTTACTACTTCCCTGACTCCAATGACTTCCACCTGGAAGACGCTTACGTGATTTGGGAGGCTGAAGGAGTGCCGTATGTTTAGCTGTTTGGAGTAGATTCTTTTTCCAACCAGCTTATCCAGCTTTGATCCATCTGTGAAAATGTTAATGGCCCCTTCTGGGCCTGGAGGTTTCTCAAGCCATGATTAAATTAAAAGGGGCTTCTTTGTATTCCCTTGGAACGCAGTTGTCCGTGTTCATGAAGACGATACTGCCATTTAGTATTGATGAGTGACTCTTTTGCTGTGGTTCCATTGTTCGGAGTCTCTCAGACGCGATATATGCTAGGTGGAAAAGATATAAAAGTCCTAAGCGTTACCAGCAACTTTGTTCATGCACATGACCCAACAGCAGGCAACGCCGAACAAAGTACAGGCCCCTTGAAGGAGACCAGCAAACTCGCGGATATCACAACTTTAGCGAACCACGGGCAATAGATTTCGACCATTAAATCATATACATGGGTCGCGTCGAACCCAAATCTATTAACACATGTGGTTTGCTTGTAGTAGGTGTCATTAGAAGGGATGAGCGTCGGAACAAGTGAAGTATCAGCGCCATCAGAAACTATTGCCTTATAAAAAGGACACTGATCTCCCCGACAAGTGGTAAGAGACACAGTAGATAAAATCGCAAAATAGCCTCAGCCTAAGTGAACACATCCAAGTTGTGAGTCGGGACACAACGTAGTCAACAAGGCGACCACAATAAAAACACCCCCAACGGTTCGCTTTAGCCTAAAAGGTTTAAAAAATGAAAATAAAAAAATGGCCACGATTCGGCAAAAGTTGCTAGAAGAGCAGGAGCAGTAAGAAAAATAAATGTTAAAGCTTATGGATGAATTAGAAGAAAAACCGCTTACTTAAAACACAAAAGTAGACGCCCTGAAAAGTTTGGAGACGATAAAGAGAGCTATTGTAGCAAATCACGAAAAATTAATAAAGGATGGTGTCGGAAAAAAGGAATATTTCGAACGAATAATATTCTATTTCTTAATGGAAAAATAAATGAAACTGAATGGTGAGAAAGGTGTGATATTAGTAAGACACATCTTAGACGAAAGGTACAGGAGAAACATGCAAAAAAGGCTGAAAGTGCTTGGATTAAATACAACACCTTAGATGAAAGGCACTACAGAAGAAAAATCCTAAAAGAAAAGTCCTGCGTAACAAACAAAACAGCCTGAAGTTTCGACGGAAAGTTCTTAGACATCACCTTAAACCAATCTGTAAGTCAGAAATAAACTTGTCAGACCAGTAGACAGGCATAGGAACTACTACTTCTTTGCAACGAGATACACAGTGAGATAGACGACAGAATGTATCAAGATATCACCCAATACAATCTCAATTTAATGGAAGAAAATTATCGAAAATGAGAAGACTTTATATTGAATCGCAGAGTCTCTCAGAAGACGTCACAAAAATGTATCGCACGACATACACAGGGCGAAAATTATAAGCATTAAAAAAACAATTAAATCAGAAAACTGAAACCGCTAGAACGCGTCGGTTCACGCTGGCCTTCCCGAAGTCCAAAAATATATTGAGGCTGGGGTCCGACTGCCGCCAAGCCATAACGTAGCCGCCGTAAATCTACGCCAGTTCGGGAGTTATGGACACGCAGTAGACGATGACAACTTCACCACAGACGCGGAGGACGGCGATACAATACTGCGCAGTCATGGGACCCTGGTGTCTGCACTATTAGACGAGGGATCCGAGAGCCAACTACTAGCCTACGTGCCCAGCAGTGATTTGAGCACCACCTACCGTCCAGCACATTGGGAGGACGGTCTTTGTGCTGAATGGGACCTGATGAGTCCACGCCGAGCCGAGTCACACTCGAACGAGGAAGCAGAGGTAGATCCGCGGGAGGCCGGACCGCACTACTCACACATCACGAATGCCAGCAACCAAAAAGAATGCACAGTACCACGTTGCGACGAACCAGAGTCCGACCAAAAGTCCGTCAAAGGCCTGGGGTTCGCGCCTCAGGGAAATCAACCGGGGGAAGCAGCATACCGACGCCCATATATCGTCACCCCACCGCCACATATAGCCCATGGGATCGACCCACCACAACACTCCCTTTATACGGAATGTAGCCATCCGCTAGAGTTCGAGGAGACAGCCGACCTGCTGCAGCTGTTCCGGCTCCACCCAGGGATAGCGCCGGAGATCGAAGATACATAGTGCCCAACGAGGATCCGCATGCTCAAGGAGACGAAACTACCGAGTCCAAGCAGAAGAAGAGATACATCTCGGGGATCAGCGATATTGCGACTGAGCAGGAAAAGCAGCAAAAGAAAGACGTCAAACAGAAATAAACAGAGGAAGAGAAAGTCGTCGAAGAAAAAGAAACTGACGCAAACAAAGAATTCAACGGAGAAAAAGAAACCGTCGAAAATCAAACATCATTGATCTGGAGAACAAGAGCAGCAACAACAAACTCACAATATTAAAACGATAAGACGATATATAGAAAACGAATAGTGTTCGGAGCAGCAGCCGTCATTAGCTCTTAAGAGTGCGATCTACTCTTGCGCTCTCGGTGCCTACGCACACACACGCTCATGGTCCGCGCATGTACTGCTTAAATTGCAGTGCTTCGCGAAACCCACCCCCACTCTGTTAAAGTCGTCGTCGAACGCAGCATCGTGTATCACACCTCATCATAACGGCCATAGGGCCGTTATAGTTTCGTTTATAAATTATACCGTCAACCCACCTCAAACTCACGGGCACGCCCATAAAATATATAATAAACAAAACCCTTTAAATACAATAATTAAAAACATTAAACTAAAAACGGAGACAATTTTAATTTCGTAAATGTGGAGTCAGAGCGGCCGAAAAAGCTCGGCAGCTTCCAACATTTTGGTGACCCCGACGTGATCCCCGTGACCTTTGAGTGGAAAAAAGTGTTCAAAACATTGAGTTAAATCTGTGTCAAAGATTTAACCCAACATTCGGAAAAAAAGTAGCGAACCAAAAGTCGCTGTGGCCGACCGTGACAGTTTCTAGCGGGCCGCTATTCGTTTTCGTGTTCTCTTTCGTCGTCTGCTTCAGCCTGCGCAACGCACTGTCGAGACCGGCTGCATAGAGTGCTAAGCGAAATCCGTTAGATTTCGTTGTCTCCTCTTTCGTCGTTTGCTTCATCCCGCGCTCGTGAGCAGCCGCATACCAAGAACTCTTTCGAACTCGAAGTCGTTCTCTTGTGCATAACTGTTGATTATCGCTCGTCGCTTGTGCCCTCTGTGCCGGCGCAGTGCACATACACACATATACATTGCTCGTCTTCGCTTTCGTTGCGTCGCGGCATTCTCGGTCGTCGCTTATGATCTCTGTGCCGGTGCAGTGCATATGCACACACATACATTTTGTCGCCGTCGATTTCACATATCGATGCATCTCTCTGCCTGAATTCGCCGCATTCCAGATCAATAACGTTCGCATCGTTAGATCTGCGCAACCGGCTTGGAAAAAGTTTAGCGGAAAAAACATTAAAAGCTAAACGCAGCTAAAAATGAGTGTCGACAATATAAATATCCGCTCCGCCTCGGATGACACACCCTCGAGTGGCGCTCCTATTCATGAAGTGTTGGCTAGTGCTGATCCAGCTACTAGCTGGATTGAATTCTTGAGCCTCAAGATAAAGACCATCTTCAACCGACTTCAGGGGCTCGTTGCCCAATTGGATAACAAAAAGCTACGCAGTTTGGAATAATACAACCTGAAACTACTTCTGGAGCTGGTGGACAAATTGGAATCAAACTTCTATGCAAATTTACAAAAAACCGATTGCTAATAAATGTCTCATTCAACAGATACACATCAGAGCGATACTTGGATTGACGCATGGCGACTCATTGGTTGGCAAGTTGCGGGCGTTTCTGGACGCTGCTACCTCACATCTTCGCGCGTTACATGCGCTAGAAACACCATACCCTGTTGTATTTCGTTCGTCGAGCAGAAACCGTCCAACCCGCTTCTCCAAGTGAAGCCTCACCACTACAACCAATTCAGATCGCCATTGTCACCCTCATTGTCGCTCTCCTTGCCACAACCTCTCTTATCCAAAAGTCCGCCTGATGCTGTATTATCAGCCATTGTCGTCGTTCTCGTCAAAACCATCGCGGGAACTTTCGTGCCATGTCACGCACTACTCGTCTAGCTAATCAGCTACAACGTCGCAAAACCAAATCGCTCACCGCAGTCTCTGGCATAGGAGATGCTAGCTTCTCACCTGAAGGTATCTCGGTGGATCTCGTTCTGAAATCGAGGATTTCAGAGTTCACCACTAGCATCACTGCCGTTCGTTGCCCAGAAGATTACGGATCATCAACCTCGCTCGTCGCATCCCAATCTTTGGATGAAACCAATCACAGCACTCGGCTCGATGACTTGGTTCAGCGATATTGGGAAATGTTTAAATCAAATGGATCTATCCAGTGGTGGGCATTCGGCCCCCACGCTCTCGTCGTTGATCGCATCACTTCGGATGGATTCTGTCGAGTGGCGGGCATTCGGCCCCCACTCTGTCGTCGATCATCGCATCCCAATCTTTGGATGACACCAATCACAGCATTCGGCTCAATGATTTGGTTCATCCATTTTGGGAAGTGGTCACTTCGGATGGATTCTATCCAGTGGCAGGCACTCGGCCTCCACTGTCTCGTCGTTGATCTCAACACAATCGTGGATGAATTCCGTCCAGTGGCGGGCACTCGGCCCCCACGCTCTCGTCGTTGATCGCATCACTTCGGATGGATTCTGTCGAGTGGCGGGCATTCGGCCCCCACTCTGTCGTCGATCATCGCATCCCAATCTTGGATGACACCAATCACAGCATTCGGCTCAATGATTTGGTTCATCGATTTTGGGAAGTGGTCACTTCGGATGGATTCTATCTAGTGGCAGGCACTCAGCCTCCATTGTCTCGTCGTTGATCTCAACACAATCGTGGATGGATTCCGTCCAGTGGCGGGCACTCGGCCCCCACTCTCTCGTCGTTGATCTCGTGGATGGATTCTGTCTAGTGGCGGGCATTCTGCCCCCACTCTCTCGTCGCTCATCGCATCCCAATCTTTGCACCAATCACAGCACTCGGCTCGATGACTTGGTTCGTCAAGTTTGGGAAGCGGTCAAATCAAACAGAATCACCCATCGTATTCAGCCTGCATCGTTTTAGCTATTCGCGCTAAACATCAGCTAGCCATATGTCTTCCCTAGATCCATAGCGGTTGGAAACCATTCTACAGGACTTCTACGTGGACAACATCTCGCTTTCGTTTACGCACATCAACTCATTCGGAGTCATGATGCGCCTCGTTGGCTACGTTCAGAAGTTCATCAGTAGGATGAAGTTACCTGATATCTCATCCAAGGCCCTTCGCAAGGAATCACATCTGTTAAGACACATTGTTCAACGGGCCCACCTGTATCCTGAGTACCTTGCTCGGCGCAAAGGAAGCTGCGTGGAGTCCCCCAGCAGCATCACATCGCTCGTACCCTGCATAAATGATCTTGGATTAATTCGTGTTGGTGGCCGCCTCCGCCATTCAAATCTCGGCTTCGATACACGCCACCCAATCATTTTGCTTAGGGATCATCCACTGACGTTCCCTATTATCACACACTTTCCTCGGAAACATCACCATGCTGGTTCGCAGTCGCTACTTGGAGCGAGTCGCGTACAGTTTTGGCCCATCGGCGGCCTGAAAACTGTGGCACGCGCATTGCGGAAATGCGTCATGTGCTGCCGATCCATACCTCGTCTTGTAGAGCACGTCATGGCTGACCTACCGAAGGATCGAATACAGGATTCACCTGCATTCAGCATCGCTGGAATCGACTACTGCCGTCCCTTCTACTACTTGCCAGATGGGCGCAATCGAGCGCCTATCAAATGTTACATCAGCGTCTTCATCTGCATCAACAACGGCTTCGATTGGAGATTTATACAACCCCGCTCGCCTCATTTCGGGGGCTTGTGGGAGGCAGCACTGAAGATGGCCAAGCAACATTCGTAGCGCTCCAAACCCCTGAAGATCTTGGCGTCCTTACACCAGGACATGTTCTAATTGGTCGTCGGCTGATGGAGTTTCCCGAGCCAGAAGTTACGGGTCTAAACTTCAATCGTCTTGATTGCTGGCAACGAGTCACCTGTGCCCAGCAGATCTTATAAAGAGTTGGAGTGAGGAATATTTGACCCTGCTCCAACAACGTGCCAAATGGCGCACAACACAACCATCGATCCATGCCAACGACGTCGTCTGCATCAACACGAAAACTTGTCACCAATAAAGTGGCCCTTAGCACGGGTGATCGAAGTCATCGCTGGAACTGATGGGGCTGTGCGAGTTGCTATACTGCGGACACCCTCCGGAACCACTCGTCGAGCTGTCATCAAGCTGTGCGTCCTTCCCGTTAAGGATCCTGTTAAAAGCCCAGGTCTTTCAACGGGGGGGAGTATGTTCGGAGCAGCAGCCGTCATTAGCTCTTAAGAGTGCGATCTACTCTTGCGCTCTCGGTGCCTACGCACACACACGCTCATGGTCCGCGCATGTACTGCTTAAATTGCAGTGCTTCGCGAAACCCACCCCCACTCTGTTAAAGTCGTCGTCGAACGCAGCATCGTGTATCTCACCTCATCATAACGGCCATAGGGCCGTTATAGTTTCGTTTATAAATTATACCGTCAACCCACCTCAAACTCACGGGCACGCCCATAAAATATATAATAAACAAAACCCTTTAAATACAATAATTAAAAACATTAAACTAAAAACGGAGACAATTTTAATTTCGTAAATGTGGAGTCAGAGCGGCCGAAAAAGCTCGGCAGCTTCCAACAAATAGAAAACGGACGTGCTTTTGTTTGCTCCGCGCTTTAAATAATTTAGATTAGTATAACAACACTAAAAAAACACTAAAGTTTTGAAAAAAGTCACTATATTCACATAAACTCTTAAAAAACACACTTGCAGCGGCAAGAAAAAAAAAATCGCTTCTTTTATAGTTGGCAAATAAACACAGTGTTTGTTGTTGTTTCGAGTGCGACAAGCGAAAATTTCCTCACACAAACATACAAAAAGGCACAAAAAAGAAATAACAAAAAAGTACCAAAAAAAGAAAAAACAATGTCATCCACCACTGTGTAACAGATAACCAAGCAGGAGGCTAGGGCTGGAACCGTATTCGAGCAGATGGTGGGGATGACCGCGATCCATGCACGCGTTGCGACCGGTCTAATGGTTAGTCGGGTAGAGTGGGGGTGGGTTGGGGTGAGATCGTGTCAAAGGCTCGTGCATTAAACTCAAGGACAAATAAGTTTCGCGTGCGGGTCTAAATTCAGACGGAAAAATTAACAAAAGAAAACAAGGAGGGAAGGATTCAACAGCTGTGTGAAGTCGAGCGAGAGTTGCTTGCGGTGTTGTTGCAACTCGATATGCCCACCCTGCCATGATCACACCGGTCCACATAGGCTTAGAAGTTGGTAGTGATCCCTAGAAAAAGGGTCTACTTCCGTTTAGTTAGGTCTTCTCGACGCCACATGATCCTTAAATACGGCTATTAATTTGAATTCATTATAATCGTTTTATTCAGTAACAATTCCTTAAGGCTATCATAGCGGCAAGACGTTTGTATATATATATATATATAACTAGGTTTCTAAAATAATAAAGGTATTTATGTTCGCATAGGCTGAAATTAAGATTAACGATGGATATATAAATATGCGAATAAAATTCTTAATGTATTAGGTAAGGCAAGGGTTAATGAACTACATATTTTAGGTGCATATTAACTGATTGTTGGGTAATCTCCAATTCTTCCGGCAATTTTGCTTGTTGGCATACCCCAAAAACTAAAACATTGAACCAAAAGGCAGAGCAAAACAAATACTCGATTGCTTAGCATAGGTCAGCACTACAGTACCGCTAATAAGTTGATGGTCGACGCATAGACACCTCAATATCGGGTCGTTTCACTCGTAACTCTATATGTATGTATTAACAGACTACATTCATAGTTAAACAGTCACATTCATATCAATCCATCGATGAAAGCGCTTCCATGTGGTTGAGGAGGGTGGCTGTAAACGTTTAAAGATCAGTGTATGGAACATATATGGCTATGCACGAGTATTGGTCTTTTTTTGTTCTGTTCTCCCTCTTTGTTACACTCTTTATTCAGAATCTAGGCGTTACACCGCAAAACCAACAAACAAAAACCGAATTACTGCGCGGGCGGATCTCTTTTACCTTACTTTACTTTGTTTTACTTTAACGCTATTAATATTTTAAGTTGTTGCAAGCAGGGTCGTTCTAAGGGGGTTCGCCTTGTCTTCTTTCACAACGCAAGTGAAACAAATAGAAAAAAAAATCACAATCAGGGGCATTGGAGAGATTCTGCCAAGACCAAACTTGCGTTTCCCTAAGGCGAACGTTGATCGCCACTGCTGCACTATAACGACGTTTGTTTGTTTCTTTTTCACTTTCTTCTGTCTTTGGCTTCTCCTTTTACATTCCGTCTGCGGGAGTCTGGCGAGCGGGGGACGAAATGAAGAGATACATAACGCTCGAGAAAACTCTCCTCAGGTCTGGTCGATGCGGCGTGAGAGAGTTAGAACCAAACGGAGCCCGCTCTCGTGAGAGGAACTGTCCGCTTTCAGTGCATGTACCGGTACACGTACAGCTATGTTCTCTCGTGCGTGTTCTACCCTACGAGTATAGGTACATATGTATATGTACAACCGCTGGCACGTAGCTCTTAGAGGGACAGTGTCTCCCGCATGTAGGCACACGCCCAGCCTCACTGCGTAGGGAAGCTACGGTAACGGAATCACTGGTCTGGGTCTTTCGGCCCTATATACAGCACGGTAGATGGCAATTACCAGGGTTTATGTCCGTAGCCCTACAGCTAGGATTCGTACGGTCTTACGTACGGCCAAACCTGTAAATAGGTTTTGAGGGAACCGAACTATATTTTCCGGTGGCCATCTGTTGGGATATCTTGAAACTCACCCGAAAGTGTCCGGCCTTTAAATTGTTTAGGTAGACTAAGTTTCCTGACTCCGATAATAATTCGTGGAGATCGTGGATCGTATTGCATGTTAGAACATGCGGTACTTGAGCACTCGCGATCGAGGTTAGGTTTACGTTTTTTTTTTTATTTTGGTACAACTGTAATAATCTGAATGGTTTTATCAGACGTCCGTCTGGGATAAAGAGCACAAAAGAAAAGACCAGGCACGCGCCAGTCTCCATCCGCTTGAGCTCTTGTTCCGCTCGTTCCCTCTTCACCACGCCTTGACGGTTAGCTCTGTTAAGCCTATGTCACTTTTACATGAGACTCGCTTTTACCGTGCAAGGTGCATGTGCAGGGAAGGTGAGACTGTGGGACGGTGCCATCGATATATTCTTGGGACAGGCGCCACTACAACACCCCCCTACCAAGAGCACACTTTACAGTGATGCACTGAAAAGAGTGATCCACGCCTGGCACTATTGCTTTATGTCCTTAGCATGAAATTTTCCTAGGAGTCGTCCCTGTAAATCCTCAAGTTCGTAGTAGCTATTACCAAGTCTTTTTCTAACCCGGGCTTTGACGAAAGTAGGCGCCAGCTTTGCATTAAAGCCTTTACTAAAGTTACTTTGCTGAAAGTTTCTTTTGTACACTTCCTGACCTACGACAAATTCGACGTCTCGGCTACGTAAGTTATAGGTTCTCTCATTCCGACTATGCTGCTGTTGAGCTGAATGCATAGCTTCTTGACGGATTATATCAAACGATTCGTCTCGTGAAAACTGTACTGTTCGATCTTCTAGCATGCCTAACTTCCTCAATAGCTGATAGCTCGAGCCATTGGTAACCATATGTTGAGCAAACGCTACTCTGTATGGGGTCGAATTAATAGCAGTATGTATGCTCGAACGCAACGCACAGGCGATATGACTCAATTTGTCATCCCAATTTGATTGGTCTGGTTTAATATAAGCCTTTATCGCTGCTATGACAGAACGATTCACGCGCTCGGACGCGTTAGCTTGGGGTGCATGTACAGCTGTAAAAATATGTTTCACACCGTAGTTTTGGAATAACGTCTGGAATATTTGTAATTTAAGCTGCACTCCGTTATCTGATACTACCGTTTCGGGTACGCCGAAGCAATGAAACAACTCCTCCTCGAGGAGGTTTAGAAGGTTTAACAGGTTTGAGAAATGGGAACTTCCCGAAATGATCTAGGACTATAAAGATCCCTATGTTACCTGACTTACTGCGTGGATACGGTCCCAAGAAATCAACATACAGTTTTTAAAAGAATCTGTTCGTTTCTTGAGTTTTACCCATGGGAGGTCGCAAACAATGGTTTGGATGTTTTGAACATTTGCATATCTCGCATTGATTAACATAGGCCTTCACATCATGGACCAGCTTGGGCCAATAGTAGTATCGTCTTATTCTTTCTAGTGTTTTATTCATACCACCATGTGAGGCCAAGGGGTGTTCATGAGCTCGACTCATTACCACGGGTGTTAGGGTAGAGGGTACCCATAAATTCCAACAGACTTCATCGGCTACTTTTCCCCCTAATGCATGTTCAGCTCGGCGATAAATGAAACCATCAATTAATTTGACATCCGTCATTTTTGTCTGGTTCGCTTGAATTTTGGTTTTCAGTTCTTCATACTCAACGGAATGAAATTGCGGGGAACTGAGATCTAACAGACTTTCCATTTGAAGTTCGGACAAGTCCTCCGTATAAGCTCGGAACAAGGCATCTGGGACTTTGTTGTGGACTCCCTTTCGGTGAAGAATCTTAAAGTCAAACCCTTGTAATTTTAAAGACCATCTTGCGAGCCTCGAGCTTAAATCTGATTGACTCATGAGCCACTTTAGCGACGCATGATCCGTAATTATTACGAATTCATGCCCTTCGACGTAGGCGCGAAATTTCCTTACACAAAGTACGGCCGCTAAACACTCCTTTTCTGTAACTGAGTAATTTCGTTGGCAGTGATTTAGCTTCCTAGACATATATGCGATCGGAACATCGTTACCTTCGCCATCCTTTTGCATAAGTACTCCACCTACCCCAGTGTGACTCGCATCGCAGTGAATCGCGAATGGCTTGCGAAAGTTTGGGCTGTGCAAAACGGGAGCACTGCACAGTGCGCTTTTCAGGTCTTCAAATGCAAGTTCTGCCTCGTCCGTCCTTTCGAACTTACGGCTCTTTTTCAGGGTGTCTGACAAGGGAGCCCAGCATAATTTCTAATGAATTTATGATACCAGCCAGTTAGTCCTAAAAATCTTCGTACCTGTTTGATTGAACGAGGGGTAGGGAATTCGCGAATGGCTGAAACTTTTTCTGTATCCGTTTTAATAGTACCAACCCCAATGACATGACCCAGGTGTCTCACTTCGTTTAAACAAAACTTGCTCTTTTCCACGTTAATCGTTAGCCCTGCGCGTCTGAATTGAGCTGCCAACTCGGATAATACACGCATATGAGTTTCGAACGAAGAAGATTCTACGAGTAAATCATCTAAATAGACGAACACCTCATGTCTTAATTGAGCGAGTATAACTTTATCCATTAATTTACACAACGTTTGTGGAGCATTGGTTAGCCCAAATGGCATCACCGTGTAATGATAAAGGGGTCTTCCTGGAACAGTGAAGGCTGTCTTTTCGCGAGTGCCGGCAGTCAATGGGATCTGCCAATAAGCATCTTTCAAATCGATGCTGGAAATATATTGAGCTTTTGGTAGTCGGCTTAATATGCCATCGATCAAAGGCATTGGATAAGCACTCTTCACCGTGACTTCGTTGACCTTTCGGCTATCTAGACATAATCTTACCTTTCCAGGTTTCCTAACGAGAACGACTGGAGAAGACCGTGGACTATCCGACTCCTCAATAACCCCAAGCGCTATCATTCGATCTAATTCCTCAAACATCAGCTTCTCGAAAGCGGGAGATACTGAATAATGCCGCTGTTTAATTGGCTTTGCGTCCCCTATGTCGATATCGTGATTTATCCAGCTAGTTTTACCTAAACCTTCCTTGGCGAAGGACGGAAATTTTTGGATGACCTCTGACAAAATGGCATGCTGCGAATCCGCTAAGCTCATCTGCGTATGGTTTTCCTTAGTTACGCCAGCAACCTCGGGCTTAAATCTTGAGAGAGTGATGGCACTAGATACAAGGTTATGGGCTTAGTTTCGTTCCGAAATAGAATGGGAGTGGTGATCTTGCCCACAATTTTCTGAGCAGTTCCATCAGCGGATCGCACAGAGGCATATACGGCTTTGATGGTCGCTTGGCTAACTTCTAACGCTATATCCCCTCCTATGCAACTAATGCTCGTTCCTGTATCCAAGAGACCATTGACGGTTCTACCCAATAGTTGAACGTCTGCATACGGTCTTATATCCTGCGCATTTCCCACTACTGCCGGTAGCAACACTTTCCGTTCTTGTTTCCATCCGCAGGGCGCGTTGATTATAACCGTCGCTCTCTGGCCTCGGTGATAAGTCTGGTATTTCTGTCATGGCCGGTTGATAGGATAGCGAGATCGTTTTAGAAGTTGTTACTCCGTGTTGGTGGCTTTCGACACCATCGGTCTGCGTGTACTGATCAACTGTGCACGGACTGCCAAGTTTTTTGGATTGAACTTTCTACAGGAGGGCTTGTAAGTGTCAGCTTTACCACACCCATAACAGAAAACTCCCGCTCTCCCGTACATTCTTGGTATCGGTGACCTAACTTCCCACAATTCCAACAATTAAGAGTCATTGCATCAATAACTGTATCATCTATATGAACAACTTCGTCTTCACTCTCACTGACCGTTTGATGCAATTCATTAATGTGCCGATTAGTCGTGGTATGTGGATTCGTTAAAGTAGATTTGGATAAGTTCTGTAGGAATCGTTCGCGAGTACGGACTATATTCCGCAACTCGGCGATACTCTTGATTGAGACATACAAAATTTCGTGTTGAATTTCTGGAACTAAATTTGCTAAATTTGCTCGCCTCTAACAAATAGGGCTCCCTCATTGGCTGGACTAATTTGTCTTATGTTGGGGTCTTGACTCGAAGTTTGGGCTGCTGCAATCTCCTCAGCTAAATTCGAAACCGATGAATGCAAACTCGAGTGGCAGGCAGGACAAACCTTTTTGGCGCCCGCTTGCCGGTTGAAACATGCGCTATGGTGTCCACAGCTAGTGGTTAGCAACTGGGCTGAATACTCAACTTCTTTGACGCAAGTGTTACAAATTATACCCCGATTCCCAATTTGAACTAACTTCTCGGGACTATGACGTAAGGGCATGATTATGGATTATACACCATCTTATTTCACGGCCTTTTATTGGAAAACGAAAACGAAACGAATTACTTATTACAAAAAAATGTAGAAAAATGTTCTTAAATACAAGGATCATGTGTGCGCTTTGAAGCACCTACTAAATATACGAAAACTCGTTAGCTGTTTCATCCCTTGGTCTAGGAGACTGATTTAAAAAAAAAAAGAAAAAAAACAAGATTGGATAGGTTCTTGATACCGCGAGACAGGTTATGCTGTTAGCCATAAATACACCTGATATCAATCGCGGCTAATTTCTATCCCTGTACGGATCCCGTAGGTCGTACTTTAAGTTAACTGGACCAAGAGCCTATTTGGAAGGCGTCAGGATTTCGACAGTCAATGAAGTACGTCCACGTAAGGAAATAATTGAAAATAGGAAGAAGGCAAATAGATTTTCCCTGCGTGTTCTCCCACTTCCTCGAGACAGGTTATAGCGTTTCGCCGTAATTAAAACCTATTTCAATCGATGGATGGAGTATCCACAGGTACTCAGACGGTATACCGGCAGTTGTTACGTCACGCGCAGCTTTAGGAGCCTGGACCAGTAGCTTAATGGAAAGCATCAGGATTTCAACAGTCACTCTCGACAATCGCGACTCACCTAGCTCCTATTATTCTCACGACAGACAAGGAATTGAGACCGCGGTCGGTTAGCCACACGTTACCGCAACGTACGATACAAACGGGATAGTTACTGTAAGGAAAGTTGTCTGAATCCAGAAGAATAAGGGATTTCCAGTCGGGTGTAGATGACTGTCTTTCGGACAATTATTTGGGGCTGTGACCGTTTCGGGCCCCACGTTGGGCGCCATTATTTATCTTTCTTTGTTTTTATTTATTATTTATAATACTGCATCGCTTTAAAAAACTGGAGGGAAACACAACTCAAATTTCTGTATAAAACATAAAAATTAAATTATTTCTGAAAATCCGCTTAATCCAACGGGGAAAAAACAATTTTCCTTAGCTCTTTTGGTTGCCGCACATGCCGACGTAGACGGCGCGGCCAAATCTTCAAGGTATATCCTCATTTCTGAACATTTCAAGTAACGAGTCTGCCGCATGGCGGCCCGCTAAAGTCGAGCTAACAGCGCCGGGAGCGTCGGTGGAATTCGGAGGCCACTGAGAAGGCGACGGGCACAAAAATTCTCATAGAGACGAGGAAAAAGAAGGAAGGAGAAGCCAAATCCGCCATTCCGGTAGGCATTAGAAAAGCGGCAAAACCGTCAGATCATTCGGCACCTAAAATTCAAAGCAAGAAAACAAAAATGGCGGCGAACATGCCGGCGAACATGCCGACGAACATGTTCAAGACGAAAGCGATTGAGAAGACAGAAACAGAACGTATGATCTCAGTGAGTACGAAAAGTGACAGTAACTTAATTAACACCGTCAACAAGTATTATGAGGGGCATAAGGGCCCATATTCCAATTGAAGAAATTATTCTCATAACGAGGAAAGACAACACGTCGGGTCAACGCGTTCCCACCGGCAGAGTAAAACTCTGGTTTAGAGGAGGACAGTTGGCAAAACAGATAAAGTTGTTTTTTTCCAAAATAGATGTCAAACCTTTTGGGCAGTTTTCCCAATGTTTTAGGTGCTACCGTTTCGGCCATAGGGCACAACCTTGTAAGAGTGGGTTGAAATGTCACAAATGTCAGGAGCACAACAGCGAAATAATCTGCTCGGGGCTAGCCTGTGCCAACTGCAAGGGGGAGCACGTTGCCACTCATCTGCAGTGCGGGGCCAGGAAAAAAGAATACGCCATACAAAAGTGTATGACACTAGAGAACCTTACCAGGAAGGAGGTCAGGGATAGGTACCCAACACTTTTTGACAGGATTTCTCCCAACCTGGGGGATCAAGGGGAATTTCCCCGTCCCATCTGGCAATCTAGTCACCACCCAGAACTCATTAACAACAGTGCAGAAGCTGCCAGGGAAATCCATTCGGTTGCCTCATTCGCCGAGGTGACCTAAGCTAACAAGGTGGCATCCCGCAATGCAGAGGCGGCCAAGGCAGCAGCAAACATGGCGGAGTGGAGGAATGCGATTAATGCTGAGAGTTGCCAAATTCGGAAAAAATTTATTAGAAGTTCAGCTGAGGTGTACTCTCTGGCCCAGGTTAAGTTAAACGCATTGGGAGCCAAACTCACAGCATTCCTAGTCGATCCAACAAATGCCATGAAAGGGGATTCAATTGCAAATAAATTTATAGAGGAAATCAGAGAGTTTGTCAATACAACAAATGCAGAACTAGATAGGCGGCAAATTGCCCTAGGGATGGAAGAGGAGTCACGAATCACTAATTAATGAAGATCCTGCAATTTAACATACAAAGTCTGACATTCAACAACAACAAACAACTCCTGAACATGTTTCTGATAAACAATGACATCCTCTCGGAGATTTGCTCAACAACGCAGACTGTAGCATCCTAGACTATAATTTCTTCTGCAAACCCAGGGATGACGGATATGGTAGGGTAGGCATCTACATTAGAAAAAGTATTCAATTTAGCATCTTGAAAGTAAATAACGACCTAGAAACTTTAGCAATTAGGGCTCTGAACCTCAAGCGCAACTTCAATATCTTTAGCATATATGCTGCGCCTTCATTGACTCTCCCACAATTCAAAGCGGGCATAAAAAATATGTTCGAATTTGCAGCGTCTCTTTACTATCCATCAATCGTGGGAGGGGACTTTAACGCAAAGTCTTCTATCTGGAGTAACGAGACCAGTGACCGCAAGGGTCGCTGCATTGAAAATGCCACCCGAGAGGCGGGATTCATCTGTCTAAACGACGGGTCACCAACCTTCTCTCGGAACCCAACGCAATTCTCAGCTCTCGACCTCTCGTTTTCCAGCTATAGAAACGGAAGTATTAACTGGCAAGTCCTTAAAACTAAAATAACTAACAGCAACCACTTTCCAATCGTAATTTCGTTCGAAGGGCTGGATGCCTCCCCTCGAGGCAAGAAGGTCCTGCACAACAGAATCTCCCGGATTCTATGAGCAAGCCATTTCGCTGCACTGGAGGAACTCAACGATAGGGTAGCTTCGTTAAGCTCAAAAAACACGGTCACCATCCCTAACAGCAACAAATACGTAGCTAAGAAATATTGGAATGAGGTAACAGAGAAACTCTTTCGCGTGAGAAACGCCTGTAGACAAAAGTACTATTTCACTAAAAAACTGGATGATGCCAGAGCTACTTTAGAAGCCGATTAAAACCTCCAAAACCATATAAAAAATCGTAGAAGGCAAAACCTCTCAAAATTTATTGAGGAGGTTTCTACTTCGCCCTTTATGTGGAGCAGAGTGAAGAACCTCAAGAAGTTCGGACAGGTCAAAAACATAGGAAAAAAATGGACGGACGAGGACGACAAAAGTTTCCTCACCATGATTAAAGATAGTAGACCCCCCATTAACACTCTTTCCCCCTGGATCGGACCAGGAGATCCTGAACCTTTAGAACTGGAGGATTTCCTTACCTTCCCAAAATCTAGGAATCCCAATTCGGCAAGGGGCCCGGACGGCATCTCTTTCAGAATGCTGCAGAAGCTTCCAATGCAGAAAAAAAAGGGCCGTTTTTGAAATATTAAATTGGGCATGGCTGAGTGGCTTTATCCCAGAAGTTTGGCGCAGGATCAAGGTGGTTCCCGTCCCCAAGAAGAATGCGGACCCCACCTACATCCAAAACCACAGACCCATCTGTCTCATTAACACGCTTTTCAAAGCCATAGAGGGGTTAATAAAACTAAGGCTGGATGAGCACATAGCAACCTGTGACCTGCTGCCGGCCAGGTCTTATGCCTTCAGGAGGAACCGATCCACAGCACTGTGTATCAACGACCTTATCAACAAGGTCCTGGCGTTGAAAGCGAGGGGAAATCAGGTTGTGGCGGCTTGTCTCGATCTGCAGAAAACTTTTGACTGCGTTAGAGTGGATACACTAGAGAATAGGTTGAGGGATATGCAGTTCGACCCAAGCCTCACGGCGTGGATTGCCAGTTTCCTCAACAGGCGTATACTCATCAAGGGGAAAAGTGAGGTAGAGGTCAACAGAGGTGTTAGCCAGGGAAGTTGTCTTAGTCCAACCCTATTCAACCTTTACACAGCTGGACTGCATGGTATCAACAGTCACAATTGTTTACTTTTCCAATATGCTGATGACTTTTTCATTGTTTGTTTCCACAAAGATCTCTCCAGTGCGAAACGTATTCTGATAGACAGCATAGACAAGTTCGAGGAGAAATGCAATAGGCTGAATCTATCATTCAATCCGACTAAATCCAAGGTAATTAACTTCAACAACCGTAAAACGGCGCTGAATATCCTGCATCAAGGGGTTGAAATTAGGGAAGTAGATCAGATTAAATATTTAGGCAGAACAATCTCAGCTAACAACTCAGCCGCCGGTCACATTGAGAAGGCCATTTTAGATTCAAACAGGAACTGTGCATTCCTCAGACTACTCAGTGGATGCCACTATGGGATCAGCCCAAAGAGAGGACTTATTTTACACAAGGCCTTCGTCAGAAGCAGGCTAGAATACGCGTGCTCGTCATTCTGCAACCTGTCCAAATCTGCCTTGGCCAAGATCAAATCCCACTGCAACCACCACCTTAGGAAGTCGTTAGGCCTGATAGTCTGTACGCCTGTCCCGATCTTATATCACATGGCAGGAGAGCTCCCACCCGAATACAGAATGAGATTCCTGGCGGCAAAAGAGCTGGCCAAGGTGTTTGCATTTAACCTTCCTGCTAGGGAAACAGTCTCAGCAAATAGGGATATAAACTCGGGCTACGCTAAGGCATTTCGGGAATTTGGCAACATACTGGAAAGAGTAGAGGTTTTTGAGAGCAGTACTTCGCACTTCAATAAAATTAGTTCGGACATAGACTTTTTCAAGGGCATAGCGGCTAACAAACACTCGATTGACCATTTGGCAAGGGCACATTTGGCAAGGGGAGGCTTTGAGACCTACTACACGGACGGGTCAATCGCAGAGGGGCACTCAAATGCCGCGTTTTTGCATGATAGATCAGGCTTCTTAGACAGCTTTTACACGCATAAAACCCTATCCTCACTCTCCGCTGAACTGTTGGCTATCGAGAAAGCCTTGGATCACGCCATTTCGAGCAACTTCCCTCGTGTCGCGATCCTGACGGACAGCAGAAACGGAGCTCTTATCCTGGCCAAGACCATTCAAGACAACTCTATCGCCTACAAATTCAGAGAGAAGATTAACCACTGCCAATCTTTAAAAACGGTAGAGGTGCACTACATACCTGGACACACGAACATTCCCCAGAACACGTCAGTAGACACAGCCGCCAAGGAAGCCCATAGACGGGGCAAATTCATAGTAATGAAATGGAATATAAAGGATGCACTATGTGAAATACACAGAACCCTAAAAGCAGAATGTGAAAGAGAGTATGCCGAGTTTGCAAGCGCCAAACAAAGAGGATACTGCTCGCTTATACCATCTACCTCCTCCAAACCTTGGTTCCTAAACAAAACCAAACTAAAAGCCATTGACGCTAAAAGAATCAACAGACTGTTAAGCGGTAACGCATTCGATAGGCACACAATCGCCAAGATGCACGTCGTACCTAGTAACATTTGTGATACATGCGATAGTATCGATAACGCTTCGCACGTAATAATTAAGTGTACCAAATATAACTCAACAAGACTAAATTTCCCATCTCTAAGTAAATATAATGATATTTACAAATTTCTGAAAAAGAAGACATTACCTCGTACCAAACATTAGTCGACTTCATTGACAAAATCGACGTAAAACTATAAGTTACACACCAAATCTACAACTATTTGACTTGGCAATTTCCACCTTCACACAGGCGGGCGGCCAAATAATCCCACGCTACTCAAGGGTAGCATGGTAACTTAAAACCCAAAAAAAAAGAAAAAAAAATTTTCAAGCCTCTACCTCAACTAGAAGTATTTTTGGCCTCCCTCCCATACAACAGGAACCACTGTGCACTGGTGGCCAACAAGGCGCTCAGACAACAAGAATTGGAAGTCAAAGAAGCGGCACTTCAACTGACGTTGAAGGACTACTTCTACTCAGAGACTCCGGCGTAATTTTTTAGGAACATATGACGCACAAGTGGACAAGGTCTACAGAAGAGTGGCTAACTGAGTGAGGAAGGCACTACCAAAACTGAAGAATGAGGCCATGCATAGACCTTTATCAGAGGCGACGGCTGATACAAGTTCCAGCTATGCTCAATTCACGAGGCGTTACAAACAGCAAGGTCCGCCGCTGATATGGAAGAGGTTTTTGAAAAAGACATTGAGGAGAGATTCAAACCTTTCCAGATGGCATAGACAAAGAGGTCCGACTTTGTCTCTGAAAAACTTATAGAGACTCATCAAATGGAACTCCCAGTGACCCCGATTACACTGCAGGAAATCAAAAATGATATTCAAAGACTACAAATTAAAAAAGGCCCGGGAAATAATGCAATTGACAACAAGGTGATCAAAGCATTGCCACACAGAACTTTAATGTTCCTCCTGCTGATATTCAACGCTGCGCCACAAGGCGTATAAAGAAGCCCATATCATGATGATTCTCAAACCAAAAAAATCACCTGAAGACATGGGCAACTACAGACCAATTAATTTGCTCCCCATGTTTGGGAAACTCTTTGAGCGCTGCATATTGAGAAGACTGCTGGCTACCTTAAAGTTTAATGAGACCATTCCCAATTTCCAATATGGATTCAGAACTCGTCACGGAACACCAGAACAACTACATAGAATGACTGAATGCATCCTCGATGGGTTTCAAAGAAAGCTAAACGTAGTGGACTAGATGGACTCTTATGTAAAATCAAAGACATGCTCAGCCCGCACCTTTATACAGTAATCAAAAGCTTCCTCTCTCAAGGATGTTTCAGAGTGATACAAAATGGCACTTAATCTATTCGAGCCAGAGTTCCACAAGGCAGTGTGCTAGGGCCATTTTATACACGATTTTTACCCACGACATTTCGCAACTAACTGGTTTTAGTCCATCTCGTCATCAATCTCTCACAGTGGCGACATTTGCTGATGACACAGCGTTACTGGCTCGAACAGACTGTTTATATGAGGCCACGGATATACTGCAACGCTATTTAAACAAATTCGAAAACTGGTCATGCAGATGGAACACAAGCTTAAACCCGGACAAATCTGCTGTTGTAACACATACCTTAAGACGAAAAACATGCCCTGGTATTTTCTTGCACGGTTTTCTAGTTTCGTGAACACGAATATATTGGCATCACCCTGGACACCCGCCTGACATATGCCAGCCATATTAAGCAAACCAAGGGCAAGCTCGAGGACAAGGCAAGTTAATTATACTGGTTACTCCAAGCTGACAACAAATTAAATCTTAAGAATAAGGGCTAATATGTCAGGCCATATTGGCCCCTATTTGGAGATCGCGGCTAAAACTAACTTGGGGAAAAATAAAAACATTCCAAAACAAAATACAGCGTAGAATCACTGGAGCAGAGTGATTTCTGCGCAATAAGGACATTTCGAGAGACTTCAAGATCCCATAGTGGGAGATGTCGTCAACTCCCAAGCTGCCAGTTATATTGACCAACTCAGCACACACCCAAACGCGCTAGCCAGAAGGCTCGCCAGAGACGCACACAGACGAAGACTGACCAGAATTCATCCGGTTGACTTAACAAAAAGGAAAATTTAAACTTAACCCATATAACGCACACAAAAGGACTCACTGCATGCACTGCACTAGATTACATATAATCCATAATAATTGAATTCGTCCACTACCCACCATATAAGTATCTCTTATAGTTACAGAAATTGGTGAAATTGTTAAGTTATCTGTGATATGTAAATTTAGCAATATCTACCATTAAAAAAAAGCTCTACTATACTATAATTTACTACTTTAGAGTTTCCCCTGATGTCCTGGTGGCCGGGACCCATATAAGGCTGATGGCAAATTGCTGAGCCATCTCGTGAAGAGATTTACGGCAGTCTACCACGGTGGCCGAGTTCGAGGAAATCGCATTATGCGATTTGATCGCATTATGCGATTTGATCGCAGCTTGGCTGTCATAATATATATTTACACTAGTTAACATGACTGTAACCTCCTGAAGGCAGTTCAGTGTTTCCCTGAATGCAGTGTTTCCGCTTGGAAAACGCTACAGTGATTTGGGAGCCTGAAGAAGCTCTTTTTGTTCAGCCGTTCCCGATTATATTCCTCCTCCGACCTTGTTGTTCATCTTCGGTCCATCGGTGAAGATGTTGATGGCCCCTTCTGGGCCTGGAGGTCCCTCGAGCCACTCGTCTCTGTGAGGGACATTGAAAATTTTCTGTATAATCCTTTGGAAGGCAGTAGTCTGTTTTTGTGGGGATGACACTGCTATTAAGTATTGATGAGTAACCTATGTACTGTGGTACCCATTAGTCGGAATCTCTTAGACGTATAGCTGCCATTTCTGCCCGCTCCTTTCCTGCATGGACAAGGTTCTGGAGGCAAAGAATGGCATTTAGCACATCATTTGTAGTAGTTCGAAGAGCTCCACAGATGCAAATGTTAGCAGTTCGTTGAACTCGGCACAGTTGTTTGGGGATCATCCTCTTTGATAGGACCGGCCACCACACTGTAACTCTATAGAGTAGTTTTGGTCTAACTATTGCTAGATATATCCATTCGACTATGCTTGGGTTCATGCCCCATTTTAAGCCAATAGCTTTTTTGCATGTATAGAGGGCTATCCTAGCCTTTTTTACTCTGTCCTTTGTGTTCAGATTCCAGTTTAGCTTCTTGTCAATTACCAACCCTAAGTAACTGGCACTGTCGCTGAAGGAGAGCCTGCATCCGTTTAGTGTTAGAGGTTTGAGAGGCGGAATCATGTATTTATTTGTAAATAACGCAAGTTCCGTTTTTGAGGGACTAACTTCCAGTCCTCGAGATTCTGTCCATTATGAGATTGTTTGAGGGTATTTTCCCGAAAAGATAATTGCAACGTCATTTGAACTACTTCATGAAGTGCCGTTTCCATGGATTTTCCTTTTCGGTAGGCATGCTGTGCGCTTGACAGCATCTGGGTCATTGCCCCCATTGCAGATTAATAAGTTAGAGTTTGGGATGGAGCTGAAAAGTGACTTACTCCTTATTTTTGTTTCCGAGCTCTCCCATTGCTCATCCCATCAGGCCTGTGTCTGACCTTCCGTTGTCGCTGGTTAGCTTGCGAACGAGATCACTGGGAGGATCGCTTTCCTCGTCCGCCATATAGAATGACATCAGTATTAGATAACTCCGCATTGCAGCATTAACCCACCGCCGTGTTGTCAAAATTGCTTAAGCTATAAAGCAGAAAGATATTTAAGTGCTTTCTTGCAAGAATACAGGTACGGATTTTACCTTCGTTTTGATTATTAGCTTATGCTCCTTCGTTGCTAATCCACAGACCTTGTCTCCCACTTCCCAAGGCTCATGGATTAGAACTACGTCTGATCCGCTCTCATCCAAGTGGACTATCAGAGCAGCAGATGCTGCTTTACAGTGATGGAGATTGATCTGTAGAAGCCTCAGGGACATCGTCAGAGTTATCCACCATTGTACTGTCGGCATCTGAATCGTCGTCGACTGTATCGCCTCAAAGTAGAGTATTAGCTCTGTATCGGACGAGTAGCCTTCTTTGGCCGGCTCTAGCACGCTGTCGGGTGCTTGGATCTCCGAGGCAACATCTTGTTCGACTTGGTTGTCAACAGGACTTGCCTTGGCCGCTGCATCCGACTTGAACACCTTTATGGTAACCAAGCTGAAGATGAAGTTCGGCTCGCCTTTAGCTGCCTCTATTGGGGCCAGCGACTCTTTTTTGAGAACGACTACCGCCTGGTACCGCCTTTGACCACATTCCATTTCGAGGTTGGAAGGTGTGGGTTGCATCGCTGCAACATCTTCAGGATGGATGTTTCTCCAGAAGTTCGAAGCAGCGGTCGGCCAGTGCCGCTTCCACCCACTTCCACTGGATTCAGGGAATCTTGGCATCCTTTATCCAAAATACCGATCAGCGTCCTTTCTTTGGCAATCTGCGCGAACGAGATGTTGGCCAGTACTTTGGAGCTTGTCCAGGAGTCTCCTGAGAGCGCTGCCTTTTGGGTTGAGGGGCTTCTTTCTTCGACGGGGCTACCTTCTTCGTCGCCTCTTTGTCGAAGTTAGGGTGCACCTTTGATGTCCACTCGACCATCTACCGCCACTTGTCAGTTGGACTGGACATTTGGCTTGCATTTTTCTGCCGCCGTACAGTGGGACATTCGGCCATTTCAGCTTGCTAAACTAATAACCTCTGAACAAATTACGATATCTTCATGAAAAAATCTGCGTTTTAAAGATAAATTTTGGATAGACGTTTATCAGAGGCGACGGCGACTGATACAAGTTCCAGCTATGCTCATTGGAAATTCTCAAACCAAAAAAATCACCTGAAGACATGGGCAACTACAGACCAATTAATTTGCTCCCCATGTTTGGGAAACTCTTTGAGCGCTGCATATTGAGAAGACTGCTGGCTACCTTAAAGTTTAATGAGACCATTCCCAATTTCCAATATGGATTCAGAACTCGTCACGGAACACCAGAACAACTACATAGAATGACTGAATGCATCCTCGATGGGTTTCAAAGAAAGCTAAACGTAGTGGACTAGATGGACTCTTATGTAAAATCAAAGACATGCTCAGCCCGCACCTTTATACAGTAATCAAAAGCTTCCTCTCTCAAGGATGTTTCAGAGTGATACAAAATGGCACTTAATCTATTCGAGCCAGAGTTCCACAAGGCAGTGTGCTAGGGCCATTTTATACACGATTTTTACCCACGACATTTCGCAACTAACTGGTTTTAGTCCATCTCGTCATCAATCTCTCACAGTGGCGACATTTGCTGATGACACAGCGTTACTGGCTCGAACAGACTGTTTATATGAGGCCACGGATATACTGCAACGCTATTTAAACAAATTCGAAAACTGGTCATGCAGATGGAACACAAGCTTAAACCCGGACAAATCTGCTGTTGTAACACATACCTTAAGACGAAAAACATGCCCTGGTATTTTCTTGCACGGTTTTCTAGTTTCGTGAACACGAATATATTGGCATCACCCTGGACACCCGCCTGACATATGCCAGCCATATTAAGCAAACCAAGGGCAAGCTCGAGGACAAGGCAAGTTAATTATACTGGTTACTCCAAGCTGACAACAAATTAAATCTTAAGAATAAGGGCTAATATGTCAGGCCATATTGGCCCCTATTTGGAGATCGCGGCTAAAACTAACTTGGGGAAAAATAAAAACATTCCAAAACAAAATACAGCGTAGAATCACTGGAGCAGAGTGATTTCTGCGCAATAAGGACATTTCGAGAGACTTCAAGATCCCATAGTGGGAGATGTCGTCAACTCCCAAGCTGCCAGTTATATTGACCAACTCAGCACACACCCAAACGCGCTAGCCAGAAGGCTCGCCAGAGACGCACACAGACGAAGACTGACCAGAATTCATCCGGTTGACTTAACAAAAAGGAAAATTTAAACTTAACCCATATAACGCACACAAAAGGACTCACTGCATGCACTGCACTAGATTACATATAATCCATAATAATTGAATTCGTCCACTACCCACCATATAAGTATCTCTTATAGTTACAGAAATTGGTGAAATTGTTAAGTTATCTGTGATATGTAAATTTAGCAATATCTACCATTAAAAAAAAGCTCTACTATACTATAATTTACTACTTTAGAGTTTCCCCTGATGTCCTGGTGGCCGGGACCCATATAAGGCTGATGGCAAATTGCTGAGCCATCTCGTGAAGAGATTTACGGCAGTCTACCACGGTGGCCGAGTTCGAGGAAATCGCATTATGCGATTTGATCGCATTATGCGATTTGATCGCAGCTTGGCTGTCATAATATATATTTACACTAGTTAACATGACTGTAACCTCCTGAAGGCAGTTCAGTGTTTCCCTGAATGCAGTGTTTCCGCTTGGAAAACGCTACAGTGATTTGGGAGCCTGAAGAAGCTCTTTTTGTTCAGCCGTTCCCGATTATATTCCTCCTCCGACCTTGTTGTTCATCTTCGGTCCATCGGTGAAGATGTTAATGGCCCCTTCTGGGCCTGGAGGTCCCTCGAGCCACTCGTCTCTGTGAGGGACATTGAAAATTTTCTGTATAATCCTTTGGAAGGCAGTAGTCTGTTTTTGTGGGGATGACACTGCTATTAAGTATTGATGAGTAACCTATGTACTGTGGTACCCATTAGTCGGAATCTCTTAGACGTATAGCTGCCATTTCTGCCCGCTCCTTTCCTGCATGGACAAGGTTCTGGAGGCAAAGAATGGCATTTAGCACATCATTTGTAGTAGTTCGAAGAGCTCCACAGATGCAAATGTTAGCAGTTCGTTGAACTCGGCACAGTTGTTTGGGGATCATCCTCTTTGATAGGACCGGCCACCACACTGTAACTCTATAGAGTAGTTTTGGTCTAACTATTGCTAGATATATCCATTCGACTATGCTTGGGTTCATGCCCCATTTTAAGCCAATAGCTTTTTTGCATGTATAGAGGGCTATCCTAGCCTTTTTTACTCTGTCCTTTGTGTTCAGATTCCAGTTTAGCTTCTTGTCAATTACCAACCCTAAGTAACTGGCACTGTCGCTGAAGGAGAGCCTGCATCCGTTTAGTGTTAGAGGTTTGAGAGGCGGAATCATGTATTTATTTGTAAATAACGCAAGTTCCGTTTTTGAGGGACTAACTTCCAGTCCTCGAGATTCTGTCCATTATGAGATTGTTTGAGGGTATTTTCCCGAAAAGATAATTGCAACGTCATTTGAACTACTTCATGAAGTGCCGTTTCCATGGATTTTCCTTTTCGGTAGGCATGCTGTGCGCTTGACAGCATCTGGGTCATTGCCCCCATTGCAGATTAATAAGTTAGAGTTTGGGATGGAGCTGAAAAGTGACTTACTCCTTATTTTTGTTTCCGAGCTCTCCCATTGCTCATCCCATCAGGCCTGTGTCTGACCTTCCGTTGTCGCTGGTTAGCTTGCGAACGAGATCACTGGGAGGATCGCTTTCCTCGTCCGCCATATAGAATGACATCAGTATTAGATAACTCCGCATTGCAGCATTAACCCACCGCCGTGTTGTCAAAATTGCTTAAGCTATAAAGCAGAAAGATATTTAAGTGCTTTCTTGCAAGAATACAGGTACGGATTTTACCTTCGTTTTGATTATTAGCTTATGCTCCTTCGTTGCTAATCCACAGACCTTGTCTCCCACTTCCCAAGGCTCATGGATTAGAACTACGTCTGATCCGCTCTCATCCAAGTGGACTATCAGAGCAGCAGATGCTGCTTTACAGTGATGGAGATTGATCTGTAGAAGCCTCAGGGACATCGTCAGAGTTATCCACCATTGTACTGTCGGCATCTGAATCGTCGTCGACTGTATCGCCTCAAAGTAGAGTATTAGCTCTGTATCGGACGAGTAGCCTTCTTTGGCCGGCTCTAGCACGCTGTCGGGTGCTTGGATCTCCGAGGCAACATCTTGTTCGACTTGGTTGTCAACAGGACTTGCCTTGGCCGCTGCATCCGACTTGAACACCTTTATGGTAACCAAGCTGAAGATGAAGTTCGGCTCGCCTTTAGCTGCCTCTATTGGGGCCAGCGACTCTTTTTTGAGAACGACTACCGCCTGGTACCGCCTTTGACCACATTCCATTTCGAGGTTGGAAGGTGTGGGTTGCATCGCTGCAACATCTTCAGGATGGATGTTTCTCCAGAAGTTCGAAGCAGCGGTCGGCCAGTGCCGCTTCCACCCACTTCCACTGGATTCAGGGAATCTTGGCATCCTTTATCCAAAATACCGATCAGCGTCCTTTCTTTGGCAATCTGCGCGAACGAGATGTTGGCCAGTACTTTGGAGCTTGTCCAGGAGTCTCCTGAGAGCGCTGCCTTTTGGGTTGAGGGGCTTCTTTCTTCGACGGGGCTACCTTCTTCGTCGCCTCTTTGTCGAAGTTAGGGTGCACCTTTGATGTCCACTCGACCATCTACCGCCACTTGTCAGTTGGACTGGACATTTGGCTTGCATTTTTCTGCCGCCGTACAGTGGGACATTCGGCCATTTCAGCTTGCTAAACTAATAACCTCTGAACAAATTACGATATCTTCATGAAAAAATCTGCGTTTTAAAGATAAATTTTGGATAGACGTTTATCAGAGGCGACGGCTGATACAAGTTCCAGCTATGCTCATTGGAAATTCTCAAACCAAAAAAATCACCTGAAGACATGGGCAACTACAGACCAATTAATTTGCTCCCCATGTTTGGGAAACTCTTTGAGCGCTGCATATTGAGAAGACTGCTGGCTACCTTAAAGTTTAATGAGACCATTCCCAATTTCCAATATGGATTCAGAACTCGTCACGGAACACCAGAACAACTACATAGAATGACTGAATGCATCCTCGATGGGTTTCAAAGAAAGCTATACGTAGTGGACTAGATGGACTCTTATGTAAAATCAAAGACATGCTCAGCCCGCAACTTTATACAGTAATCAAAAGCTTCCTCTCTCAAGGATGTTTCAGAGTGAAAAAAAATTTCACAGTCCATCAACTTAATCTATTCGAGCCAGAGTTTCACAAGGCAGTGTGCTAGGGCCATTTTATACACGATCTTTACCCACGACATGTCGCAACCAACTGGTTTAAGTCCATCTCGTCATCAATCTCTCACAGTGGCGACATTTGCTGATGAAACAGCGTTACTGGCTCGAACAGACTGTTTATATGAGGCCACGGATATACTGCAACACTCTTTAAACAAATTCGAAAACTGGTCATGGAATACAAGTTTGAGCCCGGACAAATGTGCTGTTGTAACACATACCTTAAGACGAAAAACATGCCCTGGTATTTTCTTGCACGGTTTTCTAGTTTCGTGAACACGAATATCTTGGCATCACCCTGGACACCCGCCTGACATATGCCAGCCATATTAAGCAAACCAAGGGCAAGCTCGAGGACAAGGCAAGTTAACTATACTGGTTACTCCAAGCTGACAACAAATTAAATCTTAAGAATAAGGGCTAATATGTCAGACCATATTGGCCCCTATTTGGAGATCGCGGCTAAAACTAACTTGGGGAAAAATAAAAACATTCCAAAACAAAATACAGCGTAGAATCACTGGAGCAGAGTGATTTCTGCGCAATAAGGAAATTTCGAGAGACCTCAAGATGCCTCAGTGGAAGATGTCATCGACTCCCAAGCTGCCAGTTATATTGACAAACTTAGGACACACCCAAACGCGCTAGCCAGAAGGCTCGGCAGAGACGCACACAGACGAAGACTGACCAGAATTCATCCGGTTGACTCAATAAAAAAGAAAATTTAACCTTACCCAGTAGTCCTAAACCTTTATAAGGTATACTGTACCGGCTGAGTCGAAAAAGCCTTTCCGATATTTTAGAGCAAGCCAAATTTCCAAGACCATGGAATCCAACGCACTTTTGGTTATTTTATTTTTATTAACCTTTATTGCATATAAATTCATTTAATAGTAAGGAGAGCGGCGACGCTTAAAAAGTTTCTTGTTGTTCTCTCTCTCTCTCTTCTTATTACCGATTGATTTATCGCTATTTGTTATCGATAGACAAATATTTCAGTCTGACCATATTAAAAGCAAAAATATTTTAAATATAATTGAAGGATGGTTACAAATATTTGTAAGTGATTGGTACATATTGGCGGCAACATTCCCCCATTCGTAAATGAGCCATATGGGCTTTATTTACTCACTTTTACGCCGACATCCAGTACAGCTATTTTCGTAGAAAGCCTCTTCATGATACCTCGATGAGTTTGTATGGTTGCACGCCTGACTTGTCCATCTTTTGCGGTGACTACGTTGATAACGGTCCTTTCGGCCATAGGTTCCTGGACAAATTTTCGTCGACGACAATAACAACGCTTCCGACGACTATTGGATCGGACTTCTCAAACCATTTTATGCTTTTGGTGAGGACCGGGGTATATTCCTTTAACCAACGCTTCCAGAAATTGTCGCCGAAGAGCTGAGTTTGGTTCCAGCGCTGTCGCAAGTCCATGTCGACGCTGCATATTGACTTATAGCCATCAACTGAACCTAAGAGCAAGTGATTTGGAGTTAAAGCCACATCATCTGCCGAGTCAAGGCTCACAAATGATAGTGGGCGTGAATTGATGATCAGTTCGGCTGCCGTTAGTGCGCTCCGCAGAGTTCGTCGTTGAAGGAATAGTTTGGGCAAATGGTTTTCAGCACATTTTTTGTTGACCTGATAAGGCGCTCCCAGGCGCCACCCATGTGAGGTGCACACGGAGGATTGAAGCGCCATTTGATGGGATCGTACTTCACCGCGATATCGTCGAAATCAATATTGTGCAGTTCTTCTTAGAGTACCCTTTCTATAGATCCAAAATTGGTTCCGTTGTCTGAGAAGATTTCCGACGGAGTCCCACGTCTTTCCATGAAATTGCGAAGGCACATAATGCACGAGCTGGTGTCCAATATGTATGCGATCTCAAAGTGCACTGCGCGAAGTGTTAAGCACGTAATCAGAACTACCCATCTCTTTTCCTTATGCCTGCCAACGTTTGCAAGAATTGAATTACAAGTAGTAATTTTACAGGTGAATGGTTTCTCATAGGTGGCTAATATTGTTGGTGGAACTGGTGCCATTTGTGGTGGCTTTGGAACTGCTGCATTATTTTTGCATTTTTGGCATGTACTGCGTACAGCTTTGTATAAGACGCGAAGTTTCGAGATGTAATACGCTGATTTTACGCTGTTGATGATCGTCTCATGAGCCATATGATGATGCTCCTCGTGGTAGTTCCTAACGATAAGGAACGTAATATGGCTTCGTCTTAGTAGTATAATAGCATCGTCTCTGCAGTTAATTTCGTTAGATCTACCTTGCGCCGGCAAGACTCCTTTATGATCGATGTACGGGTTCAGTCCTCTTAGCTCACTTTGCTTGTTAAGCAGCAGTCCCGTTGATAACGTGCTGACCTCATTAGAATACTCGCCTGCTTGAGCCTGCTTAACGAGTAGATTCTTTGCTCGACTGATCAAATCTGGATTGATCTTGTTTGGTACGGTCCAAATCTTCATTAGAGCCTTTAAACTGTCGATGTACAGAAGAAATGTCGCGAATGCTCTGTACAAACGTCGCCATTGAGAAAAGTACTCGACGTTTATAAGTTCCATGGACTTCCCTGTCGTAACAAATACATGCTTCTTTAGTTCTGTTGTATCGATGTTCTTGGAACTAAAACTATATTCTGGCCATTGATTATCCTGGGATGTCAAGAAATCAGGTACTTGCAACCACTGCTGAATTTCCACTGAGCTAGTAACTTTGGTAGCTTTGTCTGCAACGTTTAATTTGGTCGGAATCCAGTGCCATTGCTTGATACCGGAGTTTTGTAGTATTTCCCCAACGCGAAGCATTACGAACTGTTGAAAGTTTTGAGGGTCCATTTTCAACCATTGTAAGACAGTCTTGGAATCCGACCAATAAGTGATGTTGTCAATTTTCAGGCCACGCGTTTTAATGATTTTTTGCGCCATCCGTATTTCAGTTATTGCAGCCTGCAACTCCATTCGTGGGATGGTCATCGGTTTTAGTGGGGCCACCTTTTTTTTGTTGCCACCAATGTGACATGTACGGCCGCATCTAGCTGAACGCGAACGTAGCAAACAGCTGCATATGCGTATTCGCTGGCATCGACGAACACATGAAGATCCACTTGCGTTGCCTTCTTAAGGTTTTGAGAATAGCACCTAGGAATTTCGAGCGACTGGATTTATGGTAATAATCGTTTCCACTGTCTCCAGCTATCGTAGAGAGCTTGAGGTAGCTCTTCGTCCCACCCAACATTGGATCGCCATACTACTGCAGAAGTATCTTCAGTCCAGCGGTGTAACAGGGTACCAGATCCAATGGGTCGAAGACTGACATGAGCACATGCAGGTAGGAGTGATACTCTCAGCCAGAACGTCTCGTCGAAGACGTGCAAACCTGAGAATATACTTGAAAAGATCAGAGCGTGGTTCCCAATACATACCAAGGATCTTCTCAGTATCACCGAATTGGACTTTCGAATGCACCGCAGTTAATGCCCAATTTCGCGAACGAGATTTGCTATTTTCAGAGCCTCTTGATCGCTGTCTATGGTGTCAATATAGTCATCAACATAATGTGCTTTTTGGATAGCTTCGTATACTCGTGGGTACTTCTGGCGATATGGTTCAACATCCTATTTCGCACGTAGTGTGCGATGCATGGCGCGCAGCTAATACCGAAAACATATGACATAACATATGAGATGGTTTCTCCGCTATCTCTGTTGTACCACAAAAATCTCTGTGCATATCCTATCCTATCGCGCTTGATCTTATTTTTCAAGCAATTTAGCCAATTGAGCGCGTTTTGGTAACTTTCGGGGATAATGCAATTTTTGCCGCGCCACAAAAGTCCCACATCAAATCGACCATTTACTTTCACGCATGTTCGATCTAGAATCTCCAAGGTTCTTTCGTCGTCTTTTGACTGCAGTGTTTGGGGCTTGACTGACTCTAGACTGAAGCTTTCCTTAACAATATCGTGTAACTCTTTCCAATCGAATTCACAGTGATGCATAGTCCAGTGTCTGATCGAGTTCGACGTACCCTGAACGCCCCAGCCTAACAAGCATTTTGACGCAATTGGTTCGTTATGTATTGCTTGGCGTAGTTTGCGTGGAACTGCAATTTTCCAATTGTCTGCGCCGATGAGCAACATAGGCTGAATGTTGTCGTAAGATCGTAGTGGGACATCTTTAAGATACGGATAGTTTTTTCGCAGGTCGTCGGCATTCACTGACTGCTTTGGGAGAGCCAGGCTACGAAAAGTGTGGACGTTGTTCAGCCAATAACGCCTGTCGCCATTTGAGCCAGAAATTTGCATTGATGTTCGTAAGGAGGAGCTCTCGTTCCGCGTAGCTTCACTGGTATATTGCAAGCATATAGGCACAGGCATGCCCTCAACGCCGAAATTATTAAAGATTGCTTCATCTATTAAAGTTACGGAAGAGCCTTCGTTCTATCAGTATCACGAAGGTTTACTGGAATTATGCGAAAATAGTTATTTTTGTTCGTACTGTTATGCGTACTTACGATGGCCTAATCCGTCGTGTCCTTATCCATTGTACTGGTCTTGAGCGCATCTTTATGAGGCAAAGGGTCATGCTTTTTGGTGCAACGGTTTACTCCACATGCCTTCTTTATGAAACAGCCCTTGCGATGATATTTAAGACGACGATAGCAGACCTTCCCAGCTTTTGCCTTATGCCATCTCTCATCTATTGACAACTGATTTAATTGATTGCACTGAGCAGCGGTGTGATCAGGTTTTCCACATGGCATGCATTTTGTTGTATATTGCTTTGGACGTACGGCGCTATGATCTTCGTAGTGAGTATTTACCGGACTTGCTTTATATGTAAAACGACAAACCACCGTTGAAACCGCCTCGGTTATGTTGTAGAGCCAATCGCTGAACTCTTGAACAGGTTGTTTAGAACCCTTCAAATGCATCGCCCACTCCAGCTTGAGATTATTCGACAACTTGTCAATTAATTCCTTCACCAACATGGAATTATTGAGGTGAGCCTTCAGTTTGCAAGTTTCCATTGTTGCGCATATGTTACGCACCACCAATGCGAACTCTATAAACGATTCAAGTGTGTCTTTAGGGGGCGACATTTTTTTCACCTTTTCAATCATTCTCTCCAGGATGTGCTCTGGTCTACCAAAAAACATTTTTAATGTTTTAATAACGTCAGGATCCATTTAAGGAAGAAGAAGCTTCTCCTTAATCAGTTCCCGGGCCTTGCCTGCAAGGCATTTCTGCAGGCGTAGCATAGGAAAATCCTGCGACTAAAGTGCTGTGGTCACATGTGCTGATAAACATCGGCCATTCTTCGGGATCTCCATGGAATTTCAGCAAGGCCTTGGGTATAGCTTGTCGTACAACCAGTTGAGCATTTGATGGTCTCTTGGTTTCTGCTGCTATAGGTATGGATGCATTTACAGAGACGGGTAAACTTTGTCCATTCATTTCAGCCATAAGACGATATTTTTGTTCTATATAACGCTCCTCTGCGGCCCGTTTCTCCTCCAACATTAATTTTTGTCGATTTATTCCTCTGAGTGGATCCTGTTGTAGTTCACTGTCACACTTTTCAAATGTTGGTGACTCTTGTTGGGTTTTGGTGGTGATTTGTTGAACAGTTTGTATCAATGGTGCATGTAGCGCTTTTTGAGGAATTCCATTGAGGAAACCTTTGGAATTGGTGAGTCACCTTGCTACCTGAGTTATGTACCAGAGAACGGCTTCCGTTGAGCGCAAGAACGTTCATACACTAACAATAGCCGAATAATCAACCCATTCGGCTCAAGCGCTCAACCTGACGCTCGCATATGTTTTCACTCTTGACTCAAAATCATTCGGCTCATTCGGCTCAACAATGATCGTGTCGAATCAAAAAAAAAACTCAAATGAGCAAACTCAACTCGTATGAGCAAACTCATAGAGTTTGAGCATCTGCGCAGCCAACAGAGCTGCCGCTGCATAGCTGATGACTGTGAAGAAGGTGAAACTTAAAATACCTAATTTCATTTTACAATATACTTATTTTGTTATGATAATAATGAAATACGTAATTTTGATTAATCATTAAATTATAATATAATAATACGTTATTTATTTGGCAAAGCCAAAAAAGGAACACTTCATACTTAACATTATTCAATTCATAATTATGACTCAAGCTTATATTTTCATAATTATTATTATTATTTAATTTTTAAATTTTTTGGAATATGAGTTTGTATGAGGTCATTGTTTTTGGGCAATTGGCGCCAGACTGACGCACAAGCGATCGCGAGCGAACCATACAAAAACAATGCACATGCGTTTTGTCGCCAGCTAGACGCAAATCAAATTATTGCAAAAGCAAAATACACGAATGAGCCGTTCACGAGGAACGGCTGAGTTTATTCAATGATTAGCTTCGTCGAGTGAACAAACGTGAGCAAAACATTTCGGGTCGAAGACGTACGTTGTACACGATTGACGTGTTCGTCAGCACGAGCTGACGCTGTGTTTCGCTCAGTTACTCGAATTGAGTAAGAATTTTTGCGTCTGAGCGGACTCAAGGAAAGTTTGAGTATTGCAGTTCTCTGTTATGTACTGCGTCCGCTGCGTCGCTGTGCAACGCTTTCGTCGACTCCAACACACTTAAAATGAAACCATTTTTGGCACTCGTCACACTGGACCCAGCCTCCAGAACCCTTCTTGGTGGAGTGTTTGTTATAGACTCCGCACACATCCATATTTTGTTACGATTTATTCAGTACGTAAATGCTTATATGAAACTATTTTGGTGCCTATTATTATATATGTACTCAACTTTTGATGTCTGGCTGTTGCACTTATAAGTTCGGGAGTTCTCTTTCTCCACAAGCTTCTCTCTGGTGAGGTTGAATCATCTGCCCTTATCAGTCTCATTAGTTTTGCTGTCCCATCCCGTCCAACTAGGCATTACTTTCCTCTCCACCTTCAACTCTGTCTTTCTAACTACTCTGATCAGGAATCTTTCCGTAGCCTTTGCCGACTCTATAACAAATTTTTTTATCTGTTCTCCTTCGATTATAGTACTAACACTGTCAAAACTATCCTAATAAATAACATCTTGTAATAATTTTAAATTATATCTTAAGTTTATCATGTATCTTGCCTACGTCAAGTAATTTTCATTTAATATTTCCCCCTACAGTTTAACTGCACATTGTTAAACTTTAAACAATAAACAATAAACAATAAACCAACGGGATTGCAGTGAAGAAATCACTCGCTATTTCCCAAGTTGTGAAATTCGATTTTGCATTCGTACACATGCATATGTCACTAGCAAGACATTTTTTAAGAATTGTACCGGCGAAGTCGAAAAAGCCTTTCCTATGTTTTGGAGCAAGCGAAATTTCCAAGACCATGGAATCCAACGCACTTTTGGCTATTTTATTTTTATTTTTATTAACCTTTATTGCATATTAATTCATTTAATAATTAGGAATTCGGCAACGCTTAAAAAATTTCGTGTTGTTCTCTCTCTCTTCTTGTTACCGATTTATTTATCGCTATTGGTTATCGATAGACAAATATTTCAGTCTGACCATATTAAAAGGATATTCAAATATTTTAAATATAATTCAAAGATGTTTAAAAATATTTGTAAGTGATTGGTACATATTGTCGGCAACATACACAAAACGACTTACTGCATGCATTACACTAGATTACATATAATCCATAATAATTGAATTCGTCCGCTACCCACCATATGAGTATCTCTTATAGTTACAGAAAGTGGCGAAATTGTTATGTTATCTGTGATATGTAAATTTAACAATATCTACCATTAAAAAAAAGCTCTACTATGCCATAATTTACTACTTTAGAGTTGCCCTCGATGTCCTGGTGGACGGGACCCATATAAGGCTGTTGGCAAATTGCTGAGCCATCTCGTGAAGAGACTTGCGGCAGTCTGCCACGGTGGCCGAGTTCGAGGAAATCGCATTATGCGATTTGATTGCAGCTTGGCTGTCACAATATATATTTACACTGTTAACATGACGGTAACCTCCTGAAGGCAGTTCAGTGCTTCCTTGATTGCAATGACTTCTGCTTGGAAGACGCTACAGTGATTTGGGAAGCTGAAGAAGCTCTTTATGTTCAGCTGTTCCCGATTAGATTCCTTCTCCGACCTTGTTGTTCATATTTTATCCATCGGTAAAGCTGTTAATGGCCCCTTCTTGGCCTCGAGCCATTCGTCTCTGTGAGGGATGAATACATTGAAAAGTTTCTGTATATTAGTATTTCTCGAAGCTTAGATTCATCGCTTGGCACAAGCCGACTTATATTTTACTCTTCATTCTTTTTTTTTCTGTTTTCTTATACCAAATTTATTTTTATTTTTTTTTAATATAAGTACCTGCTGTGCTAAAAACTCTAATCGTTCGATCGTTACACGGCAGATGTTCATCAACTGCTGGTTGTGCGAGAATATGGCACATACTTCTTGCGCTGGCTATAAGCATAATGGGGGTCGCGTTATCGATCTTATTAAGGCTCGCTCCGGCCTTAACTGGACTTGTTGGGACTGTAAGGATATTGAGACAGACGCACAATTAATTTGCTGCTCTTAATTCTGGATTCCGACTGCTCCAAGATAAGTTTTGTGCGATGGAGCTCACTTCAAAACCCTCAACATTTTGACTGAGTCTCCAAAGAGGAAAAAGGGTAATAATTATGTGCCAAATATAAAAAAGATGTTTTTATTTCAGTCCCAAAATCACCTAAATCACCTGTACCTTGATCACCATCGTTAACTAACGTTGGTGATATGGAACCTGTAGCCAGTGACTCTTACCGACAAGCATCTGTATCATTTGCTTCTCACAGGGGTCCTGCCTTGCCGTCAGCAGTAACTCCGCCAACTGTTGCTTCGGTGTTATCACCTCCAACCAATGTGGATTCTTCAAGCACCCAAGTGACCGTCAAATCAACTTTACTTCCTGCTCTCATCACTGCTGATGGCACCGCTGCGTGTGCTCCTAGTGCTGGTGTGCTTGTTGCTGGTGATGCCGACACGGCCGCCGTTGCCCCCTTACCGAGGCCTATTTGGGGTATGGCTCCACCATCTCGCTCTCGCACGGGACGTGAACTTAGTTGAGTGGTTTCTCGGAAAGCGATATTTGTTTACCGCTTAAATCCTGAGATCACATCCGAGGATGTTAGACAACATCTATGCTATTAACTTAATGCTCCCCTTGATGATATAATTGTGACCAAGTTTACATTTACTCATAAGCGTAATATTTCCTCCTTCAAGATTTTCCTCTCTGATTCTTACCTATCTGCATCACTTGAACCGTCAATCTGGCCTAAGCATACAATTATGCACGAGTTCCTACAAAAAGTTTCCAACCCGAGTCCCAATATTACCGGCCCTGCCAATTCAAAAAACTGCACGGCATTCGTGGTCGTCTGAATCGTCTGCCTGCTGCTGGCGTCGGTGACATGTTTGTGGCCACCGTCAAGAAGGGCAAGCCAGAGCTGAGGAAGAAGGTTATGCCTGCTGTGGTGATTCGGCAGCGTAAGCCGTTCCGCAGGAGGGACGGGGTGTTTATATACTTTGAAGACAATGCCGGGGTCATAGTAAACAACAAGGGCGAAATGAAGGGGTCGGCCATCACCGGGCCTGTGGCCAAGGAATGCGCTGACCTGTGGCCCCGTATCGCATCGAATGCAAGCTCTATAGCCTAAGGATTTTCCTTACAAATCTCTAGAATGTTGATTGGTCCATCCTTCACTCCTTATCGAGTATTGACGAATCGGTCAACTCGTTCTATGAAATTATAAACTCTGCTCTAAGCACATATGTTCCTGAGTTCACGGTCCCAGTATCGTCCAAGCCTCCTTGGTTCTCCAGAAATTTGTCGTACTTAAGGAATAAGAAATCTAGAGTTTATAAAAAGTACATGAAAACAGGCTCCACGTTTTTCTTCGCATAATACTCCTCCGCTCGTTCCCAATTCCTATCTGTCAATAGTCAGTGTTATAATTATACCTTTTCCGTTGTAGGTGAAACTTTCGTAATGATCCTAAAACATTATTTTCCTTCGTTAACTCTAAGCGTAAGTCCAATGCGTTTCCTCCTTCCCTTTATTATCTTCATAACTCTGAATCTTATAGCTTCTGGTATTGCTAATTTATTCGCCAAGATATTTGTTTTCCGCTTAAATCCTAATTTCCTTCGTCAACTCTAAGCGTAAGTCCAATGCGTTTCCTCCTTTCCTTTATTTTGTTAATAATACAGAATCTTCTGCTACAGGCATTGCTAATTTATTTGCCACGTTTTTCCAGTCTACATACTCCTCTCATATATCCAGCTCATCCACTCCGTACCCAACGGCCAACGGCATTTTTCTTCAGTATTTTAAGGAAAGCGATGTTCAGGCAGCCTTGAAATCGTTGGGCACTTCTTTCTTTGCGGGTCCTGATAGAGGGCCAAGTTGTATTCTGAAACATTGTGCCGAATCCCTTTGCCAACCTCTTTCTTTTCAACCTATCTTTGGAAAAATCTTGTCTCCCAATGATTTGGAACGAAACCTACATAATTCCACTTCATAAAAAAGGTTCAAGATCCAATATCGAGAATTACCGAGGTATTGCAACGCTTTCCGCCATACCTAAGCTCCTTGAGTTCTTCGTAGCCCGGCAATTGCAGCACCTTTGCTCAAGTTTAATATCTCCGTCACAACACGGTTTTTCTTAACATCGATCAACATCGACTAACCTTCTCGAATTCTCGTCCATAATAAACCGCGGTTTTCGAAGTGGTCTGCAAACTGACGTAATTTTTACGGATTTCAGCAAGGCTTTTGATTATCGCCTCAAAGTAGAGTATTAGCTCTGTATCGGACGAGTAGCCTTCTTTGGCCGGCTCTAGCACGCTGTCGGGTGCTTGGATCTCCGAGGCAACATCTTGTTCGACTTGGTTGTCAACAGGACTTGCCTTGGCCGCTGCATCCGACTTGAACACCTTTATGGTAACCAAGCTGAAGATGAAGTTCGGCTCGCCTTTAGCTGCCTCTATTGGGGCCAGCGACTCTTTTTTGAGAACGACTACCGCCTGGTACCGCCTTTGACCACATTCCATTTCGAGGTTGGAAGGTGTGGGTTGCATCGCTGCAACATCTTCAGGATGGATGTTTCTCCAGAAGTTCGAAGCAGCGGTCGGCCAGTGCCGCTTCCACCCACTTCCACTGGATTCAGGGAATCTTGGCATCCTTTATCCAAAATACCGATCAGCGTCCTTTCTTTGGCAATCTGCGCGAACGAGATGTTGGCCAGTACTTTGGAGCTTGTCCAGGAGTCTCCTGAGAGCGCTGCCTTTTGGGTTGAGGGGCTTCTTTCTTCGACGGGGCTACCTTCTTCGTCGCCTCTTTGTCGAAGTTAGGGTGCACCTTTGATGTCCACTCGACCATCTACCGCCACTTGTCAGTTGGACTGGACATTTGGCTTGCATTTTTCTGCCGCCGTACAGTGGGACATTCGGCCATTTCAGCTTGCTAAACTAATAACCTCTGAACAAATTACGATATCTTCATGAAAAAATCTGCGTTTTAAAGATAAATTTTGGATAGACGTTTATCAGAGGCGACGGCTGATACAAGTTCCAGCTATGCTCATTGGAAATTCTCAAACCAAAAAAATCACCTGAAGACATGGGCAACTACAGACCAATTAATTTGCTCCCCATGTTTGGGAAACTCTTTGAGCGCTGCATATTGAGAAGACTGCTGGCTACCTTAAAGTTTAATGAGACCATTCCCAATTTCCAATATGGATTCAGAACTCGTCACGGAACACCAGAACAACTACATAGAATGACTGAATGCATCCTCGATGGGTTTCAAAGAAAGCTATACGTAGTGGACTAGATGGACTCTTATGTAAAATCAAAGACATGCTCAGCCCGCAACTTTATACAGTAATCAAAAGCTTCCTCTCTCAAGGATGTTTCAGAGTGAAAAAAAATTTCACAGTCCATCAACTTAATCTATTCGAGCCAGAGTTTCACAAGGCAGTGTGCTAGGGCCATTTTATACACGATCTTTACCCACGACATGTCGCAACCAACTGGTTTAAGTCCATCTCGTCATCAATCTCTCACAGTGGCGACATTTGCTGATGAAACAGCGTTACTGGCTCGAACAGACTGTTTATATGAGGCCACGGATATACTGCAACACTCTTTAAACAAATTCGAAAACTGGTCATGGAATACAAGTTTGAGCCCGGACAAATGTGCTGTTGTAACACATACCTTAAGACGAAAAACATGCCCTGGTATTTTCTTGCACGGTTTTCTAGTTTCGTGAACACGAATATCTTGGCATCACCCTGGACACCCGCCTGACATATGCCAGCCATATTAAGCAAACCAAGGGCAAGCTCGAGGACAAGGCAAGTTAACTATACTGGTTACTCCAAGCTGACAACAAATTAAATCTTAAGAATAAGGGCTAATATGTCAGACCATATTGGCCCCTATTTGGAGATCGCGGCTAAAACTAACTTGGGGAAAAATAAAAACATTCCAAAACAAAATACAGCGTAGAATCACTGGAGCAGAGTGATTTCTGCGCAATAAGGAAATTTCGAGAGACCTCAAGATGCCTTAGTGGAAGATGTCATCGACTCCCAAGCTGCCAGTTATATTGACAAACTTAGGACACACCCAAACGCGCTAGCCAGAAGGCTCGGCAGAGACGCACACAGACGAAGACTGACCAGAATTCATCCGGTTGACTCAATAAAAAAGAAAATTTAACCTTACCCAGTAGTCCTAAACCTTTATAAGGTATACTGTACCGGCTGAGTCGAAAAAGCCTTTCCGATATTTTAGAGCAAGCCAAATTTCCAAGACCATGGAATCCAACGCACTTTTGGTTATTTTATTTTTATTAACCTTTATTGCATATAAATTCATTTAATAGTAAGGAGAGCGGCGACGCTTAAAAAGTTTCTTGTTGTTCTCTCTCTCTCTCTTCTTATTACCGATTGATTTATCGCTATTTGTTATCGATAGACAAATATTTCAGTCTGACCATATTAAAAGCAAAAATATTTTAAATATAATTGAAGGATGGTTACAAATATTTGTAAGTGATTGGTACATATTGGCGGCAACATTCCCCCATTCGTAAATGAGCCATATGGGCTTTATTTACTCACTTTTACGCCGACATCCAGTACAGCTATTTTCGTAGAAAGCCTCTTCATGATACCTCGATGAGTTTGTATGGTTGCACGCCTGACTTGTCCATCTTTTGCGGTGACTACGTTGATAACGGTCCTTTCGGCCATAGGTTCCTGGACAAATTTTCGTCGACGACAATAACAACGCTTCCGACGACTATTGGATCGGACTTCTCAAACCATTTTATGCTTTTGGTGAGGACCGGGGTATATTCCTTTAACCAACGCTTCCAGAAATTGTCGCCGAAGAGCTGAGTTTGGTTCCAGCGCTGTCGCAAGTCCATGTCGACGCTGCATATTGACTTATAGCCATCAACTGAACCTAAGAGCAAGTGATTTGGAGTTAAAGCCACATCATCTGCCGAGTCAAGGCTCACAAATGATAGTGGGCGTGAATTGATGATCAGTTCGGCTGCCGTTAGTGCGCTCCGCAGAGTTCGTCGTTGAAGGAATAGTTTGGGCAAATGGTTTTCAGCACATTTTTTGTTGACCTGATAAGGCGCTCCCAGGCGCCACCCATGTGAGGTGCACACGGAGGATTGAAGCGCCATTTGATGGGATCGTACTTCACCGCGATATCGTCGAAATCAATATTGTGCAGTTCTTCTTAGAGTACCCTTTCTATAGATCCAAAATTGGTTCCGTTGTCTGAGAAGATTTCCGACGGAGTCCCACGTCTTTCCATGAAATTGCGAAGGCACATAATGCACGAGCTGGTGTCCAATATGTATGCGATCTCAAAGTGCACTGCGCGAAGTGTTAAGCACGTAATCAGAACTACCCATCTCTTTTCCTTATGCCTGCCAACGTTTGCAAGAATTGAATTACAAGTAGTAATTTTACAGGTGAATGGTTTCTCATAGGTGGCTAATATTGTTGGTGGAACTGGTGCCATTTGTGGTGGCTTTGGAACTGCTGCATTATTTTTGCATTTTTGGCATGTACTGCGTACAGCTTTGTATAAGACGCGAAGTTTCGAGATGTAATACGCTGATTTTACGCTGTTGATGATCGTCTCATGAGCCATATGATGATGCTCCTCGTGGTAGTTCCTAACGATAAGGAACGTAATATGGCTTCGTCTTAGTAGTATAATAGCATCGTCTCTGCAGTTAATTTCGTTAGATCTACCTTGCGCCGGCAAGACTCCTTTATAATCGATGTACGGGTTCAGTCCTCTTAGCTCACTTTGCTTGTTAAGCAGCAGTCCCGTTGATAACGTGCTGACCTCATTAGAATACTCGCCTGCTTGAGCCTGCTTAACGAGTAGATTCTTTGCTCGACTGATCAAATCTGGATTGATCTTGTTTGGTACGGTCCAAATCTTCATTAGAGCCTTTAAACTGTCGATGTACAGAAGAAATGTCGCGAATGCTCTGTACAAACGTCGCCATTGAGAAAAGTACTCGACGTTTATAAGTTCCATGGACTTCCCTGTCGTAACAAATACATGCTTCTTTAGTTCTGTTGTATCGATGTTCTTGGAACTAAAACTATATTCTGGCCATTGATTATCCTGGGATGTCAAGAAATCAGGTACTTGCAACCACTGCTGAATTTCCACTGAGCTAGTAACTTTGGTAGCTTTGTCTGCAACGTTTAATTTGGTCGGAATCCAGTGCCATTGCTTGATACCGGAGTTTTGTAGTATTTCCCCAACGCGAAGCATTACGAACTGTTGAAAGTTTTGAGGGTCCATTTTCAACCATTGTAAGACAGTCTTGGAATCCGACCAATAAGTGATGTTGTCAATTTTCAGGCCACGCGTTTTAATGATTTTTTGCGCCATCCGTATTTCAGTTATTGCAGCCTGCAACTCCATTCGTGGGATGGACATCGGTTTTAGTGGGGCCACCTTTTTTTTTGTTGCCACCAATGTGACATGTACGGCCGCATCTAGCTGAACGCGAACGTAGCAAACAGCTGCATATGCGTATTCGCTGGCATCGACGAACACATGAAGATCCACTTGCGTTGCCTTCTTAAGGTTTTGAGAATAGCACCTAGGAATTTCGAGCGACTGGATTTATGGTAATAATCGTTTCCACTGTCTCCAGCTATCGTAGAGAGCTTGAGGTAGCTCTTCGTCCCACCCAACATTGGATCGCCATACTACTGCAGAAGTATCTTCAGTCCAGCGGTGTAACAGGGTACCAGATCCAATGGGTCGAAGACTGACATGAGCACATGCAGGTAGGAGTGATACTCTCAGCCAGAACGTCTCGTCGAAGACGTGCAAACCTGAGAATATACTTGAAAAGATCAGAGCGTGGTTCCCAATACATACCAAGGATCTTCTCAGTATCACCGAATTGGACTTTCGAATGCACCGCAGAGTCAACGGACACGAGTTAGCTAAGAACATTGTCAGAGTTAATGCCCAATTTCGCGAACGAGATTTGCTATTTTCAGAGCCTCTTGATCGCTGTCTATGGTGTCAATATAGTCATCAACATAATGTGCTTTTTGGATAGCTTCGTATACTCGTGGGTACTTCTGGCGATATGGTTCAACATCCTATTTCGCACGTAGTGTGCGATGCATGGCGCGCAGCTAATACCGAAAACATATGACATAACATATGAGATGGTTTCTCCGCTATCTCTGTTGTACCACAAAAATCTCTGTGCATATCCTATCCTATCGCGCTTGATCTTATTTTTCAAGCAATTTAGCCAATTGAGCGCGTTTTGGTAACTTTCGGGGATAATGCAATTTTTGCCGCGCCACAAAAGTCCCACATCAAATCGACCATTTACTTTCACGCATGTTCGATCTAGAATCTCCAAGGTTCTTTCGTCGTCTTTTGACTGCAGTGTTTGGGGCTTGACTGACTCTAGACTGAAGCTTTCCTTAACAATATCGTGTAACTCTTTCCAATCGAATTCACAGTGATGCATAGTCCAGTGTCTGATCGAGTTCGACGTACCCTGAACGCCCCAGCCTAACAAGCATTTTGACGCAATTGGTTCGTTATGTATTGCTTGGCGTAGTTTGCGTGGAACTGCAATTTTCCAATTGTCTGCGCCGATGAGCAACATAGGCTGAATGTTGTCGTAAGATCGTAGTGGGACATCTTTAAGATACGGATAGTTTTTTCGCAGGTCGTCGGCATTCACTGACTGCTTTGGGAGAGCCAGGCTACGAAAAGTGTGGACGTTGTTCAGCCAATAACGCCTGTCGCCATTTGAGCCAGAAATTTGCATTGATGTTCGTAAGGAGGAGCTCTCGTTCCGCGTAGCTTCACTGGTATATTGCAAGCATATAGGCACAGGCATGCCCTCAACGCCGAAATTATTAAAGATTGCTTCATCTATTAAAGTTACGGAAGAGCCTTCGTTCTATCAGTATCACGAAGGTTTACTGGAATTATGCGAAAATAGTTATTTTTGTTCGTACTGTTATGCGTACTTACGATGGCCTAATCCGTCGTGTCCTTATCCATTGTACTGGTCTTGAGCGCATCTTTATGAGGCAAAGGGTCATGCTTTTTGGTGCAACGGTTTACTCCACATGCCTTCTTTATGAAACAGCCCTTGCGATGATATTTAAGACGACGATAGCAGACCTTCCCAGCTTTTGCCTTATGCCATCTCTCATCTATTGACAACTGATTTAATTGATTGCACTGAGCAGCGGTGTGATCAGGTTTTCCACATGGCATGCATTTTGTTGTATATTGCTTTGGACGTACGGCGCTATGATCTTCGTAGTGAGTATTTACCGGACTTGCTTTATATGTAAAACGACAAACCACCGTTGAAACCGCCTCGGTTATGTTGTAGAGCCAATCGCTGAACTCTTGAACAGGTTGTTTAGAACCCTTCAAATGCATCGCCCACTCCAGCTTGAGATTATTCGACAACTTGTCAATTAATTCCTTCACCAACATGGAATTATTGAGGTGAGCCTTCAGTTTGCAAGTTTCCATTGTTGCGCATATGTTACGCACCACCAATGCGAACTCTATAAACGATTCAAGTGTGTCTTTAGGGGGCGACATTTTTTTCACCTTTTCAATCATTCTCTCCAGGATGTGCTCTGGTCTACCAAAAAACATTTTTAATGTTTTAATAACGTCAGGATCCATTTAAGGAAGAAGAAGCTTCTCCTTAATCAGTTCCCGGGCCTTGCCTGCAAGGCATTTCTGCAGGCGTAGCATAGGAAAATCCTGCGACTAAAGTGCTGTGGTCACATGTGCTGATAAACATCGGCCATTCTTCGGGATCTCCATGGAATTTCAGCAAGGCCTTGGGTATAGCTTGTCGTACAACCAGTTGAGCATTTGATGGTCTCTTGGTTTCTGCTGCTATAGGTATGGATGCATTTACAGAGACGGGTAAACTTTGTCCATTCATTTCAGCCATAAGACGATATTTTTGTTCTATATAACGCTCCTCTGCGGCCCGTTTCTCCTCCAACATTAATTTTTGTCGATTTATTCCTCTGAGTGGATCCTGTTGTAGTTCACTGTCACACTTTTCAAATGTTGGTGACTCTTGTTGGGTTTTGGTGGTGATTTGTTGAACAGTTTGTATCAATGGTGCATGTAGCGCTTTTTGAGGAATTCCATTGAGGAAACCTTTGGAATTGGTGAGTCACCTTGCTACCTGAGTTATGTACCAGAGAACGGCTTCCGTTGAGCGCAAGAACGTTCATACACTAACAATAGCCGAATAATCAACCCATTCGGCTCAAGCGCTCAACCTGACGCTCGCATATGTTTTCACTCTTGACTCAAAATCATTCGGCTCATTCGGCTCAACAATGATCGTGTCGAATCAAAAAAAAAACTCAAATGAGCAAACTCAACTCGTATGAGCAAACTCATAGAGTTTGAGCATCTGCGCAGCCAACAGAGCTGCCGCTGCATAGCTGATGACTGTGAAGAAGGTGAAACTTAAAATACCTAATTTCATTTTACAATATACTTATTTTGTTATGATAATAATGAAATACGTAATTTTGATTAATCATTAAATTATAATATAATAATACGTTATTTATTTGGCAAAGCCAAAAAAGGAACACTTCATACTTAACATTATTCAATTCATAATTATGACTCAAGCTTATATTTTCATAATTATTATTATTATTTAATTTTTAAATTTTTTGGAATATGAGTTTGTATGAGGTCATTGTTTTTGGGCAATTGGCGCCAGACTGACGCACAAGCGATCGCGAGCGAACCATACAAAAACAATGCACATGCGTTTTGTCGCCAGCTAGACGCAAATCAAATTATTGCAAAAGCAAAATACACGAATGAGCCGTTCACGAGGAACGGCTGAGTTTATTCAATGATTAGCTTCGTCGAGTGAACAAACGTGAGCAAAACATTTCGGGTCGAAGACGTACGTTGTACACGATTGACGTGTTCGTCAGCACGAGCTGACGCTGTGTTTCGCTCAGTTACTCGAATTGAGTAAGAATTTTTGCGTCTGAGCGGACTCAAGGAAAGTTTGAGTATTGCAGTTCTCTGTTATGTACTGCGTCCGCTGCGTCGCTGTGCAACGCTTTCGTCGACTCCAACACACTTAAAATGAAACCATTTTTGGCACTCGTCACACTGGACCCAGCCTCCAGAACCCTTCTTGGTGGAGTGTTTGTTATAGACTCCGCACACATCCATATTTTGTTACGATTTATTCAGTACGTAAATGCTTATATGAAACTATTTTGGTGCCTATTATTATATATGTACTCAACTTTTGATGTCTGGCTGTTGCACTTATAAGTTCGGGTAAACCAACGGGATTGCAGTGAAGAAATCACTCGCTATTTCCCAAGTTGTGAAATTCGATTTCGCATTCGTACACATGCATATGTCACTAGCAAGACATTTTTTAAGAATTGTACCGGCGAAGTCGAAAAAGCCTTTCCTATGTTTTGGAGCAAGCGAAATTTCCAAGACCATGGAATCCAACGCACTTTTGGCTATTTTATTTTTATTTTTATTAACCTTTATTGCATATTAATTCATTTAATAATTAGGAATTCGGCAACGCTTAAAAAATTTCGTGTTGTTCTCTCTCTCTTCTTGTTACCGATTTATTTATCGCTATTGGTTATCGATAGACAAATATTTCAGTCTGACCATATTAAAAGGATATTCAAATATTTTAAATATAATTCAAAGATGTTTAAAAATATTTGTAAGTGATTGGTACATATTGTCGGCAACATACACAAAACGACTTACTGCATGCATTACACTAGATTACATATAATCCATAATAATTGAATTCGTCCGCTACCCACCATATGAGTATCTCTTATAGTTACAGAAAGTGGCGAAATTGTTATGTTATCTGTGATATGTAAATTTAACAATATCTACCATTAAAAAAAAGCTCTACTATGCCATAATTTACTACTTTAGAGTTGCCCTCGATGTCCTGGTGGACGGGACCCATATAAGGCTGTTGGCAAATTGCTGAGCCATCTCGTGAAGAGACTTGCGGCAGTCTGCCACGGTGGCCGAGTTCGAGGAAATCGCATTATGCGATTTGATTGCAGCTTGGCTGTCACATTTTATATTTACACTGTTAACATGACGGTAACCTCCTGAAGGCAGTTCAGTGCTTCCTTGATTGCAATGACTTCTGCTTGGAAGACGCTACAGTGATTTGGGAAGCTGAAGAAGCTCTTTATGTTCAGCTGTTCCCGATTAGATTCCTTCTCCGACCTTGTTGTTCATATTTTATCCATCGGTAAAGCTGTTAATGGCCCCTTCTTGGCCTCGAGCCATTCGTCTCTGTGAGGGATGAATACATTGAAAAGTTTCTGTATATTAGTATTTCTCGAAGCTTAGATTCATCGCTTGGCACAAGCCGACTTATATTTTACTCTTCATTCTTTTTTTTTCTGTTTTCTTATACCAAATTTATTTTTATTTTTTTTTAATATAAGTACCTGCTGTGCTAAAAACTCTAATCGTTCGATCGTTACACGGCAGATGTTCATCAACTGCTGGTTGTGCGAGAATATGGCACATACTTCTTGCGCTGGCTATAAGCATAATGGGGGTCGCGTTATCGATCTTATTAAGGCTCGCTCCGGCCTTAACTGGACTTGTTGGGACTGTAAGGATATTGAGACAGACGCACAATTAATTTGCTGCTCTTAATTCTGGATTCCGACTGCTCCAAGATAAGTTTTGTGCGATGGAGCTCACTTCAAAACCCTCAACATTTTGACTGAGTCTCCAAAGAGGAAAAAGGGTAATAATTATGTGCCAAATATAAAAAAGATGTTTTTATTTCAGTCCCAAAATCACCTAAATCACCTGTACCTTGATCACCATCGTTAACTAACGTTGGTGATATGGAACCTGTAGCCAGTGACTCTTACCGACAAGCATCTGTATCATTTGCTTCTCACAGGGGTCCTGCCTTGCCGTCAGCAGTAACTCCGCCAACTGTTGCTTCGGTGTTATCACCTCCAACCAATGTGGATTCTTCAAGCACCCAAGTGACCGTCAAATCAACTTTACTTCCTGCTCTCATCACTGCTGATGGCACCGCTGCGTGTGCTCCTAGTGCTGGTGTGCTTGTTGCTGGTGATGCCGACACGGCCGCCGTTGCCCCCTTACCGAGGCCTATTTGGGGTATGGCTCCACCATCTCGCTCTCGCACGGGACGTGAACTTAGTTGAGTGGTTTCTCGGAAAGCGATATTTGTTTACCGCTTAAATCCTGAGATCACATCCGAGGATGTTAGACAACATCTATGCTATTAACTTAATGCTCCCCTTGATGATATAATTGTGACCAAGTTTACATTTACTCATAAGCGTAATATTTCCTCCTTCAAGATTTTCCTCTCTGATTCTTACCTATCTGCATCACTTGAACCGTCAATCTGGCCTAAGCATACAATTATGCACGAGTTCCTACAAAAAGTTTCCAACCCGAGTCCCAATATTACCGGCCCTGCCAATTCAAAAAACTGCACGGCATTCGTGGTCGTCTGAATCGTCTGCCTGCTGCTGGCGTCGGTGACATGTTTGTGGCCACCGTCAAGAAGGGCAAGCCAGAGCTGAGGAAGAAGGTTATGCCTGCTGTGGTGATTCGGCAGCGTAAGCCGTTCCGCAGGAGGGACGGGGTGTTTATATACTTTGAAGACAATGCCGGGGTCATAGTAAACAACAAGGGCGAAATGAAGGGGTCGGCCATCACCGGGCCTGTGGCCAAGGAATGCGCTGACCTGTGGCCCCGTATCGCATCGAATGCAAGCTCTATAGCCTAAGGATTTTCCTTACAAATCTCTAGAATGTTGATTGGTCCATCCTTCACTCCTTATCGAGTATTGACGAATCGGTCAACTCGTTCTATGAAATTATAAACTCTGCTCTAAGCACATATGTTCCTGAGTTCACGGTCCCAGTATCGTCCAAGCCTCCTTGGTTCTCCAGAAATTTGTCGTACTTAAGGAATAAGAAATCTAGAGTTTATAAAAAGTACATGAAAACAGGCTCCACGTTTTTCTTCGCATAATACTCCTCCGCTCGTTCCCAATTCCTATCTGTCAATAGTCAGTGTTATAATTATACCTTTTCCGTTGTAGGTGAAACTTTCGTAATGATCCTAAAACATTATTTTCCTTCGTTAACTCTAAGCGTAAGTCCAATGCGTTTCCTCCTTCCCTTTATTATCTTCATAACTCTGAATCTTATAGCTTCTGGTATTGCTAATTTATTCGCCAAGATATTTGTTTTCCGCTTAAATCCTAATTTCCTTCGTCAACTCTAAGCGTAAGTCCAATGCGTTTCCTCCTTTCCTTTATTTTGTTAATAATACAGAATCTTCTGCTACAGGCATTGCTAATTTATTTGCCACGTTTTTCCAGTCTACATACTCCTCTCATATATCCAGCTCATCCACTCCGTACCCAACGGCCAACGGCATTTTTCTTCAGTATTTTAAGGAAAGCGATGTTCAGGCAGCCTTGAAATCGTTGGGCACTTCTTTCTTTGCGGGTCCTGATAGAGGGCCAAGTTGTATTCTGAAACATTGTGCCGAATCCCTTTGCCAACCTCTTTCTTTTCAACCTATCTTTGGAAAAATCTTGTCTCCCAATGATTTGGAACGAAACCTACATAATTCCACTTCATAAAAAAGGTTCAAGATCCAATATCGAGAATTACCGAGGTATTGCAACGCTTTCCGCCATACCTAAGCTCCTTGAGTTCTTCGTAGCCCGGCAATTGCAGCACCTTTGCTCAAGTTTAATATCTCCGTCACAACACGGTTTTTCTTAACATCGATCAACATCGACTAACCTTCTCGAATTCTCGTCCATAATAAACCGCGGTTTTCGAAGTGGTCTGCAAACTGACGTAATTTTTACGGATTTCAGCAAGGCTTTTGATTCCGTACCCTGTTAATTAAGAAGTTGTCTACAAACCTTCTAAATTAGATTTCGTCGTATCTTTCAAATCGCACACAACGGGTTTTATTTTCTAATGTGTTGTGTGATATTGTCGGTGTCTTTTCTGGAGTTCCACAAGGAAGTCATTTGGGCCCGCTTCTCTTCATCTTATTTGTGAATGACCTGCCCCAAGTTATTACGTTAAAAATTTGTCTGTCCTACTCTGATTGTTTTTTGCACACACATACCGACGTGCACCACATTTTATGTCATACTCTCTAGGAAGTCATTTCCTGGATCGAATTTCGAGCTCAAACGACCTTGGAGTCCTTTTTGATCACAATTTCGGTTTTAAAAGCCATATATTTGCAACAGTTAATAAAGCCAAGGGTGTTTTAGCGTTTATCAAGCGTCGGTCCAAGGAGTTTAACGACCCTTATGTGACCCAACAGCTGTATATTTCGCTGTTGCATCCTATATTGGAGTAGTGTTCTTATGTGTGGAGCCCGTAGTATAAAGAGCAACAAGCTATCCTCGAATCAGTGCAAAAACATATATATTTATATCTTTGCCCTTCATAATTTAATATGGTACTCTGGTAGAATCTTATCTTACCGATCTAAGCTACAACTTATTGACCTTCCTTCACTGCACCATCGCAGAATATGCAATGTGGTTATGTTTGTGCATAAGCTCCTTCTCGGGATGGTTGACTCCCAAGCGCTTTTGAGCCAGATTGACTTTGCCATTCCCTCTCGTCCCACAAGTACCTTTTGACCTATCAGACTACCCTTATGTTGGTCAAATTACGCCCAGCATGAACCTTTTAGGGTTTTATGCCAAAATGTTAATACCCTTTCCCATATCCTATCCCCTGAATTATCCATTAACAGTATTATATCCAATATCTACCACCCCTTGAATACTAATAATCTGTAATTCATTTCTTTCCTCCTTTTCTACTTTATTCTTTAACTTCTACTTACTACTTAACTCTTTAAAAGTATTTGTGTAAATTTGTAAGGCTTTATTAGCAGAATTTTGTCAATTAAATTAAACAAATAAAAATAAATAAAACGAGGGTGAACGTTGCGAGACGCGTCTCTACTTTATACCCGGTACTCAGTCAGTAAATATGTATGTGAGCTTACGATGTATGTAATTTATTACTTTATTATTAATTTTAGCCAAAAAAGAAAAAAAAAATTATGTCGAACCGTTTTCATTTTTCTTTGCATTTGTTTATTACATCTGTCTCCTCTACATTTCCACATCTACATACGTTCTTACTACGGCTCGTAGAAATGTGTGCGATAGAGAGAGGGAATGACAAACCGCTTGGAAGACGTTGCGTGGCCACTGAAACTTCATTTGTTCTTTCTGGCTATAATAATGATCTGACCTGATCCAGATTTGGCAATCTGGTACACACGGTTATTTTCCATAATTCTTCGTTTTTGAATTTTTCGAATCTTAAAAATTGTGGATTCCACAGATTGTCTTTTGTGGGGGCTGAAGGGGGCGTGGCCAAATTTTGAGATACACTTGTACTGAAGTGATATCATAGAAGCACGGATAGAGATTTTCGTTGCACAAGCTATTATGGTCTCTGAGATCCTAGCGCTCATCTGGACGAATGGGCACAGCACCCAGCCCGGTGTGTGAGAGAGAGCGAGAGGAAATGATGCTGGTGATGAATGAGTGGACTGTATTTGTTTTAATTAGGTTTTATTTGATTAATATACTTATTACGTAATATTTAGCGGTTTACAGTTTTATGAAAAGGCGGGGGTGCGATTGCGGTGGTTAAACGATACGCGTGCGGTTGTGTTCTAGTCGATTTTGCTACTGCTCCAACTTCACGAACAGAAGTCGAGCAAAAGAGAATTGGAAGATCATGCGATGCGACGGTCCAATGCAGCATCAATGTATGCGGGTGCAGTTGCGGTTCTTGCTATATGTGTGTGAGCGTTACAGTTATGGCTTGGGCACAAGCAATAACAACACAGTTATGCGCGTAAGAATAGGAGCATAAGCGGGGCAATACAATTATGAGAATATGAATAGGGTTGGTTATAATATGAACGAATATGGCAACTAAGCTAGGCGGCTAATTTCTCAACATACCGGCCCCCCTGAACGACTGTTCAGTTCAAGGGAAGCACAGCAATTTTGGTGATAGGTCTCTTGTACAATCCTCGTGCAGTCTTTACCGTGACCACTCGAACTCTCTCGTCTTGATCAGGATAAACTTCGGTGATTAGGCCAAGCAGCCACTTGCTAGGCGGTTGATTCGGCTCCTTCAATACCACAAGAAAATCCACTGCTATGTTGTTGGTCTCTTGCTGCCATTTCGTGCGTGATTGCAAGTAAGCAAGGTATTCGAGATTCCAGCGCTTCCAGAACCCTTGAACCTTGGCTTGCAGTTGTCTCCAACGCTGCAGTCTGTTAACGTTTACGTCCAAGAAGGACGGCTCTGGCATCGACATGTGAGGTTGACCTGTAAGAAAATGAGCGGGGGTGAGGGGATCCAAGCTATGGTCGCTGGGAGCGCACAGTGGGCGAGAGTTGAGTAGACCTTCAATCTGAGTTAAAATTGTTGAATATCTTCAAAGGTTAACGCACTGCTACCAATTACTCGGCGAAGGTGAAGCTTGATTGATCGAACGCCAGTCTCCCAAATACCTCCAAAATGCGGGGCAGACGGTGGAATGAAGTGCAAGTTGATTTCCTGACTCGTGAGAAAACTCGCAATTTCCTCGTCTTGACTCTGAGATACAGCTATCCGTTTCATTTCCGTTGGTTCCTTTCTGGCTCCATGGAATGTGGTGCCATTGTCTGAGCATAAATCGGATATAGGGCCACGTCGAGACCAGAATCGTTGAACGCGGCGATAAATGCAGGAGTGGTCAAGTCACTGACGAGCTCTAGATGAATGGCTTTGCTGGACAAACAAACAAAGATAGCAAACCAAGCTTTGCCAAACTTTGGTGTTCGGCATGCCAATATCTTGATGGTAACTGGTCCAGCGTAATCCAATCCAGAATGTAGAAAACAGCGGGTGGGCTGGACTCGAAAAGCGGGAAGATCAGCCATGAGTTGTGTGCTCGTACCTTTGCGCTGTAGGAAACAAATCTTGCAGTTGAATACAATTTTCCGGACTATGTTGCGAGCACCGAGTATCCAATATCTCTGTCTAAGAGTGTGGAACATGAATTCAACTCCAGCGTGTAGCGAAGTGACATGCTGGTGTCTAGCTAGTAGAACAGCGACTGGTGATTCGTTTGATATAAGTATGTGATGTTTCGCATCGTAAGTTGCCATTGAATTGTCGATGCGTCCTCCTACGCGAATCATTCCTTGTTTGTCAACAAATGGAGTGTAACGAATCAGCTTGGATTTTCGAGAAAGTGGCTGTCCAGTGATCAGCTGCTTGTACTCTACTTGGAAGAACTCCATCTGAACATGTTTGATTACTCTACAGCGTGCATATTGAGGCTCCCAGGATAGAAACGATGACAGGCAGTCCTTTCAACGAATGCGATGTACGAAGCGAAAGCAGTAGCTAATTGTCCGTAAGAGATGTGACCAGGAGGAAGCCTTGTTAATCATACACTGAAGATCATTTCCTTCATCGGAAATGTGTAGATTGATTTGAGGCTTGCCCTTTACTTCTATGCGCACAGCCTCCTCCGTTGACGTTGCGAACTTGGCCTTAGCAGGTGGCCAAGTAAGACGTGACTGGGAAAGCCAATGTGGTCCCTTCCACCACAGTTGATGGTCTACAAGCTCTCTCGGTAGAAGTCCGCGTGATGCGCAGTCCGCGGGGTTGTCTCCAGTGCGAATGTTTTGCCATCAGCTACGTGGACAAACTTCCAGGATTTCCGCAGTGCGATTGCAAACATAGGTGTTCCAGGTCCGAGGGGGTGACGAGAGCCAATGCAGTACGATTTCTGAGTCAGACCAACACGAAGTGCTGGAAATATGAATAGTTAGTGCTTGCTTGATCAGAGACATAAGTTTCGAAAGAAGATGGGCTGCATTCAATTCGAGCCGCGGGATGGATATAGGTTTGATGGGCGCAACACGGGTTTTTGCGGCGATCAATCTGACCACATATTCGTTATTGAACTCCACGCGACTATAAATAACAGCGGCGTATGCGTGAGATGAAGCATCGGCAAATCCGTAACGAGGTATGCTACAAATTTCCAATAAATGAACTTCAGCTACAAACTGTTGCCAACGTGCACACAGCTGTGGGGGTAGTGGTTCGTTCCATTCGACCGAGCTCAGCCAACTATCTTGAAATATAACCTTTAGAAATACAGTGGTGGGGGAAAGTAAGCCCAGGGGGTCGTAGATCTTGGCAAGCTCAGATAACAAGATCCGTTTTGTCAGAGATATTGTAGCGTCCGGAATGATCAGCTTGAAGGAGAAATCGTCTACGTCTGGGTCCTAGCGTATTCCAAGAACCTTCACATATTGAGTTGGGCTATCTACTTCGATAGCTTTTGGTGGATACTCACAAATGTCTTTTGGCAGCGACTTTAGTAGTGCACAACAGTTTGAGCTCCATTTTCGAAGTTTAAATTGAGCTCGGCTCAATAGCAAAAGTAGTTCATCCTTGAGTGCAATGAGATCGTCGATATTATCGCAGCCAGTAGGAATATCATCGACGTACGCATCCCTTAAAAGCACCGCAGCAGCGTTCGGATACAAATCGGCATAATCTTGAGCGATCTACTTGAGAACTCGAACAGCCAAGAATGGCGAAGAAGCTAAACCATACGTCACGGTCAGCAGTCGGTAATGATCAAGTGTAGCAGTCTCCTCTTTTCGCCAGACGATACGTTGATACTGCATGTGCTCCTCTGAAACCAGGATGCCTCTAAACATTTTCTCAATGTCCGTACAGAACACATAGCGATGCTGACGGAAACGTAGACATACTCCAAGTAAATCCCTTTGAATAGGTGGTCCAATGTGTAGTCGTGAATTGAGTGAATATCCCTTGCAGTCCTCCCCAGAACCATCGAATACAACTCGGCATCGCGTGGTGGTGCTATCTGGCTTAAATACTGCGTGATGGGCCAAGTAATTGTGATTGGCGGGATCCCCGTCTACCTTAGTCGGCGGAATTAACTCCATGTGTCCTCGTTGTATGTAGTCCTCCATAAATTCGACATATTGTTGTTTGAGTGCCGGAAACTTTCGAAATTTCCGTTCGAGAGAAGAAAAGCGGCGTAGAGCTTGGGGCAAGGTGGACCTCATAGGCGGAGCGGAATCCTTAAACGGATATTGGACGATGTACACGCCACCTCTCGGCGGGTATGCGTTTGAACGAAGTGTTGCTCAGCGGGATCACTAGCATCAATGGTAGCGTTACTTGGTTGAACTCGTTCCATGTCCATGAACGATCGAACTAAGATATCCAAATCTTCGTGAGCGTGATGTGCTAGTGCTTGGGTGTGAGCATCACTACAGAGATGATAGCTGCCTGTAATGACCCAACCAAAATTAGTATGAAGTGCAATAGGATATTCTAAACCAAACTCTTTGCGTCATCCAGTGTATATGTTCCAAAGTTGATCAGTTCCTAAAATCACGTCGATTTTGCATGGTTTACCAAATGTAGGGTCCGCTAAGAGTGAATCGCAAATCTTTTCCCACGTCGGAGTGTTCGACTCAATCTTCTGTGCTGGAATCGAGGAGGTTAAAGTGCTCATAATCAGACCTGTTACCGCCACTGATGCTGTGCTTATGCGGGAGAGCAACGTGAACGTGGCGCGACCTCGAGTAACCCCAGCAGGGCTTGCACCGAGACCAACCACTGGTATACGAGCATGCGTGCGCGGCAGCCCGGTCCGTTGTATAAACGACTCAGCGACCATCGTTATAGTGGAACCAGTATCCAGCAATATCCTGCAGGTTGTCTCGTTGCCCCAGGAGTCGATTATAGTGGCTAAAATCGTTGGCAATACGGCTTGACTATTGGCCACGAATCCCCTCTCCAACGTATGATGGCTGATCACGGCAGTATCAGCATCAACAGAATGTATGGGCGAGCTTAAGTTTGGGTCAGCAGATGTATTGGCAGCAGCACTCGGAGTGGTGCGTGTTTCCTCTGGATGAACAAGTGTGTGGTGCTTCGACTTGCACAGGCGTTTGTGGAATTACAATCCTTTACCTGATGAGATCGACTTAGGCAATTGAAGCACAAATTACCATCTCTTGCAAACGTGCGACGATCCACAAGGTCTAGCTCTTTAAATTGAGTACACGCATAAAGGCTGTGTGTCCCGTGACAATACACGCAACCACGACCAGATGTAGTTGGCACGTCCACATGATGAGACACTGCACGACGTCTATTCAGCACAGTGGGAGGATCATGAACTAAGTATGTATCTTGACAAGACTCAAGCGCGTCAAAACGAGCGAAAAGAAAGACGAACAGGTCATTTATGGTCACATTTTCCTTGCACGATTCACTAGATGTAGCCCAAGCTTCCTTGCATTCAGTGTCTAGTTTTGAGAGCAATATATGGATCAGCCACACATCGCGGTTGTCGCAATTCAGCGCTTGTAGACCACGTATGCTCTCCTCTGCGGAGTCAACTATTTTGCGCAACTCAATGATTTTTGAACCCTTTGCAGTTGGCAACGAAAGAAAGATTTGAATGAACGACCGAGTAAGAAGTGATTTTTTGTTGTAGCGATTTTTGAGCCTCTCCCATGCGTCCTGGTAATTATCATCAGTAATGGGAATATGTTTAATCATAGCCAAAGCTTCACCATCTAGATAGGAGTTTAAATAATGGAACTTTTGACACCTAGAAAGACTAGTCTTCTTGTCGACTGAGCCTAAGAACAGGTCACTAAACTTATTAGGTTTTATTTGATTAATATACTGATTACGTAATATTTAGCGGGTTACAGTTTTATGAAAAGGCGGGGGTGCGATTGCGGTGGTAAAACGATACGCGTGCGGTTGTGTTCTAGTCGATTTTGCTACTGCTCCAACTTCACGAACAGAAGTCGAGCAAAAGAGAATTGGAAGATCATGCGATGCGACGGTCCAATGCAGCATCAATGTATGCGTGTGCAGTTGCGGTTCTTGCTATATGTGTGTGAGCGTTACAGTTATGGTTTGGGCACAAGCAATAACAACACAAATATTGAGTACTATACTATTAAAGGATGATTCAGAGGATAAAATATGGCAAAGTGTGTTAAAGTTATCGCATAAAAGCCTAAAAGGTTCTTGCATGGGCATAGTTTGTCCTACAGAAAGAAAGCCTGATAGGCCGAAAGATACGGGTAGGTCGAGAGGGTACGGATAAGTCAATCTGACTCAGGAGTGTTTGGTAATCGACCATCCCACGAAGGAGCTCGTGTATGAACATTACTCCATTGCATATTCTGCGATGGTGCAGTGAAGGAAGATTTTTAAGTTGCAGCCTAGATCGGTAAGGTGGCAAGAATCTACCGGAGTCCCAGTTTAGATTACGAGGCGAAAAATTTAACATCATTTAAAACACCTTTGGTTTTAATTACAGTTGCGGATATATGGCTATTAAAACACAATTTGTGGTCAAAAAGGACTCCAAGGTCAGTAGAGCTCCATATTCGATCCAGAAAATGACTTCCAAGAGAATATGACACGAAATGTGGAGCGCGACGATAAAATGTCAAAAGTTTGCATTACGAAAAGTAAAAAAAAAGCAGATTATTTGAGCACCAAATTAGGAGTTCATTCAGATTCAGCTGAAGGTGTGTGTGCAAATACCGATCAGAGTACGGCAGACAGATTTTTACTTCGTCCGCATACATTAGCACATGAGAGAATGTTATAACTTGGGTTCGGTCATTCACAAATAAGATGAAGAGAAGCGGACCCAAATGACTTCCTTGTGGAACTCCAGAAGTGACACTAAAAATATCAGACAACACATTCGAAAATAAAACCCGTTGTGTGCGATTTGAAAGATACGACGAAATCCAATTTAGAAGATTTGTAGGGAAACTTAATAAAGACAACTTCTGAATTAACAGAGTATGGTTTACGGAATCAAAAGCTTTGCTGAAATCCGTAAAAATTACGTCCGTTTTCAGACCACTTCGAAAACCTCGGTTGATTATGGACGAGAACTCGAGAAGGTTAGTCGATGTTGATCGATGTTTATAAAAACCGTGTTGTGACGGAGATACTAAGCCTTAGCAAAGATGTTGCAATTGCCGGGCGACCAAGAGCTCAAAGAGATTGGGAATGGCAGAGAGCTTTACAATATCTCGGTAATTCTGAATGTTGGATCTTGAGCCTTTATTATGAAGTGGAATGATGTAGGACTTGTTCCAAATCTCTATCAGGACCCGCAGAGAATGAAATGTCCAACGATTTCAAGGCTGCCAGAACATCGCTTTCCCCAAAACATGGAAGAAAAATGCTATTGGCATGAGGTAGATCGTAGGGGTATGGAGTGGATGCGCTGTATTTATGAGAGGAGTTTGTTGATTGGAAAAACGTGGCGAATAAATTAGCAATGCCTGTAGCAGAAGATTCTGTACTATTAACAAAATAAAGAAAAAGAGGAAACGACTTACGTTTAGAGTTGACGAAGAAAATTAGGATTTAAGCGGGAAACAAATATCGCTTTCCGAGAAACCACTCCACTAAGTTCAAGTCACGAGCGAGAGCGAGATGGTGTAGTCATACCCCAAATAGGTCTCGGTGCGGGGGCAACGACGGCAGTGTCGGCATCACCAGCAACAAGCACACCTACACTGGGAGCACACGCAGCGGTACCATCAGCAGTGATGTGATTAGGAAGTAAAGTTGAGTTGACGGTCATTTGGATGTTTGAAGAATCCATATTGGTTGGAGTTGATAACACCAAAGCAACACTTGGCGAAGTTACTGCTGAATGCAAGGCATGACCCCTCTGAGAAGCAAATGATCCAGATGCTTGCCGGTAAGAGTCACTGGCTACAGGTTCCATATCACCAGCGTTCGTTAACGATGGTGACCGAGGAAGTCCCACAGGTGATTTTGGGACTTAAATAAAAACATCTTTGTTAATATTTGGCACATAATTGTTACCGTCCTTTCTCTTTGGAGACTCAGTCAAAATTTTGAGGGTTTTGTGGAGATAATTCCAATTTTAATTTCCCAATTTCGCATTCCTACTATCCCACGGCAAGCGCGGTGCGTGTGTGTCAGCACAGTAATAACAAAAAAGCTTAAAAAAACTATGATAACAAATCTGCTGAAAATAAGAATGTAGTGGGATAGTAGGAATGCGCAATTTGGAAATTTAAATTGAAATTATTATATGAAAGCACAAAGCACGCTGGGGTTGGCACCCACGGTATATGGATGTATGTATGTAATACATACATCAACTTAGCATAAGAACGAAAGACGAAAGGGAAGAAGAAGAATGCATAAATTGGACTATAATTGGTAATAACTACACAAAAACACGTTTAAAAAGTATGCACAGATAGCAGATCAGTTGCACGATCGGTTTAAACACAGTAGGGAGTAGTACAACTCAATTACTTTCCCTTAAGCACATAAAAAAAAAAAATAATAATTAGGCGGAGCGAAATGAAAACACGACTGAAAGCAACGATAGATATCAAGAGGCTTGCAATATTATGCTTATTAGATGTTATCTGTTTCCATTTTTTTTTACATACGCTTTTTACATCTGTCTTCTCTACATGTCTATATCTACTCCCTTCATAGAGAGGGAATGAGTCAGCTCTTGGAAGGCCACTGAAATTTCGTTCGTTCCTTCTGGCTATTGTAAGTAACCTATTTCAGGCTGTAGTAAGCTCAGCCTGTCCAGGGTCGTCTACAAGAAATTTGTAGTTGATAAGAAGGTTTTAGGTGGGGGAAGGAACAGGCGACGAAATCGGGACGGAGAGGTAGCGTGGGCGCTCGGCTTGTACAGAGTAAAAAGAGGTATGCCAGGGGCGAGGGAGTGGCAACGGGGGAGAGGTCTGCCAGGCTGTCGACCTAGGGAAGAGGGATTTTTCGGAGCAATCCGTCATCGCTAGAGCTCGTTTAACCTCTAGTCCGATGGAAAGGCGAAGGAGGTTAGTTGAGTGTTGCGTCGTCGCTAAAACTCACTAAACTACTGGTCGAGGAAACAAGAGAGGGTATAGACAAAGACAATATAAGATGCCGAACGCCCATACAATTTCATATCGTGAGCAGCGCTTATTTCTGTGAATGCTCGAGTACGCGCTGACTCGCTCGCACGAAGAAGATAAGAGAGAGAATGAGCTTGCATGTGTGAGTACACACAGAGCTGCAAGTACTTATGTGTGCGTATTTGTGCTGAACTGCCGAATTTTTACGAGACGTAAACATGACAGAAATGTATTTGCTGGGAGTTGGTGTGGGGGGAAAAAATTCGTTGGCGATTCCAATAGCACAAAATCATTTAGCTAATATTTTATTTATTATTATATCAAACTTGAAAATGGGTAATATACATAATATCTATATAACTTATTATATTAAATATATAAAATAGTTAATATACAAATACATGTTTACATAAATTTAAGATGTTTCTTTATATTTTAGTTAATACATATTACTGAGAGACTGAATATTGAAATGATAATAGACAATACAATTTTTGGTTATATGTATCCAACCTGTTCAATCGCAAAATCAACCCCTATAACGCAATTCGCCTTTCAAGAAATTGTATCAAATTGTCTTGTCTTCTTTGCACAAGTTTACGTACAAACACACATACATGCATGCGTAAGAACTTCAAAATTCGTTGCATATTAAGTCGACCCACAAATACCCAACAGACATTTAATCGAATGTGAAGTCATTTATCACATAAATTATGTATTTTTACATAGGTACATTCCTTCATTATATTCGTGTATAAACAAAATTAGCATATAAGGGATATACAAAATAAACAAAATTAGCACATAAGGGATATACAAAATACTTTTTTTGTATTATAAGCAAGCGTCTTCAAATAGTGTCATAGTCCCCAATGAATTCTACGGTATTGGGTATTTCGTTGAGCGCGGCGTCGTCAAAAACCAATACAAACAAGCAGACCTAACATGTGTGCACACGTACAGTTAAATCTCAGCCTGATGTATAGAGCGAGAGAGCGGTTCGCTCTCTTTCTCTCTGACTATCTATCTCTCTCTATTTTAATCAATTCCACAATGAATTCCACCGAGGCAAAATCGACCTCAAAAATTTTGTATGGCAATGCGTCGTCGCTAAAGTTTACAAATCTACTGGTCAAAGGGGCGGAGGCGGGATATAGAACGATGCATCGTTGCTAAAGTTCAATAGAATGGGGGTTAGGTCGAGTGGTTAATAATTTTCTTTTACTGCTATATATGAGCCTACGCTGGAGCCCTGGCTGCACCATGGGGTTTCCTTATGGTCAATTACGAGGCTGTAATAATCTTCTACGCTTGGGATTATGCGTGATGAGTACGAATCAAAGAGTGTACGCATATACACGGGCGGTAAAAAATCTAAACCGAACGCGACACGTTTAAGGTTCTGTTTCTTTAACCGGGTTAACTGTTTGCACGTGGTGTGGTTCCTAGAGTGCGCGAAGTTTTCTCTGTACGCGGTTGACCCCGTAATATACCATTCGGTATATTTTCTTCGTCTTAACGCCTTCATTGGCAGACTAGTCTTAAAACATAATACTTCGTTTCAGTATATTCTTAAATCTATTTTATTACTTAAGCCTATTACCCAGATCCGAAAAAAGGGCTAGCGAACAGAATCAGGGTTGATATTCGTATGAAACCGATAAAAATATGTTTCTTGGCAAATAGTTTTCCTAGAAAAATTCTTAGGATAGTCCCCAGTTCGACAAACAACTCATGCCTATATATACTGGAAAAGTATTGCATGGTATTTGGGGTATTTTTACTGGCCCCCTTAATTTTTATTCACATTTCAATAAAACTAAGGTTGTGTGCGTGCATACGTGTGAGTACAAATTCAAAACATTGCTGCTATGGAGAACAAAAAAGCAAATAAGCAAAGATTGGGCGAATTTAGCGACGAAGACATCATGAAGCTTCTAAAGAGTGTCGAGAAGAGGGAGTTGCTGTGGAGTTTTGCCGATAAGAAACATTTTGATGTAAATGCAATAAAAATTGCATGGGCTTGTATGGTTGCAGAGATGAATAAAGAGTAAGTAAGTAAGTAAAATTTAAAATAATTATAAAATATAAATAAATGTTCATATGTATGTAATCCAGGTGATGCGTGCAAAAACGCTTGAAAACCGTTTTGGGATGAAATTTAGCGAATAAATAGTGAATAGTTGCTTGCATTTCTGTTCCGCAACAACGGATTCTTCCGATATTTCGGTGCTTTATTCGTTTATTGTGGTCCTCCCGCGCCACAGCGCCCACAAATAAAACATTCCTGCTTGCTTTGATACAAAGTTTGAATTGATTTTATTTCTTTTCATTTGGACGTTGATATGCAATGACTGCACCATCAATTGGCCCATGGGACACCAGCCGAATGCTGTAACGCGCAAATTCCAGGCCGGAACGCAGCCCTCCTCCCACCCAACTGACCGAGGGGTGCTGCCGCATGACGCGTGACTCGTTAACCGAACCGATCGCGGTCATGCAGGAAAGATAGATGTTAGACTAATATTCGAGGAAAATTAGAACTAATCTTACTTAATGAACAAAGCCTGCATTAAAACTATCGTACACTAACAATTTATAATGACGAGAAAGGTATGTGAGTAATAGTGTTTTAAGATGACGAAGGGAATTAATTTTAGATATGATGTGGTAGAGGGAATCCGAGCATAAAACTCTAAAAGGTTCATGCAAGGAATAATTCGATCTACAAATCGGAAGGAACAACGGTATATAGTTTCTAGTGTTTCTAACAGGAATAGCAAAGTTTATGCGGCTCAACAAGTCCGGGCTATCTACGTCACTCTTGATCAAGTTGTGCACAAAAATCACACCAAGCATTTTTCTACGGTTAACTAAGGATGGAAGGTTTATTAAAAGCAATCTACTAGAGTAAGACGGCAGTCTCACACTTGCATCCCAGTTGAGGCCGCGTAGAGTGAAAATTAAAAAGTTTTTCTGTACTGATTCTATACGGTCCTGGTGTACTTTGTACTGAGGGCACCATACACATGAACCATATTCTAAAATATGTTATATAGGGGTCGTCCATCTCCTTTGACCACCTCTTTATAACCCAAGCACTCTCATGGCGTTATTTACCATGGTAGAAATGTGTTCAGAAAACTTTAACTTGGGATCTAAAAGAACACCAAGATCATCAACTAGGGTAATTCTCTCGAGAGAACCCCCGCCTAGTGTGTAAGGAGCCAGAAAGGCGCTGGAGCGATGAAATGTCATTACTTTACATTTCGAAGCATTAAGGTATAACAAATTTGCACAACACCATGACTGAAAGCTATTAAGATCGGATTGCAACCTGGAGTGAGATAAGCTGTCCTTAAACTGGACACACAGCTTAACGTCATCCGCATACATAAGTACTCGAGAGTATTTTAATACCGAAGGCAGGTCATTAATAAAGAGTGTAAAGAGTAAGGGGCCTAGATGTCTGCCCTGTGGTACATCCGAAGTAACCACAACTGGTAAAGAACGTGAGTTTTAGAAAAGGACTTTGGGACCTGGAACAAAGGTAGCTAGAAATCCATCTCAAGAGATGGAAACTTTTAAAGGTCAAGACATTGTGCTAGGAGAGAGTGGCTGTCAGAGTCGAATGCTTACTGAAATCTGTGTAAATGACATCCGTCTGTAGATTACCTTTGAAGACTTTAATGATGAAGGAGGTGAACTCCAATAAATTCATGGTTGTTGATCTCCGCCTTATAAATCCATGCTGAGCAGGTGATATAAGTGATCTGCAAAGATGCTGCAGGTGCGGAGTTAAAATTTTCTCAAACACTTTAGGAATAGCGGATAACTTAGATATACCTCTTTAGTTCTTCGCGTCAGACTAACTACCTTTCTTATGGAGAGGAATTATAAACGACTCCTTCCATATCGAGGGGAAGCATGAAGATTTAATGGACAGGCTGAATAGTTTGAGCAACGGTCCACACAGGGACTCGGCGTAGTACCTGAGTACACAGCCGGGAACTCCGTCAGAACCCGGTAAAAACACCGGCTTTACTGTTCGGAGATCATGAAGCTAGGGACTAAAAATGCCGTTCGACCTCGGTAAACCGTATGGGTACGGCTAACCGGAGTAGCATTCCTGAGAATAGGTTGTTTGGAAATATTCGGCATAGAGATCGGCAGTTGCCTGGTCATTATTTGCCGACGTGTTAAGGAATGATAGCGAGGATGGATGTGTGGACGTTTTACGCATACTGTTTATGAAGCTGTAAAACTGCTTAGTGTCCTGAGAAAAACGTATCCTGCATCGAGATAGGTAGATCTTATAGCACTGGGAATTAAGAACCAAAAAGATTACATAGCGAGAGAGAGAAATAGGAGAGCCAACTTCTTGCAATTTTTTGTAAGGTCTTTATTTTACATTTTGTAGACTGGATAACTCTTTGGTAAACCAAGGCGTTTTCCCAGATCTAATAGGACAGGATTGCGGGACACAAGACTCAAAAAGTGAGTAAAGTGCATCGTAGAAAATGTTTCTGCCTATCGTAACATCAGTGCACAAATACAAAGCGGACCAATCAAAATCCCTAATGAGGTTATTTAACTTCGCAAAATCGGCTTTACGAAAGCAGCGGACACATCGAGGTAGCCTACCCGACCGATCCAATGCGGTTGGTCCTATATCGAGCGCCACTTCAAATGTAGGATGGTAGGCGTCTTCAGGTGTAGTGAGCGGAGGGACTCGGGTTAACAACGCTATGGTCGGATCCGTTACAAAGCACAGATCAAGCAATCGAACCAAGGAATTTTTCACATGGTTGACTTGAGACAGGGATAAGTCAAGTAAGCCGTCTATAAAGTCATGTCGTGACATGGGCACGATGACGAAACAGTTCTTAGAAAATTGAAATCACCAAGAGCTATCATATGATCTTTATCAGAAAGCGAGGAAGAAACAGCGCTTAAAGCGGAGAAGTGCTGCCCGTAAATTGCGATACCCGAAGAAGGTGTAATATACGAGCAAGTAATGAAAACGGAAAAAGTGGGAAGAATCTGTTTTACACGTGTGGAGGTAGACTGGGAAAATGAGGATGGAGCACTGGCCTGATTAGTATTAAGAGCTATTGGGGGCCTATTCTTCTTCTTAGCTTTAAACTCCTTCACCACCAAGTGCTCCGGCCAAAATTTGGCAAAGCGAATGGTGTCAAATTGAGTCGGGGAGACGCTTATCTTGAATGAAGCTATCTCCCTGGCATAAGAGAAGTTAAACTTCTCCACCTTTCAACCGACGGCTCTTATTTTGCTTTGAATAAAGGCAGTAACATCACTAGTTGTGGCGTCAGAGGCCAGCCGTGAGACAAAAACTTGTCGTTTAGGTGTAATCACCACCAATCTTGGTTTTGGCACCACTGGCCTCGTACCTGTGATGGCAATACCCGGTGGTCTGGGTCGAATGGTGGGATCAGAATGGACGGGATAGCTTGTTGGTTGGCGGACTCAACGGACATGGACGCTACGAAAGTTTCTAGCTGTATGTTCTCCGAGGTGATAAATTCGGCAGACGAATTTGCATCACCAGCAGCTGTCGTTGACCATGGAGTAGAAAACGATATCAGCTGCTGTACAATTGGAGTGGTCGGAGTCGGTTGTTCGGCAATGGGCGGCTGAGGGACAGTTGGAACTTGCAGATTCCGCGGACTGACATTTTTGCGGCTAGGAGTTTCATTCAGCAGTTGCAAACTGCTCAATTGAGACTCCTTGACTAGGAGCTGATCATACTGCTTTTTAAAGCCAACTGTCAGCTCCTTAAAGCCATTCCGCGTCTGCCTCATAAACCTGACCTTCTCAATATGAACCACCCGGCATGCCTCGCAACAGTAATACAAGCCATTATGTTTGAATATGGCACCACCCTTGAGGCCTGAATACTCAACGAACTTTGCGTGCACTACTTTTTCGCAGAGATAGCAGGGGACATTCGGCTGAGCAGGGGTGACCACCTGTTTGTAGGTTTTTTTGATACAGTTCATAGGGAATTCCATTTTAACTTAAAATGTATTTCAAAACGATTAGAAATCAGGCCAGTATGCCAGACAAACGCTTAAAGCGGAATCAGTAAAAACTGAGCGGAGAGAGGAGAGCGGTTGCAGCAGCTGCAATGAGAAAGAAAGCGCTACTGCATGAAAATTAACCGAGTGCGAGAGAGGAAGAGTTATTTAAGTTTGGGTTATAAGGAGAGAGTGATGCTAAAGCACAGACTACGAGATGAAAGCGGGCTAAATGTAATGTGAAAGCGTACTTACGAAAAGCAACAACAAAAACACACTGTTAACCGACGCAAAAAAGAATTATTAAATTATTTTTTACACAAGAAATAGGCATGCACTCGCGATTCAGGATAGATTTTATGATAGAAGGTTAATTTGTTAGTTTAACAAAGGTTTATTTTGAACAAACACCGGCTGTTTATGCAAAATAAGTGAAAAATGAGCGGAGCGCAAAGAAAAAACGCGTCTGAACACTACGAAAGAGATTAAACGAGATTATGAAGACGGTACTCTCGAGTACCGGGTATAACAAAAGGACTACCACACCCATTTTTTCGAAATAACTTTCTTTTGCTATTACAAACTGATATACAAAAACTAAACCAAAAAATTTTTTTTCGTTTTGAAGTTTTTAATTAATGCCACAAAAAGTGGTAAAATTCTCCATAGTGCACTGTCACTATTTTCCCTCTCTACTGTACATATCACCACTTTAATTTGCAAGTCCAACCAGGGGCGCCATGAAATTTTGGAAGTTTTTTTCCAAATAAATATAAAAAAAACCTAGAACTTGGTGGTGCAAATTAAGTATATTTAACAACTATAAGGGAAATGAAAAATGGGCGTACGTGAGTTCGATATCAGTTATTTTCAACGACTCTTATGGCATCTTCTTATAATAACATCTTAAATCTAAGTTATCTACTGTGGCGAAGCGGGCTGAATTCGCTAAGAGCGAGAGAGCTTTATTGCGCTCCCGCTTTCTTCTACATGCTACAAATTTTTTGCGGCTGGACGCTACAGTCGCAACCTGCCAACTCGAAGCAAGCCGTAATCATCTAAAAATGGTGAAGGGAGACGATTGGGCTTGAAGCCTTGATGTCCTTTCCGGATTCCAGAGCTCTTATTTTAGCATATAGAGGAGATTGCTGAGTAAGGCGAAGAAACAGTTCCAAGTGTAAATCTTCCACAGTTTTATCAGACTTTCGTCGATGAATAAATTTGGATAAATACGCAAAAATTCACTGCATTTTGGGAAAGGAATTAAAAAACTTTGGTTCTTCAACCAAATATCTTGTTGCGCAGTTTATAATGAGTATGGCTTTCCGTGCCTCAAAAGCTCTGGAAGAGCAGGCGAACTTGGCCATTGATCCTTACTGGCTTTCAAGTATGAAGGTCCATGCTTCTAAAGATGAAAAGTGATGCAATGATTCTATAGAAAGCATTTCGGCATATATTAAGGTTATATGTCGCCTAACGGAATTTAATGGTAAATTCGGCAAAGGCTTTTTTTGATAGGTACATTAATTAGGCGTCGTTTAAGGTATCGGCTAAGGCCGGGCATAAAAAGCACTACCTATGAAATAACCATAACAGATTTTAAAAAATTCAACAAAAAAAACTACGCCTGAAATAATCATAATTGCTTGAACAATGTTAAGTCCCCAAATCTATCAGAAAAGTCATTTTGGACAACAGCGGAAATGTCGGGTTGACTAGTGCAACCAGCGCCGTGTCGAAAAAAGTTTGCACACGGGGAAAAAATTCGGACGGCGCACCCAAAATTAAAACATGCAGCCCAAAAAATAATTTTTTTTAGACTTTTCCTGAGTTTTTAAAGTCAAAATTTCAGAAAAATATACCGCAAAAAATTATCAAATTTGATTTTTAAAACCTAATATTTTCCAAACGGTAAGCTGACGCAACAGAGTGTTTTGGTCCGATTAATAAAAGCATTTATCAGTTTTTCAGAATTCAACCAGATGTAAGATACTGAATCTATGTGAAAAAAATCACTACCTCTGAAAGTAAACATTAAATAGCACAATAAAATTACAGTAATAACAATAAAACGAGGGGGAAAGTTGTGAGCCGCGGCTCTACTTTATACCCGGTACTCAGTCAGTATATATGTATGTGAGCTTGTTGTAATTTATTACATGTTCGCAATTTTAACTTTAGCCAAAAAAGCAAAAAAAAAAGTTTAGTCGAACATTTTCGGAGATTTTTATCTATTAGATGTTTCCATATTTGTTTATATACATTTTTTACAATGAAGCCACAATGAAGAAAACCATTTCGCAATGCATCGTTCCCTCTCGCTCTCTCTCACACACCAGGGTGGGCGCTATGCCTAAACGCATTTTGTGACGCCTAGATCTCAGAGACCATAAGAGCTAGATCAACCAAACTTTCTATCCAAGCTCCTGTGATACCAAACCGAGACGAGTTTGTTTCAAAATTTGGCCTCGCCCCCTTCCGCCCCCACATAGGACGAAACCCAAAATTTTTAAGATACGTGAAAACCAAAAACGCAGATTCATAGAAAATTACCATATCTATCAGAGTGTTGAATCTGGATAAGATCGGATCATTAGTATAGCCAGAAGGAACAAATGAAATTTCAGTGGTCTTCCAAGCGCTTACTCATCCCCTCTCTCTTTCTCGCACACATTTCCACGAATCGTAGTAAAGACGTATGTAGATGTAGATATGTAGAGAAGATAGATGTAGAAAACAAATGTAAACAAAAATGGAAACAGATAATATCTAATATACCTAGTACATGTAAAAATCTCCGAAAGAGTTCGATTTAATTTTTTTTTAATTTAATTTATTGGCTAAGATTTTGTTCGTCTCTTTTGCGAATATATAATAAATTACAAAAATCTTTGGATCTGGGAATGTCTAAGGAGAAATATTCAGTATTGCGGAATTCCTTAATCCATCATAATGTAAACATTCTGCCTGTATACAGAAACATTACAGAAGCAAAACTAATGGCAGTGCCGGCACCAACAATAACGACGGAGACATCAGCGGAAGTAAACCTTCAGGACCTGATGGAACACACTGCGAAACGACTCATTGACATTATACCTCACCATCTGATTGAGAGTCTTCCGCAAAATCTCACATTAATCAGCAAATAAGGCTGTGATGGATCTACTGGGCAAAGTATAAGCAAGCAATATTCACAGACGATAAAACCATTACAAAAACCCAAAAACTGTATGGCTTCTCTTGTACCCCTGCGGCTTAAATCGGATACATTGGAATATTGAAAAACTCGGCGATTTTCGGATTTATTATAGTCCACAGTAAACAATATTAAGAACCACATTTCTAATATAAGGTTGGTAAAAATAGTCAAGGAAGAAAAAACCATTCATCTCAATTTTTAATTTTTCCTTATAATAATTGATGGAAAAGTACTTAACGAACTAACTAATACTAAATCTACCTTGAAATGTACATTTTGCCAAAAAACCCAAAAGCCTTTTAAAAAGCCTTTCACAAACGATACCTTAAAGAACTACCAATTAATGTGCCTATTTTAAAGCAAAACGAGGGGGAACGTTGTGAGTCGCGGCAAAGGCCGCGGCTCTACTTTATACCCGGTACTCAGTCAGTAAATATGTATGTGAGCATATAATATAGGTAATTTATTGTATGTCCGAAAAAATGACAAATTAAATTTTAGCCAAAAAAAAAAAACGAACTTTGTACCCGTTGTACGTTTAAACCCGTTTATACTCAGGCAGTATATTCAAATTTATGTGAGCTTACGATATATGTAATTTATTACATGTTCGAAAAAGGGACAAACTGAATTTTAGACAACAAAGAAAACAAAAAATTAAGTGGAACCTTTTCGGAGATTTGTATATATTAGATGTTTCCATTTTTCCATTTTTGTTTACATACGTTTTTAACATCTGTCTTTTCTACATGTCTACATCTATTTCCTAAAAATACATACACGGCTGTGTGCGAGGGAAAGAGGTAATGAGTCTCCGCTTGGAAGGCCACTGAAACTTCATTTTTTCCTTCTGGCTATAGTAATTATCCGATCTGATCCAGATTCAACACTCTGATAGATATGGTAATTTTCTAGGATTCTGCGTTTTCCTGGTTTTCCCGTATCTTTAAAATTGTGGATTCCACAGATTTTCGTCTTTTGTGTGGGCGGAATTGGGCGTGGCCAAATTTTGAAACAAACTCGTCCCTGTTTGGTATCACAGGAGCTTGGATAGAAAGTTTGGTTGATCTAGCTCTCATAGTCTCTGAAATCAAGGCGTCACAAAATTCGATCAGGCATAACGCCCACCACTGTGTGTGAGAAAGAGCGAGCGGGAACGATGCATTTCGAAATGGTTTTCTTCATTGTGGCTATATTTATGACTTGATCTGATCCACATTCAACACTCTGATAGACATGGTCAGTGGCTATGATTCTGCGTTTTTAGATTCTTCGTATCTTTCAAATTGTGCATGCCGCAGTTTTTCGTCCTTTGTGTGGGTGGAAGGGGGCGGGGCGAAATTTTGAAATACACTTGTAACCGTGTTATAGGACAGGAGTCTGGATACAAAAAAAGGTTGCTTTAGCTATTACAGTCTCTGAGCTATAGGCGCTAATGAAGACGGACGGACGGACAGCTTGACATAGCAATATCGAATTATAGACAATGACCATATCTATCAGAGTGTAGAATCTGGATCGAATCGGATTATAAATATAGCTACATTGAGGAAAACCATTTCGAAATGCATCGTTTCCTCTCGCTCTCTCTCACACACAGTGGTGGGCGTTATGCCTGATCGAATTTTTTGACGCCTAGATCTCAGAGACCATAAGAGCTAGATCAATCAATCTATCTATTCAAGCTTCTGTGATACCAAACCGAGACGAGCTTGTTTCAAAATTTGGCCACGCCCCCTTCCGTCCCCACAAAGAACGAAAATCTACATACCAAATTTGGTTGCGCTAGCTTTTATAGTCTCTGAGATTTAGGCGTTAATGAAGACGAACAGATGGACGGACAGACATACATAGTTATATCGACTCGGCTATTGATGCTGAGTTTTCAAAATCAAAACTTCGAGAAGATATAACGCAAAAAATTATCAAATTTTTTACTTGTAAGCTTAATATTTTCCAGACTAAGCTGAACCTACAAATTTTTTGGCCCGATTTACAGCTGCTGTTCAGGGTAGCAGCAGATTGTTGCCGCGCACTGTGCAAAAGAGTGTGCTACGGTCCAAACTCGGTCTTGCGGTCGCTCCCACGATCCACACGGCATTAACCGTGTAAGCATAGACGGTAAGCGAGTTAATTCTCGCTTCCAACCCCGTTTCAATCGGCCGCATTCTGTCTTCGTCTATTTCGGTATCTTACATATATATATATAGCTTAAATTACACCTGTGAATATTGGATAGATATTGGAGTGAAAATATATTATACTGGAAAAACATCGACTCTCTTGTATATTTTGGTTTCGTTGGAATCTCGCACCCGATCCGCCCTCCTCTAAACATTGGTCCTTCGAGCCGGATCTTCCTCCCAACCAAAAAGGAGAAGTCCATCCCAGCACGCATCGGCGGATCATCCAAAGGTCAAGTTAAGTACGATCCATCCTAAGCTAACAACAGTGCAGTGTTTGTGTGTGTGCAGCCCAATCCGAGTCCCGTGAGACCGGTATGTACAAACATCGGTCGATCCACATCGATACATAATTGTGCACTTCTTTTTGCGCCCTCCCTTTCGGCGGTGGCATATTATCGGCTATTCCGGACGTTCTCCGATCTTCCGTTCCGTGATTCTGTGTTCCGTGGTCTATGCCTGCTCCTCTGCCATTAAGGAGCATCCAAGCATCCAAATTATTTACATAGAAAACACATACATTACATATATTCTTTATATATAAATACAGCATTACATTCCAAATACATTTCAAATTATTAACATAGAACATACATACATTACATAGCGGTGCATTCTTTTCGGTTTCGCTTTAGCTTCTCCACCGCTGCTCGCGTTGTATTTGTTGGGAGAGCACATTATCGGCGCCGCTCTTGAGCATAACGCAGCGCCAAGTGACGCGCTACCCTGTATTCCGCGGGTATATCGTTTTTGGCTGTGATTTGTCAATTGACGCGCTACCCTATATTTTCGGTTGTTATTGGTAACATTCCGTATCCATCCGTCCGACACTCCCGCATCCGACTTCTTTTTTCTCGGCGTGTGACGTTAAAATATGTCCACTGGTGACGGGGATATCAAGTAACCCTTGTCGTTGTCCGCTCCAGGTGCTAAAAAGGTCCGGAGCTCGTCCACCCCGGGAACACCTACCTCGGAGTTTCGAAGAGTAAAGTCGCCAGGCTCTCCAAAGCACACAAGCTTCACTGTCCCATCTGCCGCCAACGCACCCTTACAATGGCCCAATCTGTCTTCATCACCGCACGGGCGAAGTTCGTGGCAGCAATCGACAGGCTGACACATTTGGAAGCGCGTTTTACCGCTCACGATACCAGCCCACCATCCTCCAATATCTGTCGAGTCCGCTGTGACCAATTACGGAGCATGTGGGCAAAGGTGGAGGCTGAGTTCGAGGCTTGTTGCGTCGCAATGGTCGATGAGGATCCAGAGGCTAAGAAGGAAATTCAGAATATTTACTGCGATTGTTATGAGGGCTATGAGCGATACATAGCTGACATCAATGTCCAAGCTGCCGGTCCAACAGTCCCTCCTTCTACACAGCCAAACTCTTATGGTGGCTGTCGATTGCCCCCCTGTGATATAGAGGTATTCACTGGAGACTACGTCCGCTGGCCCACCTTCCGGGATTTGTTTACATCGATCTATATCCAAAATCCACGAGTGTCTCCAGTGGAAAAGCTGTACCATCTGACTTACAAGATCATTGGCGATCCAAGGGCCATCGTTGCAAAGTCCCCGCTGACCAACGACGGGTTCGAGGCGGCATGGAATGCCCTCCGTGACCGGTAGGAAAATAACCGGCTCCTGGTGACCAGCCAAATCAATATTCTCCTCTCGTTGTCCCCAGTCGTCTCGGAGTCGAGTCGAAATTGATCCGGGCTTTGTGGGAAGACTCCGTCACCACAAAGAAGGAGATGCCGTCGTGGAACGAAATGGATTCCTTCTTGAGTCAGAGGTATCTGACGCTGGAAGCCATCGAAGGCAACCCTTCCACGCACGGTTCCAAAGGCGATCCGAATCCGTTCCGTTCCCAAGGGAGCCCTGTTCCAAGGAGAGTTCACTCGTTTGAGACCGAAGTGAATCCGCAGACGAGGACGTGCGATCTCTGCTCCAATCATCTGAATCACCCAATTCGTGTATGTCCTCGCTTCCTTCAAATGACCGCTGATGCTCGTTCCAGCTGCATTAAGCAAAAACAGCTTTGCTTGAACTGCTTCGCACGAGGCCATCAGAGCCGTTCCAAATCCAAGTTCTTCCGAATCCCAGCCCAACATTCAGACTTATTTCGCTTCCGGCACAAGTGCCGTTCTTCTGGGCACGGCTATGATTAATATTTGCCACCTGGGGAAAAATTTCCGCGCCCGCGCTTTGATCGACTCTGGCTCCGAAGCAACGTTCATTACGGAACGTCTGGTCAACATGATCAAATTGCCATTGTCTCCGGCATCAATCATACCATATCCGCTCAGTCCAAGAAGCTCTGTAATTTTTCCATCCGCTCTCCGACCAAGCCGGTTTTACAATTATCCGCCACAGCGTACGTTATTCCGGAATTGGCACAGAATATTCCATCGTATCCGATCTCGCAAGGTTTTTTGAGAGACTTGCCTAGCCTTCCATTCGCGGACCCTAAATTTTTCGAGAGCTCACCCATCGATGTTCTGATTGGAGCTGACATCCTACCATCCGTACTGTTGAGCGGCTTACAGACTAACATTTGTGGCTCTCTCCTCGGTCAAGAAACAGTTTTCGGTTGGGTACTCACTGGCCCAGTGTCCAATACGGCGAGCCATAAAATTGCATCCTTTTCGAGCCAAGTTTCCAGAGGACATATCAACACGGTAGGAGACTCGGATTTCTGCTACGAAAGCAATTTCCTTCCAGCCCACTCCGCAGAATTTCTCGAACGATGTCCTACGCTTGACCGAAAAGAACATTTCCAAAATATCTTAAATTCTTCTTTAGACCAACGTGACCAGAAGTAGTAGTAGTGGACCCGTTTCCAATGTCCGTTCCAAGCTCCTATCTAATGCTTCTTCGACTACTTCATTTCATCCTAGCTCTCCGCATCCAGAACTGGATACTCCTTCCTGCGCCGACCGTATCCTGGAGAGCCGACGGGCTCGAGGTCTCAACTCCTACCAGTGCCGAGTCTGCCCAGGAGTGCATCCGCTACGGACATGCCACCGCTTTCTCCGTTTAAGCCCCGTTAAAAGGAACCGGAAGGAAATCCCTGCAGGGATGTTCAGGGTTGCAGCAGATTGATGCCGCGCACTGTGCAGAAGAGTGCGCTCTGGTCCAAACTCGATCTAGCGCGCTCGTGGGCGCTCTCGCGGTCGCTCCCGCGATCCACACGGCATTAACCGTGTAAGCATAGATGCAATATTTTGGTTTCGTTGGAATCTCGCACCCGATCCGCCCTCCTCAAACAGCTGCATTTATCAGCTTTTTAGAGTTGTTAGTTCAATACAACCAGATGTGAGTTACTTATGTTATAAAAAAAAAAACACTACATCTGAAAAAAAATGGAAAAAATACATTTGTTAAGCTAGTGAGTTTTTTCACTAGCTGTTGCGATTTTTGATTTAAATGAAAAGTCAAGCGTTTAAATAATATACATAATTTATTGTTAAATGTTAGCCCTGCAGTACCAGCAGTGAGCGATGACGAATTTTATCGACAATGTCATCCAGTCGTTGACGCCGGTCAAACTGAACCCTTTATTTTCTCTCTGTTTCCTTCTTTTCCGCGTGTGCGGAATTATCAAATTATTTTATTTATTAAAGAGGAAACTAGCCTACGAGAAATTTTTATGGAGCGCTAGCGATCGGCTCGCCTATTACTATATGTACTAAATTCTATTTTTAAGTCCAGCTTTAGAGATTAAGTTCATTATGGTGCAGATGTTGTATATAGATCGTTGCAGTAGTGCTTTGGCTGGAGGCGTAGTCATGTTCAATCTTATCCGTTGTAATTCTGGGCATGCGATAATGATGTGTAGAGCTGACAGTGAGGGCGCGTTGCAGAAGGGGCAATTAGGAGCACGAAGTCCTTTGAGAAGATGTGTGCTGGTGAGGGCAGTGTGCCCTATACGTAATCGAGTAAAGATCCGAATACTAGAGGACTTTGCCTCAGTAGGATACTTTGTGGGTGATGCTTGTTGGTTGTTTAGCTTGTAGCTCTGCGTCACATTGGCCCAGTCAGAGATATGTTTTGCTCTTATTGAGCGGTGGGAAACGTGGCCGCTACCACCGGCGGGCACGGAGAGGAGCAATCCTCTCTGCGTGTCGCCAGCGGTCACACCTCCGACTTGGCTGGAGCAGGTCACGTTAGTTTTAATACTATTGCCGGAAAAACTCCTCGCTGTAGGATAAGCCGCGCAGGTGCCGTAGTCGAGACAGACTTGGACCTGGAGAGCGTGCTATCCATCAGCAAAGCAGAAGAAGAATGCCTTCTCCGCTCGCCTGAACCAGGTTCCAGCTCCCCGCGTAGGGAAGGGCCGAAGCGTTCAAGAGAGGGGATGAGGGCAAAAACTCAATACAAGGTGGCGCTGAAGATTTGTAGCAGGCTCCAAGGCAAGGCGGATATCTCCCTGGAGGAGAAATCCAAGCTAGCTTGGGCCGAGCTAAAGGTGGAGGAGGGCCGCAAATACTACGCACGGTTGCCTCAGATGAAGGCTTCGACTAGCGAACACGCTAACAAGGTGGAAGAGTTGCTAGCTACCAAGAGGCCACACTCGACTGACAATACCGCCACCCCGGCGGGCAAGCGGCAGCACGGGCCCAAGAGAGCAGAAACACCAACACCGAAAACAACGAAGCAGAGGTCGGGCAGTGCTTCAAAGATCAGTGATGTGTCCAGGAGACACCTGATTGTAGCTCTCATCGACAGACGTGATGAGAACGGGAAAATGACGGCGGCGCAGTGGAAACTGGTCCACCCGCGGCTCGTCGACTCCCTGTTTGCACGAATGGAGGAAGACCCAACAGTGCCCATGCCTACTTTCGATGGTGCTGGGTGGCTGAATGGGGTCAAAATCCTGAAATGCAATGACGACCCGACGCTGAGGTGGCTGACGCAGACTGTCTGCCAACTGGAGGCGTTTTGGGAGAGGGCCAAGCTGGAGGTGGTGGACAGGGAGCTAGTCCCGTCCATACCAAAGGCGAAGGTACTCTTCCCCATCGTCATCCAAGGAGACCGCGCGCTGAAGCTCCTTCAACGGCAGAACCCTGATGTAACAACAGCGGACTGGAAGGTACTGCACGCTGGTAGCTCACTACCCAACGAAGGGGGACAGCATGTGATCCTCCAGATCAGCAAAGACGCAGAGGACATCCTCTACCCCAGATACAGGAAAATGGCCTGGGGCATGGGCAGTGTGTACCTGCGCCTCAAGAAGCGCCACTCCGAAGACACAGATACACACACCTTGCAGGCAGGCGAGGTGGAGAAGGACCTCGGTCTGGACACCATCGTGGAAGCCGCCCATCGTAGAGGACTCTCAGGAAGATGAGGACGGTGACCTGAAAATCATAGTCAAACCGTCGTATGCAGTTGAGCCAGCCGCCCATGACACTGAGTGTGCTGCAACTCAACTTGCATAAAAGCAAGGTAGCATCGGCGGAGCTCCTTATAGCCATAGAGCAAGGGCCCGCTGACATAGCTTTGGTCCAGGAGCCCTGGATTGCGTCAGGCAATACAGTGGCCGGACTAAAGTTCGCAAATTATAACTCGTTGTACCCAACATCGGTAAGCAGGAATAGAACCGTCGTACTAGTACGAAAGGGAATCCACGCTTACCTTATGTCTCATTACAGCACAGTCGACCTGACAATAGTGATGCTGGAGAGTGAGGAGAAGCGCCTTCTGGTAGCCTCCTCCTACATGGCACACGACAGGCACGCACAACCTGAAGAACTAAGGAGTCTGGTGGAAGAAGCCGACTCCACAGACCAACAACTCATCATTGCTACGGACGCCAATACCCACCACAATGTGTGGGGAAGCCCCGACATCAATGACCGAGGTGAGTCACTCCTAGACTTTATATTATCACATAACATAGATGTAGCAAACGTGGGAGAGGACTACACATACGTAGGTCCCACCTCGTCCAACGTGCTAGATCTAACCCTCGTAACGGGAAAGAGTACCTTGGTATCTGGATGGAAGGTCCTCGAAAGACTATCCTTCTCGGACCATAAGTACATTCAGTCCAAGTGCGAAATCAGATACACTCCGAAGGTAACAGTCTATAGAAACCCCCGGAACACAAACTGGAAGAAGTTTAGAAAGACCGTTACCTCGAAGATCGCGAATCCGGGCACAGTGAAATCCCCGGAAGACATAGATAAGTCCTTAGAGACCGTCTCCAAGGAACTACTGGCTGCTTATCAAGGAGCATGCCCGCCATCAAGAACAAGAAAGAGGACCAAACCACTCTGGTAAAACCGGAACCTCTCTCTCAAGAGAAATAACCTCAGACAACTCTTCAAACTCGCCAAATTAGCGAATGAGGAGATCAACGATCAACATCAACGAGGAATACAATACACAACGTAGCTCATGCAGGAACTTCTGCTCGAACATCGAAAAAGTGCCTGAAACAGCAAGACTCAGGAAGCTGCTCTCGAAGCAGCCCACCATACAGAGTCAGCTCAAATTAAATAACGGACAGTGGTCAGACGGCAGTGAAGAGGCTCTAACAGCACTAATGGAGGCCCACTTCCCAAGATGCACCGATGTCACTGATGCCGAAACGCAACAGGACCTAGCAACTGAGGAACAAACTCCCCCGACAGATCTAATAACCCACAAGAAAATCCAATGGGCTATGGACTCTTTTGCGGGCATAAAAGCACTTAGACTGGACGGATAATTCCCAGCCATGCTGCAAGCGACCAAAGAGACGATCATCCCATGGTTTTTCGCAATATACTCGGCATGTCTAAGCATAGGCTATATCCCTATCCAATGGAAAACAGCAAGAGTTGTCTTCCACCCAAAGGCAGGAAAGGTCAGCCATGTTAGTCCCAAGGACTACAGACCGATAAGTCTTACCTCTTTTATGCTAAAAAAAACAGGAAAAGATGCTGGATGGACACATCAGGAAGGAGGTGGGAAGACTGATGTAGACCAACCAGCATGCTAATACCAAAGGTAAATCGGTGGAGACAGCCTACATTCGCTAGAAAGCTCGAGAAAGCTCTCAACAATAAAAAGTATGCACTGGGAGTATTCATAGATAAATCCTTAGCATTTAACAACTTAGCCACGAACGCAATAATGGATCGCCTTGAAGCGACCCACAGAACCTCCTGAGTTGTAGACGGGTGCAATCAGATTGGGGCACCGCTTCCACGGTAAAGGGAGCGCACAGAGGCACACCTCAGGGTGGAGTCCTGTCGCCCCTCCTGTGGAATCTGGTAGTCGACGACCTAATCAAGAGATTCGAGAGGAAGGCCCCAAAAATAACAGATTATGCAGACGACATAAGCATAATTATTACGGGTGTATGTCCATCGACCCTCAGCTCCATAATGGAATGGACACTCTGGGAGATATGCGAGTGGGCGGACGAAGTAGGACTCGATATCAACGCGGACAAGTCCGGCTTGTCCTCTTTACAAAGAGGTACAAGGTACCGGCATGGTCCCCCCAAAAATCAACCAAACAAGGCTAGCCCCGAAAACACAGGTCAAATACCTCGGCACACTACTCGATAGCAAGCTGACATGGAAACCCAATGTAGTGGAAAGGGTGAAGAAGGACACCATTGCGGTTTATGCATCCAAGATGATGCTTAGCAGCACATGGGGCCTGTCACCCACCCTAATGCATTGGATCTACATCTCGGTGGTGCGACCAACTCTGCTGTATGAAGTCCTAGTGTCGTGGCAACCAACTGAAAAGAAAACGTACCACAAGCTATGGAAAGGACCCAGCGACAGGCTCTGCTATGTATCACAGGGGCGCTGAGGTCAGCCCCAACTATAGCACTCGAAACCATACTCGGAATCGATCCCATCGATATCCACGCTCGGCTGACTGCAGGCAAAGCAGTACAGCGACTGATTGCATCGGGGAACATGTCACTACAAGGATACGGGCACAGTTCAATTGGGAGGCACATGACCAGTCTTACAGACTACATGACCCCCCAAACTTGCCTCGAGGTCAAAACTAACATATTTATGGGATCCGAAGACTGGAAAAGAGGACGGGACAAGACTCAACACCTCAATATATATACTGACAGCTCCAAGATGGACGGAGGAGTAGGAGCGGGTTTATATTGCACAAGCTTCGAAATAAAGGTGTCATATAAGCTACCAGACCGATGCAGCATATTCCAGGCGGAAGTTTTCGCCATCAAGAAGGCAGCAGAGGTCGCTCAGCTTACAGAGCGACCACACAATGTGGTGAACATATTTGATGATAGCCAAGAGGCGATAAAATCCAATCAGTCGTTTGCAGTTAGTTCCAGAAGTGTCCTGGCAAGCAGGGAGGCGCTGGACTCACTATGCACGACTAAGTCAGTACGAATCTACTCGGTTCTCAGCCACCAAGACATCGAAGGAAATGAGGCTGCGGACGTTCTGGCTAAGGAAGGCGTCGGGCCGGCGAACGAAAGAGCCGAAAAAGTGCCTATCTCCCTTAGAACGTTACATAGCGATCTAGAGAAGCAGGCCGCTCTACAAACCGAGAACAGATGTAGGAACACAACCACCTGCAGAACCTCGAGAACCATGTGCAAAGAGCGCAATGGAAAACTTGCTCACTATCTACTGCACCTTCCACGGAAAGACTGTAGACTGCTATTGGGAATACAAGCTAGGCATCACCAACAGAGACAGCTAAAGGATATGTGATGAACCCGGGGCTATCGAAACCCTGGAACATATCATCTGCAACTGCCCGGCTCTCTCGCGGGCAAGGAAAAGATACCTAGGCGCACCGGAGATGGCATCACTGGAAGATGCCTCCAAGAGGACGCCAAGGGAATTAATTGCATTTGCTAAGCCGGGTTAATCTAACCTAACCTTTCTGTCAATTTAGCGCACGCATCGGCGAGACTCTCTTGCTTTGTTGGTTTTGCTATTTGCTATTACATTACATTGTTTAAATTGTGCTCAAAGCGAAACTGCAGTGATTTAGTGAAAAATATCTATATTATCTATTATTATCAGGTAAGAGCAGTGTTAACAAAAATATGTGTTGTGCGCGTGCTAAATAATGAAAATATCAATTGTATATATTGTTAAATTTGTGAAAAACTGTGTTCAATATGTCGCTGCATTCACATTATACATATTTATTTCTTTTTCTTTTTTTTCTTTCTTGTATGTTTCTTTATGCTCCTACTAATATAGTCAGGTTTAAAAGAAAAACAAACAAATATAATGTAAATAAATAATGCGGTGGGCACAAAATTGTAATTTTTAAGCAGTCCCACAACAAAAACAGAACAATTATATTTGAGGCCTGAGGCAAACAGGTACATATTTTGGTGCGTGCTTTGTTTTTTTTTTTTGTTGGAGTAAATGCACAGCCCACCGCTGATCTAAAGTGAGCATTGCTTTTTGTTGAAGCAACTGCTTCACAAATCGAACAGATTTCAGGAATTTCGATCTTTTTTTTATATACTTGCGACCAAATGAATAGCATTTTATCGATAAATTTTTTTATTAATAGATCAACAAAATACAGAACAAAATGGGGACGGGGACATCCTGGAAGGACATGGAGAGAAAGTCTTAATAAGCTAAAAACTGAACAAAAACATAATAAATTAATCAATATTATTTCAGTGGTGGTACAATTGAAGTTGCCGAACGAGCCGAACCTACTGAAGAGGCCAGCGATCTCCAAAACAACTATAATTTTAATATTCAATAAAAACAAAAGAAAATAAATGAATACACTTCTTACTTATATACGCCTCACTTGTTTGTGAATATCAACACTTATTAAATACCATACTTTTTCGGGAAAATCATCACTTATGACGACATGAGATAGCATGATAAACAAATCCCAAAATTAATGTTAGTAGTCGCCTCTAAGCACAACTCCCGGTTATCAGTCGAATAACTTAGGCCAAATTTTTAACAAAATTATGTTTTCCAACACACACAGCCAGCCAGCCTGCCAAATCGTATTTAAAAAGTATAGCAATCGACTAACTCTGCCGCAGCGCTGCTCCCAGCTCAACTGGAAAAACAGCTGGACGCATATATTTCTCTCGCTCTCCCTACATGCTTTTTAAATAAGGCTATCTCTATTTTTGCAGCTAGTCCAGCTTCAACGACTATTGTCACACGGGTATTATGATAGGTCAGGCCAGGTTTCTTCCTTTTCCGCTAATGCTCGCTGACACGCGCATGAGAAAACTTTTGAGCAAAAAAAAAACGCAATTTGTGAAAAAACGACCTCTGTGGAAGAGTAAGACTAGAACGAATATTTTCTATTAGGGCAGACGTATTTTTGCCCACGTCTTCTGCCGTGCCGAACAATTTAGAAACATCCACCTGGTGCCTCCATGCAAGAAAACGGGCACTAAATCTAGAGACCGGATGGTCTCTCTTAAAACCGTACAGTGCAGTATTTTATGCCTCCGTAAAAACTACGTTCGAGCCCAAGTAAGCTGAAACACGCAGCGGGCGAGAATTTAAGGACCGGAGACCTCGATCTTCCATCTCAGTGGGAATCGACGCCGACCGCTGTTCAAAGTTAACACTAAAAGAAATCCTCCGGTGTGTTTATCGTTTAGAGTAGGGCAAAGTGTATACAGCAGTCTTGCTCGCTTTTCATGCAGTTCGCACAAGAAGACAACAGAATCGAAAGTTGCAAATCTACAGAGTGCGCCGGAACGTCTCGGTCATACCGCTGGGAGAAATTCGTTTTATATATTCGTTTTTTTATATAAATCTCGGCAACGTCATCTCGCGAGAACTTTGTGCACATCAGGAAACGTGATATGGCTAGCAAAAGTGATTTGAATTAAGATTTCTTTTTGCAAATGAAAACCAAATTCGGATAACTAGGGATGAATTTGCAGTATGCAGTAGCGCTCTCTTTCTCATTGCAGCTGTTGCAATACCTCTCCTCTCTCCGCTCAGTTTTTACTGATTCCGCTTTAAGCGTTTGTCTGGCACAATGGTCTGATTTCAATTCGTTTTGAAATACATTTTTTTCTTTATTATATTTAAAATGGAATTCCCTATGATCTGTACCAAAAAAACCTGCAAACAGGTGGGCACCCCTGCTCAGCCGAATATCCCCTGCTATCTCTGCGAAAAAGTAGTGCACGCAAAGTGCGTTGGCTATACAGACCTCGTGGGTGACGCCATTTCCAAACATAATTGTTTGTATTACTGTTGCGAGGCATGCCGGGTGGTTCATATTGAGAAGGTCAGGTTTATGAGGCAGACGCGGAATGGCTTTAAGGAGCTGACAGTTGGCTTTAAAAAGCAGTATGATCAGCTCCTAGCCATGGAGTCTCAATTGAGATGTTTGCAACTGCTGAATGAGTCTCCTAGCCGCAAAAATGTCAGTCCGCGGAATCTGCAAGTTCCAACTATCCCTCAGCCGCCCGTTGCCGAACAACCGACTCCGACCACTCCAATTGTACAGCAGCTGATATCGTTTGCTACTCCATGGTCAACGACAGCTGCTGGTGATGCAAATTTGGCTGCCGAATTTATTACCTCGGAGAACATACAGCTAGAAACTTTCGTAGCGTCCATGTCCGTTGAGTCCGCCAACCAACAAGCTATCCCGTCCATTCTGATCCCACCAACAAATATTCGACCCGGACCACCGGGTATTGCCATCACAGGTACGAGGCCTGTGGTGCCAAAACCAAGATTGGTGGTGATTCCACCTAAACGACAAGTTTTTGTCTCACGGCTGGCCTCTGACGCCACAACTAGTGATGTTACTGCTTTTATTCAAAGCAAAATAAGAGCCGTCGGTTGAAAGGTGGAGATGTTTAACTTCTCTTATGCCAGGGAGATAGCTTCATTCAAGATAAGCGTCTCCCCGACTCAATTTGACACCATTCGCTTTGCCAAATTTTGGCCGGAGCACTTGGTGGTGAAGGAGTTTAAAGCTAAGAAGAAGAATAGGCCCCCAATAGCTCTTAATACTAATCAGGCCAGTGCTCCATCCTCATTTTCCCAGTCTACCTCCACACGTGTAAAACAGATTCTTCCCACTTTTTCCGTTTTCATTACTTGCTCGTATATTACACCTTCTTCGGGTATCGCAATTTACGGGCAGCACTTCTCCGCTTTAAGCGCTGTTTCTTCCTCGCTTTCTGATAAAGATCATATGATAGCTCTTGGTGATTTCAATTTTCTAAGAACTGTTTCGTCATCGTGCCCATGTCACGACATGACTTTATAGACGGCTTACTTGACTTATCCCTGTCTCAAGTCAACCATGTGAAAAATTCCTTGGTTCGATTGCTTGATCTGTGCTTTGTAACGGATCCGACCATAGCGTTGTTAACCCGAGTCCCTCCGCTCACTACACCTGAAGACGCCTACCATCCTACATTTGAAGTGGCGCTCGATATAGGACCAACCGCATTGGATCGGTCGGGTAGGCTACCTCGATGTGTCCGCTGCTTTCGTAAAGCCGATTTTGCGAAGTTAAATAACCTCATTAGGGATTTTGATTGGTCCGCTTTGTATTTGTGCACTGATGTTACGATAGGCAGAAACATTTTCTACGATGCACTTTACTCACTTTTTGAGTCTTGTGTCCCGCAATCCTGTCCTATTAGATCTGGGAAAACGCCTTGGTTTACCAAAGAGTTATCCAGTCTACAAAATGTAAAATAAAGACCTTACAAAAAATTGCAAGAAGTTGGCTCTCCTATTTCTCTCTCTCGCTATGTAATCTTTTTGGTTCTTAATTCCCAGTGCTATAAGATCTACCTATCTCGATGCAGGATACGTTTTTCTCAGGACACTAAGCAGTTTTACAGCTTCATAAACAGTATGCGTAAAACGTCCACACATCCATCCTCGCTATCATTCCTTAACACGTCGGCAAATAATGACCAGGCAACTGCCGATCTCTATGCCGAATATTTCCAAACAACCTATTCTCAGGAATGCTACTCCGGTTAGCCGTACCCATACGGTTTACCGAGGTCGAACGGCATTTTTAGTCCCTAGCTTCATGATCTCCGAACAGTAAAGCCGGTGTTTTTACCGGGTTCTGACGGAGTTCCCGGCTGTGTACTCAGGTACTACGCCGAGTCCCTGTGTGGACCGTTGCTCAAACTATTCAGCCTGTCCATTAAATCTTCATGCTTCCCCTCGATATGGAAGGAGTCGTTTATAATTCCTCTCCATAAGAAAGGTAGTTAGTCTGACGCGAAGAACTAAAGAGGTATATCTAAGTTATCCGCTATTCCTAAAGTGTTTGAGAAAATTTTAACTCCGCACCTGCAGCATCTTTGCAGATCACTTATATCACCTGCTCAGCATGGATTTATAAGGCGGAGATCAACAACCATGAATTTATTGGAGTTCACCTCCTTCATCATTAAAGTCTTCAAAGGTAATCTACAGACGGATGTCATTTACACAGATTTCAGTAAGCATTCGACTCTGACAGCCACTCTCTCCTAGCACAATGTCTTGACCTTTAAAAGTTTCCATCTCTTGAGATGGATTTCTAGCTACCTTTGTTCCCGATCCCAAAGTCCTTTTCAAAAACTCACTTTCTTTACCAGTTGTGGTTACTTCGGGTGTACCACAGGGCAGCCATCTAGGCCTCTTTACACTCTTTGATGACCTGCATTCGGTATTAACATACTCTCGAGTGCTTATGTATGTGGATGGTGTTAAGCTGTGTGTCCAGTACACGGATGGTTTATCTCAATCCAGGTTGCAATCCGATCTTAATAGCTTTCAGTCATGGTGTTGTGCAAATTGGCTATACCTTAAGGCTTCGAAATGTAATGTAATGCTTCGGCTAGTGTCCCACGGGCCACTTGATGGTGCAGTCATTGCATGTCAACGTCCAAATATATCAATTATTAATCCTCAGTGCAGTAGTGAAGAAATTTCAGCCTGCTTCGTCCCGAAGATTAGACTGCCTAATTAATTTTGATTTCAGTTGCCTGCGTCGGAAGATCGATCTTTTGCCGTTGGATGAAACCTGCAATGAGTGAGTCAAGTGGAGAAGCGTAAGTTGGAAATGTTGATCCCCGTAATAATTATCAAGAATCCGAAAACTAATATTGATCAATCTTAACTCAAGATTGCTCAATATTAGTTTTCGGATTAAGTTAAGATTGATCAATATTAGTTTTCGGATACTTAAGATTCTTAACTCAAATACGTCAAATCGCGTTTTCGTTGTATTTCGTGTTGCATGCGCTCAAACTACGCCTTATGAAAGAAAACAAAAACTTAAATCCATGACAATTGCCTTGAAGCCAAATCGTTTGAATTAGAAACAAGAGTCTTTCAATTAGATGTACACCAGTTAAAGCTTGTGCATTACCTGAACTTAAATTCAATAATTGTACGTTACCTCAACTTATATTCAATACGCTTGCGATAGTTACACTTATTTTATATACATCATTCAACAATAATGCAAGAAAAAACACTTATCGTATAAACAACCCTCAATGCTCATACTTCATCTGTACTTATATTATATTCGAAAATCCATCCAAGTACATTATAAGTACCTTTGCATACACTTATACATTAAATACAACATTGACTACACCAAAACACTTCTTAAAACATAAGGATGGACATAAACCCTAAGGTACTGAAATATTAACCAATGAAAATGAAGTCTAGTTAAGATTTCTTAAATTGAACTCATGCTGACGTGTGGGAATCGACAACGACCGCTGTTCAAAGTTAACACTAAAAGAAATCCTCCGGTGTGTTTATCGTTTAGAGTAGGGCAAAGTGTATACAGCAGTCTTGCTCGCTTTTCATGCAGTTCGCACAAGAAGACAACAGAATCGAAAGTTGCAAATCTACAGAGTGCGCCGGAACGTCTCGGTCATACCGCTGGGAGAAATTCGTTTTATATATTCGTTTTTTTATATAAATCTCGGCAACGTCATCTCGCGAGAACTTTGTGCACATCAGGAAACGTGATATGGCTAGCAAAAGTGATTTGAATTAAGATTTCTTTTTGCAAATGAAAACCAAATTCGGATAACTAGGGATGTATTTGCAGTATGCAGTAGCGCTCTCTTTCTCATTGCAGCTGCTGCAATACCTCTCCTTTCTCCGCTCAGTTTTTACTGATTCCGCTTTAAGCGTTTGTCTGGCACAATGGTCTGATTTCAATTCGTTTTGAAATACATTTTTTTCTTTATTATATTTAAAATGGAATTCCCTATGATCTGTACCAAAAAAACCTGCAAACAGGTGGGCACCAAGATTGGTGGTGATTCCACCTAAACGACAAGTTTTTGTCTCACGGCTGGCCTCTGACGCCACAACTAGTGATGTTACTGCTTTTATTCAAAGCAAAATAAGAGCCGTCGGTTGAAAGGTGGAGATGTTTAACTTCTCTTATGCCAGGGAGATAGCTTCATTCAAGATAAGCGTCTCCCCGACTCAATTTGACACCATTCGCTTTGCCAAATTTTGGCCGGAGCACTTGGTGGTGAAGGAGTTTAAAGCTAAGAAGAAGAATAGGCCCCCAATAGCTCTTAATACTAATCAGGCCAGTGCTCCATCCTCATTTTCCCAGTCTACCTCCACACGTGTAAAACAGATTCTTCCCACTTTTTCCGTTTTCATTACTTGCTCGTATATTACACCTTCTTCGGGTATCGCAATTTACGGGCAGCACTTCTCCGCTTTAAGCGCTGTTTCTTCCTCGCTTTCTGATAAAGATCATATGATAGCTCTTGGTGATTTCAATTTTCTAAGAACTGTTTCGTCATCGTGCCCATGTCACGACATGACTTTATAGACGGCTTACTTGACTTATCCCTGTCTCAAGTCAACCATGTGAAAAATTCCTTGGTTCGATTGCTTGATCTGTGCTTTGTAACGGATCCGACCATAGCGTTGTTAACCCGAGTCCCTCCGCTCACTACACCTGAAGACGCCTACCATCCTACATTTGAAGTGGCGCTCGATATAGGACCAACCGCATTGGATCGGTCGGGTAGGCTACCTCGATGTGTCCGCTGCTTTCGTAAAGCCGATTTTGCGAAGTTAAATAACCTCATTAGGGATTTTGATTGGTCCGCTTTGTATTTGTGCACTGATGTTACGATAGGCAGAAACATTTTCTACGATGCACTTTACTCACTTTTTGAGTCTTGTGTCCCGCAATCCTGTCCTATTAGATCTGGGAAAACGCCTTGGTTTACCAAAGAGTTATCCAGTCTACAAAATGTAAAATAAAGACCTTACAAAAAATTGCAAGAAGTTGGCTCTCCTATTTCTCTCTCTCGCTATGTAATCTTTTTGGTTCTTAATTCCCAGTGCTATAAGATCTACCTATCTCGATGCAGGATACGTTTTTCTCAGGACACTAAGCAGTTTTACAGCTTCATAAACAGTATGCGTAAAACGTCCACACATCCATCCTCGCTATCATTCCTTAACACGTCGGCAAATAATGACCAGGCAACTGCCGATCTCTATGCCGAATATTTCCAAACAACCTATTCTCAGGAATGCTACTCCGGTTAGCCGTACCCATACGGTTTACCGAGGTCGAACGGCATTTTTAGTCCCTAGCTTCATGATCTCCGAACAGTAAAGCCGGTGTTTTTACCGGGTTCTGACGGAGTTCCCGGCTGTGTACTCAGGTACTACGCCGAGTCCCTGTGTGGACCGTTGCTCAAACTATTCAGCCTGTCCATTAAATCTTCATGCTTCCCCTCGATATGGAAGGAGTCGTTTATAATTCCTCTCCATAAGAAAGGTAGTTAGTCTGACGCGAAGAACTAAAGAGGTATATCTAAGTTATCCGCTATTCCTAAAGTGTTTGAGAAAATTTTAACTCCGCACCTGCAGCATCTTTGCAGATCACTTATATCACCTGCTCAGCATGGATTTATAAGGCGGAGATCAACAACCATGAATTTATTGGAGTTCACCTCCTTCATCATTAAAGTCTTCAAAGGTAATCTACAGACGGATGTCATTTACACAGATTTCAGTAAGCATTCGACTCTGACAGCCACTCTCTCCTAGCACAATGTCTTGACCTTTAAAAGTTTCCATCTCTTGAGATGGATTTCTAGCTACCTTTGTTCCCGATCCCAAAGTCCTTTTCAAAAACTCACTTTCTTTACCAGTTGTGGTTACTTCGGGTGTACCACAGGGCAGCCATCTAGGCCTCTTTACACTCTTTGATGACCTGCATTCGGTATTAACATACTCTCGAGTGCTTATGTATGTGGATGGTGTTAAGCTGTGTGTCCAGTACACGGATGGTTTATCTCAATCCAGGTTGCAATCCGATCTTAATAGCTTTCAGTCATGGTGTTGTGCAAATTGGCTATACCTTAAGGCTTCGAAATGTAATGTAATGCTTCGGCTAGTGTCCCACGGGCCACTTGATGGTGCAGTCATTGCATGTCAACGTCCAAATATATCAATTATTAATCCTCAGTGCAGTAGTGAAGAAATTTCAGCCTGCTTCGTCCCGAAGATTAGACTGCCTAATTAATTTTGATTTCAGTTGCCTGCGTCGGAAGATCGATCTTTTGCCGTTGGATGAAACCTGCAATGAGTGAGTCAAGTGGAGAAGCGTAAGTTGGAAATGTTGATCCCCGTAATAATTATCAAGAATCCGAAAACTAATATTGATCAATCTTAACTCAAGATTGCTCAATATTAGTTTTCGGATTAAGTTAAGATTGATCAATATTAGTTTTCGGATACTTAAGATTCTTAACTCAAATACGTCAAATCGCGTTTTCGTTGTATTTCGTGTTGCATGCGCTCAAACTACGCCTTATGAAAGAAAACAAAAACTTAAATCCATGACAATTGCCTTGAAGCCAAATCGTTTGAATTAGAAACAAGAGTCTTTCAATTAGATGTACACCAGTTAAAGCTTGTGCATTACCTGAACTTAAATTCAATAATTGTACGTTACCTCAACTTATATTCAATACGCTTGCGATAGTTACACTTATTTTATATACATCATTCAACAATAATGCAAGAAAAAACACTTATCGTATAAACAACCCTCAATGCTCATACTTCATCTGTACTTATATTATATTCGAAAATCCATCCAAGTACATTATAAGTACCTTTGCATACACTTATACATTAAATACAACATTGACTACACCAAAACACTTCTTAAAACATAAGGATGGACATAAACCCTAAGGTACTGAAATATTAACCAATGAAAATGAAGTCTAGTTAAGATTTCTTAAATTGAACTCATGCTGACGTGTGGGAATCGACAACGACCGCTGTTCAAAGTTAACACTAAAAGAAATCCTCCGGTGTGTTTATCGTTTAGAGTAGGGCAAAGTGTATACAGCAGTCTTGCTCGCTTTTCATGCAGTTCGCACAAGAAGACAACAGAATCGAAAGTTGCAAATCTACAGAGTGCGCCGGAACGTCTCGGTCATACCGCTGGGAGAAATTCGTTTTATATATTCGTTTTTTTATATAAATCTCGGCAACGTCATCTCGCGAGAACTTTGTGCACATCAGGAAACGTGATATGGCTAGCAAAAGTGATTTGAATTAAGATTTCTTTTTGCAAATGAAAACCAAATTCGGATAACTAGGGATGTATTTGCAGTATGCAGTAGCGCTCTCTTTCTCATTGCAGCTGCTGCAATACCTCTCCTCTCTCCGCTCAGTTTTTACTGATTCCGCTTTAAGCGTTTGTCTGGCACAATGGTCTGATTGCAATTCGTTTTGAAATACATTTTTTTCTTTATTATATTTAAAATGGAATTCCCTATGATCTGTACCAAAAAAACCTGCAAACAGGTGGGCACCCCTGCTCAGCCGAATATCCCCTGCTATCTCTGCGAAAAAATAGTGCACGCAAAGTGCGTTGGCTATACAGGCCTCGTGGGTGACGCCATTTCCAAACATAATTGTTTGTATTACTGTTGCGAGGCATGCCGGGTGGTTCATATTGAGAAGGTCAGGTTTATGAGGCAGACGCGGAATGGCTTTAAGGAGCTGACAGTTGGCTTTAAAAAGCAGTATGATCAGCTCCTAGCCATGGAGTCTCAATTGAGAAGTTTGCAACTGCTGAATGAGTCTCCTAGCCGCAAAAATGTCAGTCCGCGGAATCTGCAAGTTCCAACTATCCCTCAGCCGCCCGTTGCCGAACAACCGACTCCGACCACTCCAATTGTACAGCAGCTGATATCGTTTGCTAATCCATGGTCAACGACAGCTGCTGGTGATGCAAATTCGGCTGCCGAATTTATTACCTCGGAGAACATACAGCTAGAAACTTTCGTAGCGTAGCTAGCTACAAACAACAAGCTATCCCGTCCATTCTGATCCCACCAACAAATATTCGACCCGGACCACCGGGTATTGCCATCACAGGTACGAGGCCTGTGGTGCCAAAACCAAGATTGGTGGTGATTCCACCTAAACGACAAGTTTTTGTCTCACGGCTGGCCTCTGACGCCACAACTAGTGATGTTACTGCCTTTATTCAAAGCAAAATAAGAGCCGTCGGTTGAAAGGTGGAGAAGTTTAACTTCTCTTATGCCAGGGAGATAGCTTCATTCAAGATAAGCGTCTCCCCGACTCAATTTGACACCATTCGCTTTGCCAAATTTTGGCCGGAGCACTTGGTGGTGAAGGAGTTTAAAGCTAAGAAGAAGAATAGGCCCCCAATAGCTCTTAATACTAATCAGGCCAGTGCTCCATCCTCATTTTCCCAGTCTACCTCCACACGTGTAAAACAGATTCTTCCCACTTTTTCCGTTTTCATTACTTGCTCGTATATTACACCTTCTTCGGGTATCGCGATTTACGGGCAGCACTTCTCCGCTTTAAGCGCTGTTTCTTCCTCGCTTTCTGATAAAGATCATATGATAGCTCTTGGTGATTTCAATTTTCTAAGAACTGTTTCGTCATCGGTAAACGACTCTAATAACCTAGTGCCCATGTCACGACATGACTTTATAGACGGCTTACTTGACTTATCCGTGTCTCAAGTCAACGGTATTTCAGTAAGCATTCGACTCTGTAAGCCACTCTCTCCTAGCACAATATCTTGACCTTTAAAAGTTTCCACCCAATCTCTTGAGATGGATTTCTAGCTACCTTTCTTCCAGGTCCCAAAGTCCTTTTCAAAAACTCACTTTCTTTACCAGTTGTGGTTACTTCGGGTGTACCACAGGGCAACCATCTAGGCCCCTTACTCTTTACACTCTTTGATGACCTGCGTTCGGTATTAACATACTCTCGAGTGATTATGTATGTGGATGGTGTTAAGCTGTGTGTCCAGTACACGGATGGTTTATCTCAATCCAGGTTGCAATCCGATCTTAATAGCTTTCAGTCATGGTGTTGTGCAAATTGGTTATACCTTAAGGCTTCGAAATGTAATGTAATGCTTCGGCTAGTGTCCCACGGGCCACTTGATGGTGCAGTCATTGCATGTCAACGTCCAAATATATCAATTATTAATCCTCAGTGCAGTAGTGAAGAAATTTCAGCCTGCTTCGTCCCGAAGATTAGACTGCCTAATCAATTTTGATTTCAGTTGCCTGCGTCGGAAGATCGATCTTTTGCCGTTGGATGAAACCTGCAATGAGTGAGTCAAGTGGAGAAGCGTAAGTTGGAAATGTTGATCCCCGTAATAATTATCAAGAATCCGAAAACTAATATTGATCAATCTTAACTCAAGATTGCTCAATATTAGTTTTCGGATTAAGTTAAGATTGATCAATATTAGTTTTCGGATACTTAAGATTCTTAACTCGAATACGTCAAATCGCGTATTCGTTATTTTTCGTGTTGCATGCGCTCAAACTACGCCTTATGAAAGAAAACAAAAACTAAACCCATGACAATTGCCTTGAAGCCAAATCGTTTGAATTAGAAACAAGAGTCTTTCAATTAGATGTACACCAGTTAAAGCTTGTGCATTACCTGAACTTAAATTCAATAATTGTACGTTACCTCAACTTATATTCAATATGCTTGCGTTAGTTACACTTATTTTATATACATCATTCAACAATAATGCAAGAACAAACACTTATCGTATAAACAACCCTCAATACTCATACTTCATCTGTACTTATATTATATTCGAAAACCCATCCAAGTACATTATAAGTACCTTTGCATACACTTATACATTAAATACAACATTGACTACACCAAAACACTTCTTAAAACATAAGGATGGACATAAACCCTAAGGTACTGAAATATTAAACAATGAAAATGAAGTCTAGCTAAGATTTCTTAAATTGAACTCATGCTGACGTGTGTGTTTTCCTTGGGTATGAGGGGTCACCTGAAGCTACTGGCTTTTAGGAAGTTGATCATAGGAAGTGCGGGCCAACAAAGCGACCACAACACCAGCAGTGGAACCGCCTGACGACATATCTCAATTTTTTTCTTTTCTATCCCGACTTCTTTTCGTCTAATCTACCGGTTTTGTTCTAGCACTCTAATGTCGTCAGCATGCTCAATTTCTTAATTATTGTCATAATACTAGTGCATTCGATAGGAGATGATCTGTACGCGCAAGACCAGTTATAATTATTATGATTAATAAAATAAGTGGCGCCCAACGTGGGGCCTCATTGACTCGATTAAATATTCATTGGGACTCACAGATGAAAAGATAGGATATTTTCCATTTCTCCGCTTTTCTCAATTTCCAACTTTAATTTTCCTTCTCAAAATCTTCACTAGATTGCCTTCTGAATCGGAAATCAGATAGAGCGAATATTGGCATTCCCTTCTGATCACAAATAACAGTTAAGTGAAGCAATTTTAATGCCTAGGTAAGCAGCGACATAGCTTTCGTGTAGTGTGCTATCCACGTTTGAACCGAGTAAATCTTAAGTTTTATTTTCTTCTTTAAGGTATTAGATCTGCCAATTTGAAGCCGGAAGACAGATAGATAGAAGACAGATTTAAAAATGGTTTCCTGACGGCGACAAATGGTGAGCAGCCTAATTACTTCTTCTCAAGTGTAATAAGAAGCTACTATTTCAAAAAATTCAGATCTCCAGGGAATGGAACAAAGACACCCGGACTAAAAAGATGCCGGAACTAATTCAAAACTCCGTTACAGATTCGTTTCAGCCACTGATGGAACAAAAGAGCAATTCTGTTGCTATGATATTCACGGACAGATCTTAGATACCTCAGGCAGACCAACCTCACGCGTCAAATTACAGGGAAGAGTCAATCCGTGATACAGGCTGCGAACCACAAAACGCATTCCTACATTCACCAATGAGAAGTGAATTCTCTGAATTATTGCAGAGACCAGACAAAATTGTTTACATCCTAAACGGATGGAAGATCAAATTCTCGGGTTCAGGAGTATCCGTCGATAACTTTATTTATAGAGTCGAGGCTTTGACACACGAAACTTTAGACGGAAATTTTCCCGTGCCTTGCAGAAATGCGAGCGTGCTCTTCGAGGGCAAAGCCATGAGTTTTACTGGCGACATCACAAATCGGCAGATGAGGTTCGTTGGGATAGACTATGTGTGGCTTTACGTTTACACTTTCGTAAGGAGAAGGACGATGTAGACATCCAGAACTGATCCGACATCGAAATCAAAAAAAAAATGTCTTTGGATACGTTTTATGACGGTATCTCGAATATAACTGATCATTTGGAGATTCCATGGTACACTCGTAAGCTCGTCCGTGTACTCAAGACCAATTTGCGTCCGGAAATTTGCCATGAGCTTTTGACTGTAGAAATTGGAACCGTTCAGGAACTCAGGGAAATTTTTCGAAGACGTTAAATCTTCTTGGAAGACGTGAAGTATTTACATGGGTATGCAAAGCCAAATCCTTTTCGATGGGCTGAGCTGAAGCACGAGATTGAATTACAAGGCAATTCAGATGTAAAGGGAGAAGTAGAAATAAACGCAATCTCTTTAGTTTGTTGGAACTGTCGCAGGATAGATACCAAGATTGAGAGTTTTTTGTTACGGGTATGGAGCAGCCAACACGTATAATGCTAGTTGCGATAAGCTTTAAAAAAAGTTCCAAGTTCAGCACACCGAAGTCGGCATTCAAACCGAAGACTGGATTAACGGCAATGCCAACCATGACGATGGCCAAGGTCAACCGATAGTGGGAAAAATGAAGATAGACGTAGAGTACGGTGACATCAAAAAGACGCTGGACTTATGTGATACCGTTCCTCAAACATTACCTATATCTTGGCATTGATTTCTGAAATCTGAACGATCTTTTGCCTATCAATTTACTGGTGTCCGAAATAGAGGTGTCCCCAGAAAAGAATGATGTCGAACAACATGAGCTTACCAAAATACAAACGACCAGACTGAATAATGTTATTAATTATTACCCGTCTTTCGCAAAAGAAAGTTTGGGAAAGACTAACTTAATAACGCACTCGATCGATGTCGGTATTGCCAAACCAATAAAACAGACATTTTCCAGTTTCGCCAGCAGTTGAAAAGTCCATCTACGCAGAAATAGACCGTATGATTTAATTAGGGGTAATAGAGGAATCAAACAGCCCTTGGTCCTCACCAATAGTGATGGTCACTAAGCCAGGCAAAGTTCGAATTTGTTTAGACTTCCGAAAGGTAGACAGTTTTACGGAAAAATCCTTTATATCAGATTAGTGGTATTTTGAGTCGGTTGCCAACAGCTGAATTCATCACGAGCTTAGATGTCAAATATGCCTATTGGCAAGTGCCATTAGATGAAAAATGTCGTGATAAGACCGTTTTGACAGTTCCTGATCGTCTTTTTTATCAGTTCAAGGTGATGCTGTTCGGGCTATGCAATGCCATTAGTACAATGTCTCCATTGATGCACAAGGTAGTTCAAGCTAATCTCCAAGAGTCCTTTCTGCATGCGATGAGTGCGCTACCTGGGGAACATTATAGGGGATTGGGGAATCCGGACGGATCAAGAAAAGATAAAAGCTATTGCAGAATTTCCTGAACCAAGAAACTTAAGAGGACTAAAAAGCTTCATAGGCTTATGCGGATGGTATCGCAAGTGTGTCCCAATTTGTTTATATGTTGTCTCCTTTGACAGATGCAATGACGACAAAAAGGAAGTTTTAAAAGGAAGTTGAAGTGTTAAAATCTTTTCGAGAATTAAAAAGGTGCCTTAGTGAAGCTCCTGTGTTACGAAGTCCAGATGCTGAAACCAGTCGAAACCATTCTATATTAATTGTGATGCTAGTAAAACTGGGAGTACTAATACAGTTGTCAGAGGAAGGAGATGAATGTCCGATAGTGTTTGTTTCAAAGAAATCAAACAAGGCTCAGTGCGATTACACTGTGACTGAGCAGGAGCAGAAACTTTTCTCTGAAAAGTTTTAGAGCTTATGTAGAAGGTCACGAATTTACGATAAACCCCGACCACGCGTCCTTAAAATGGCTTTGCAAAGACATCATTGCAGAATCGATCATCGCAAGGGCTCTCAAAATGTTGTTCCAGATGCATTGTCAAGAGTCAATGAAGATATAGTGTCAGCGTTAGAATTATCGGAGGGGCTGATTATATACCTTGGGTCAGAGCACTTCATATACTGATTTAGTCGAGCGAATAAAGGTTAATCAGGAAATGTTACCGGATTTGAAAACAGATAATGGCTTTGTATACCGTCGTGCTGAGCACTTAACAGGTGAACATATTCATGATAAATACGCTTGGAAGTTATGGGTACCACTTCTCACTTCTCAAAATACGTTTTCTGAAGCCTGTCAATATAATATAATTGAAAAAGCTTCGATTCTACCTAAGTGGCTAAACATTAAAAAAAGGATTGATTATAATAAAAGATGTCAATATTCTTAATAATAATATGTGATAATATGGAGATGATAGTAATACAAGATAATGAATAGATCATAAATTTGAATATGAAAAAAAAGCATCATAAGAAAACTTGCAATGCAAGTGAAGCTCGCATGAAAAACAGTGCTATACGTATGTATGTGCATATTCACACATGTTCATGATGAAGCTTTACAGCTTGGCAACACCATAAACTTATGCTCGCCTGGAATGATCTGGCTTCGTGCTACGTGCATGCGTATATCTATCTGAGGATAGATAACACTAACACACTTAACCTTTATATTTGCTTACTTGAACACGCTTATACTGGCTGTGACGTACTCACTATTCGTTGAGTCCATCGAAGTCAGCATGCCTGTTGACGTTGATGAGGGTAAAGATGAATATAGATGATCTGTGTGATAATGAGTTAAGCAATTACTTATGGGTTAAATGTCGTTAGCGGCGCATTCACAAAATCTAAGAACTAATCAAACTCAATTTTACGGCGATACTAATAATGCGTCGCAACGCTCTCGCTCTGCCGCGCAGCCTCAAAGCTCCATAAGCTCGAACAACTCGTGGGGCTGGCAGTGCAGCTACGCTGCCCTAAGCTAAGTAGAATTTAAGAAATATACTGTAAAAGATTGAATAAAGAGAAGTAAACAAATAACTTCAAACAAATCAAGTCTTCTTAATACTACATGGCGACCGTGACTTAGGTCCTTGAGGACCTAGGACCTGCCAAAATGGATCCTGGAAGATCCAGAACCAATAATAAAAGTTAACTAAAAGAAGTACACGTGTTCGGTGTGTCTAATGGGTTATCACTTGCAACTGATGATCGAGTACAAGTGACACACATTTTAAAAGTAAAAGTGAAGCTAAATTGGCTTGTGATTAAAAAAAAAACTTATTGATTTGATTATACAACTACTAGACATGCTGAATTAAACCTTTGCTGGCCGTACGAAAGTGCAAAGTAACGTTTGTACCTATTATTGAACCTGGGGAAAGACCAATAAGTCCAAGTCCAAAATCTCCAAATACAGCCTATGTCCACATAGTCTCAGAGGATGATTCCGCAGTGAACGTTCATACTACTGGTACTTCAATAACATCAACTTCTGCCTCAGCTAACACTCAAGTTAACAAACCCATAACTCCAAGTTCCAACGAACGCAAGAATACCAATATGACGGACTCCTCAGCAAACGCTAAGGCATATATGAAAGAAATTTCATCTAAAATCCCTGAATTTGATGGAAAAAAAATCCATCTGCAGAGGTTCGTTACAGCCCTAAAATTAATCGATCTAACGAAAGGACCACACGAGCAAATTTCCGTTGAGGTAGTTAAATTGAAAATAATTGGCATTACACTATACAAAGTACAAGATGAAACCACCATAAATGCAATTATAGTACAATTACAACAGAAATTGATAATTTATAAAAATCGCTAGAAGCCGCGTATATTGATGAACGCGTAAGTACTGAACTTGCAAACCTGTTCAGTACCAAGGAAGCAATAGCGGCAATGACCGAAAATAGTGAACCATATAGAGTTAGGCATATTATGGAATCTGGCTCATTCACCAAGCTGAATGAAGCCATATCAAAATATCTCCAATACAGTACAGTCACAACTGTTAACGCGAACTCTATCCTGTTCACAAGATAGATTTCGCACAAACTTGTAATTCATTAACACTTCCTCCGAACACCCAAAGTTATCCGAATAATAACCAAATTACTTACGAAAGACATCGCATTACTTAATAAAGAAACCCTTGTCCGAATATTAAGATCAACAAATCGAGTTAAAAAAAAAAAGTTCATCTCAACCAAATATAAAACACTATAATATATACAAGCAAATTAGCAAAGAACGGCAAATTAATGTCAAGAAAAACTTATCAAGAACTCTCCACTACTGCTCAAACAAAGCTAAAAGAGCTATGCACCAAATATACAAAAGTATTCGGATTTGAAACCGAATCGATAAAAACTATTAGTTTGTATACACAAGAGCTAAGATTAAAGAACAAAAATATACAAAACCAGTGTACATAATAAATAAAATTCAAAGAAAAACTCACACTCATAAAAAAAAGTAAAAAAACAAGTAGAAGACTCATTCTAGACAAAATAGTGAATCCTCCCGTATCAGACTACAACAGTTTATTACTACTTTTACTGAAAAAGATGTCCCAGATAGCGATACTAAAAGACGGCGACTAACGTCAATTCAACAAATAGCACCGATAAATTAAAATCCAAAATAAATTCTAGAATATAACATCTTTTTCAACGAGCAATGGCTCTTATCGTTTCACACAATTACTTAAAACTTATAAAAATAGCGCCAAATCCTTTCAAGGAATATTCTCTTTTTTTTCTGGATTAAACTCTTTACAAGAATTCTTACACATACATGACTTAATAGTCATCGGTTGTTCCGAAAACAATATCATCAAACATTCAACAGATGTTTCGAAATCTGCAAGAAACAAAACTATAAGCAACATTCAGAAAAAGGCTATTTCTTCAAGCCATTGAATTTTATTTTCGTGAGTGTATTGATCAAGGTATTTTACCAAATGATAAAACTACAACATCATTGGAAAATACCCAGTCCCTACGGACTCAAACAGCGCTAAGCATTTTGTAATTACGGCAGACGTGACGTTAAAATTTGTATTTAAATTATAGTATTCAAGTCTAAGAAAAAGAATACAAGACCTGGAAAATATAACGAATGTTAAACCGCATTAGAATTTTTAAAGAAAGCCGCAATAATCTTCTGGCTACTAAGCAATCTTCGACCATACGTGTATAGTCAAAACTTCAGTTTTAATTCAAATCTATACTTTCAAAAACTCATTTCAATGTTGAATTTATACTTTCAATAACAAACTCCAATTAAATTACCCAGAATGAGACTAGGTCTAAAAGAATATGAGTTTACTGCATGTTATTTTAAAATATAAAATAAAATCCATAATATGTTGCAGATGAGTTACTATAAATAACCATCGAAAAAAACGAGATTTACGAAATAAAGACCTGAAGTCACTACCAGGCAACAAAGACATAAAGTAGACAAAATAAACCCTGCGCAGGGAATGAATAAAAGGGATAATTTGCTAATAGCAATTTACTAAAAAGCTTCTAAGCCCACGTACATGAGTAATTTCAAGTACGAAAAGTAGTGACCTTGCATATTGTAAATACGCTAAGTCCTTAGGAACATAGTAAAAAGATTATTGCAAGAGAGATTGGCAACCTTTAGACTAATGGAGCTATTGACCAAGGTCATAGGAAAAACCAACTCAAAGAGGTACCGAGCTAAAGATCATTGAATGAATTTCGATTGATACTTTTAAAAATATGGGCAAAATATATAATATGAACAAAATGAGAGTAGCTACTCAAGCCGGTAACCCAAATTAAAAATAAAAAGAAGCATTTTGTCTACGAATCCCCAATAATCCTAAAAAGGAGACGATAAAAAGGCATATAAAAACCTTGGCCAAGGACTAGAAAAGCATTACTTTAAAACAAATATGGCTCGAAAAATAAATAATGAGTACATTAACAAATGCCCCAAAATGCCAAAACTCACATCTAGTACGACACAAAGACAAAGATCAAAAGACATTATCGCATTGAAGTTCGGTCCAATGAAGACGTTCGTTTCGGACATTCGAACTAAATATGAAAATTAAACAATAAATGACTTGTGCAAATTTTTGAAAGAGGAGCGTATACACCCACCGCACAACACCCCCAGACATGACATAAAAAAAAAAAATAAATAAAGAAAAACAAAAACAGGAGATCAGGTTTATTGAAAAACGAAACAGGTCATAAATTAGATTTTAATTATACAGGTCCGTATAAAGTGACGGAAATAGGTCAGAGAGATAATATCGTAGTAACTGACAATAAAAATAAAAAGAAAAGAGTTCATAAGGCTAGATTAAGAATTTTTATTTCATAATCAAATTTAGTATAGCCATACATAAATATTTTTAAAAATGTTCATATTTTCATTTGTCATAGTGTTAGAACGAAAAATTTAAAAAAAAAAAAACAACAAAATAAAAAAAAAAATTTATATATATCTTACAATATATTAATAAAATAACTTCATAAAATTACGTTATTTTTCAAAAGGAGGGAGATGTAGTATGCATGCATAGGCAATACCCACTGTACCAAGAGTACTTAAGGGACAACACTCTGTAACACTTTGTTGCAGTGTTTATGTAATCATAAAGAACCGGAAATATCTTGAGTGCGACGGTAATACGATCGCACCAATATGCCTCGCGGACAAGAGTGCAACGTCGGCGTCTTTCACGTAACCGACGGCACCCAAACATGATCCGTTTGAATGTGCATGCATGCCCCTCGCGCCCCCCCGCTATCAGCAGCGCTGGGTATATATACATACATATATATTAAATACATAAATGCGGCCGCTCTGCTGCCGGCGTTCCTGGCAGCGCAGCTAAGCTGCCCTAAGCTAAGTAGAATTTAAGAAATATACTGTAAAAGATTGAATAAAGAGAAGTGAACAAAGACGGATGTCTTTGCAAATCAAACCAATCAAGTCTTCTTAATACTACACTATGCGGGTGGTAGTGATGCCAAGAAGCAACGGCTTTGAGAGAACAGATCGCTTCGGAAGAACCCTGTGGTATATAATGTTAAGACCGCGTTTTACCATTGCACTTCTACATACCTTCTCCCGAGGTTTTGTCCGATCGGATTAAAAGGTTTCCGAATTTTGCCCGAAATATGCGTGGGAACACCTTCCGTGTGCATATGTGACCTTATTTCACGCTTTTATTTTAGCGGATGGGTTTAATTTGATTAATTTGGGCACGAATATATGGCACACGAAGCTTCTGTAGATTTGGTATTGGATGCACTTTGGATTTTTTTGCTGTTAGCACATCTGCACTTGGTCACAGTCGAAATTGGAAAAAAAGACACATACATGTCACAATTGCAGCTTGGGCCATGGTGAAATTACTATAAAGGTGGCGTATTCGGCTGTGGTGAGGACGTTATATTTTTCAACTCGCTCTCTCTGCTCTCAGAGAGACAAGCGCTAGAAAGAGATGGAAAGCGTTTTTCGCTCTGCTTTCTTCGTTTGTTATTGTTTCAGCTTGCAGAAAAGAAAACTTTTCCGCAAATAAATAAAAAGAAATAGTGCAAAGCTAATTATAATATTTTAATTCAAATAATAGTGAGCATATTTTTTTCATTGTTTTCTGTTTACGAGTCCATTTGTAAATAATGAAGAAGACAATGAAAAAACCGTGCGCTACACTACTTCTTTCGACGACGACAAAAATAACGTCCACGAAAGAGAGCACATGTGGTGAATACGCCACCTATATATAATTTCACCATGGCTTGGGCATGCATAAGCTTTCAAAAGCACACATACATATTACAAGTTCAGCTTAGAAGTACATGAGCTTTCAAAAGCTCACATACATAGAGCTTTCCAAACCACACCGGGCATATGTTCCTACGATCTGAAGGCTTCTGATGTATTCTGAATACATTGAAGTAAAAAAAATGCGTACGGTGCGTGGCCGTTAATTATGCTCGGTACTCGAAGAGTAAAGGGGTATATTAGATTTGTGCAAAAAGTGGATGTGTGTAACACCCAGAAGGAAGCGTTTCCGACCCCATAAAGTATATATATTCTTGATCAGCATCAATAGCCGAGTCGATAAAGCTATGTCTGTCTGTCCGTCCGTCTGTCCTTCTGTTCGTCTGTCCGTCTTCATTAGCGCCTATAGCTCAAAGACTATAAAAGCTAGAGGAACACAAGTTTGTATCCAGACTCCTGTCCTATCGCACTGTTACAAGTGTATTTTAAAATTTCGCCCCGCTAAAAACGCAGAATCATAGAGAATGAGCATATCTTTCAGAGTGTTGAATCAGATCGAACTATAAATATAGCCGCAATGAAGAAAACCATTTCGAAATGCATCGTTCCCTCTCGCTCTCTCTCATACACCGGGGTGGGCGCCTGATCGAATTTTTTGACGACTAGTTCTTAGAGACTATAAGAGCTATTTCAACCAAACTTTCTATCCAAGCTCCTGTGATATCAAACCGAGACGAGTTTGTTTCAAAATTTGGCCACGCCCCCTTCCGCCCCACAGAGTACAAAAATCCACAATTTTTAAGATACGAGAAAACCAAAAATGCAGAATCATAGAAAAAGACCATGTTTAATCTGGATCAGATCGGATCATTAGTATAGCCAGAAGGAACAAATGAAATTTCAGTGGCCTTCCAAGCGCAGATTCATTCCCTCTCTCTCTCGCACACAGCCGTGTATGTATATGTAGGAAGTAGATTTAGACATGTAGAAAAGGCAGATGTATAAAATGTATGTTAACAAATATGGAAATATCTAATAGAAAAAAATCTCCGAAAAGGTTCGACTTAATTCCTTTTTTCTTTTTTGGCTAAAATTAAATTCGTCCCCTTGTAACAACAAGCTCACATACATATATACTAACTGAGTACCGGGTATAAAGTACAGCCGCGTCGGTAGACGCGGCTCACAACGTTCCCCTTCGTTTTAGGAATTGTTTCTAAGAGAAACGCACGCTTACAATACTTAAGAGTTCTTGTTAGCAAATGCAAAGGTTACATGACAAAACGAACGACGGTACAATTTACGTTCTAAGGAAGTAGTAGTTCCAAGAAGTTTTAAGCCCTTTCTAGTCTGATTTAGCGGGGTTGTTTTGTAACGGCGCCTGAAGCGACATATTTTAAGGTTTAAGCCTAGTACTCAGATAAGGAAAATTTTCTTGCGAAAGAATCAGGGATGATATTCGTATGGAAACGATAAAAATGCATGCCTGTAAAGAAGAAAGAAAGAAATTCCTTGCGCAAGAATATTGCAAATGAGTACTCAGATAAGCAAAATAAATGACTGAATAATACTGGAAAGGCAACGATATATACTAGAAAAGAAAAGGTGGTATTTGCTGGGCTCGACTGAAAGATAGAATTATTCCATATTCTGTCGTCATCGACACTCGTATATCGACATCAACATGAAGAAGACCAATAGCAAGCGGCTTGGGGAGTTCTGCCAGGAAAGTGACAGCCGGCTAGAAAATTGCAATAATGAAAACGAATTTAATCTCATTGAAGCCGATAATATGGTTATTGTTTCTTATCAATTTTATAAACGATACTCATTATAGCCGGTACTCGAAGAATAAAGGGCTATCTAAGATTTGTTGAAAAAATGGATGTGTGTAACACCCAGAACGAAGCGTTTCCGACCCCATTAAGTATATATATTCCTGATCAGCATCAATAGCTTCATGAGCGCCTATATCTCAGAGACTATAAAAGCTAGAGGAACACAATTTTTCACCCAGACTCCTGTCATATCACACTGTTACAAGTGTATTTCAAAATTTCGCACCGCCCCCTTCCACCCACACCAAGGACGAAAATCTGTGGCATGCACAATTTTAAAGATACGAGAAAACTATCCGTAGAGAATGACAATATCTATCAGAGTGTTGAATCTGGATCAGATCGGATCATAAATATAGCCACAATGAAAAAAACCATTTCTAAATGCATCGTTCCCTCTCGCTCTTTCTCACACACCGGGTTGGGTGCTGTGCCCTTGCGTCCAGATGAGCGCCTAGATCTCAGAGACTATAAGAGCTAGAGTAACAAAACTCTCTATCCATGCTCCTGTGATATCACTTCAGTACAAGTGTATTTCAAAATTTTGCAACGCCCCCTTCCGCCCCCACAAAGGATGAAAATCCACAATTTTTAAGATACGAGAAAACCAAAAACGCAGAATCATGAAAAATAACCGTATGTACCAGATTGTCGAATCTGGATCAGGCCGGATCATTATTATAGCCAGAAAGAACAAATGAATATTCAGTGGCCACGCAACGCCTTCCAAGCGCGTAGTAAAGACCAGTCGTTGTAAAGACGTATGTATGTAGATATGGAAATGTAGAGAAGACAGATGTAAAAACAAATGCAAACAAAAATGGAAAGGGTTCGACTAAATTTTTTTTTTCTTTTTTGGCTAAAGTTCAATTTGTCCCTTTTGCGAACATGTAATAAATTACATATGTATGTATATCGTTAGCTCTCATACATATATACAGACTGAGTACCGGGTATAAAGTAGAGCCGCGGCCGTCGACGCGGCTCACATCGTTCCCTCTCGGTTTATTTATTTATAATTTAATAGATACTGATTTATCCAATATTTCGGAGCTTTTTATGTTCTTTGTCGTTCTCTAGCGCCACAGAGCCCATAAATAGTACATTCCGGCTTGCTTTCTGACAAAATTTGAATTTCCAACTGATTTTATTTGTAAACAAACACAAGACAGTATAACCGTAGAGCATGCACATCTGGTCACACAGCAAAATACAGGCAACTTTCTTGCGCAAGAAAATTTTGCTTGTCTGAGTACTAGGCTTTAAGGTTAATTCAATGGCAAAAAAAAAAACGCAATTTGTAAAAATACGACCTCCGTGGAAGAGTGAGACTAGAACGAATTGTTCCTGACTATTTGCCCACGTCTTCTGCCGTGCCGAACAATCTAGAAACATCCACCTCCACGCAAGGAAACGGGCACTAAATCTAGAGACCGGACGGTTTCTTTCAAACCGTACAGTGCAGTATCTTATGCCTCCGTAAAAACTACGTTAGAGCCTAAGTAAGACGAAACACGCAGCGGGCGAAAATTTAAGGAACAGTGACCTTGATCTTCCGTCTCAGTGGGCATCGACACCGACCGCTAACACGTTTTTTCACGCGACTCGGCATAACCTGGGAGAAAGTAATCTCATTCAAGCTTTTTTTCGGGTTTCGCAGCCTGATAGAACCCAGGAATTTGTAGAACATAGCCAGTGGTGCAACAGTAAAATAAATTATTATATATATTTATTATAACTATTGTTTGTTTTTTTGTACTGCCCACTGTATATCATTTTCATACATACTGTAAGGAGGTGATCTCGGCTGGGGTACATCTCTCAGTCTCCCAGGGCCCAGTCCACGCATACAGCAAATTTGTGTAGGTGGGCCTCAGGGACAGATCAGGGCAATTCATGCGTCAAGGCCTCGATAGTGCCTGCGCAACACAAAACGCGGGCCAAATTTCACCACCGCCCACAACCCAAGGCACCAAATCACGGACGGACACGCGGCTACTCACGTGATCCCTACCAAACTGAAAGGGAAGGGCGGTATATTACAGGAGGGAGGAAACGCAGTTCGCGGATGCCGTGCCAGCCTTAGGCTTTCCCGCGTACAGCACCGTCCACTAGTTCCTCAATGCGCAGGATTTTTCTATTTGGGGTGATCTACGAAGGGAGAGGGGAGTCAACGTTACGAGCGCTGTACCAGCCTAAGACTTTCCCGCGTACAGCAACGCCTCGTATCGCCCCTGGAGGAAGTGGGAAAGGTTTGCTTGGGAGGGGATCACACTTGAGCCGCGCTCCGTATCAGAACAGCGAAGCCTCGGAGAAATTGATGTAGAATAGGGAGAAAAGCGGAAATAAATAGGCAGAACTCCATTTTTTCATTCTTTATTCTCAATTTATACTATTGGAGTTGGAGGGTAAGCGTGATGAGACGCACCGCGCCTTTCGGTGGCTTAGGTGGGCGTCACTTCCCGTTAGGTTACAATAAATGATCCAAAGACAAGAAAAGAGGGGGGGGGGGGGGGGGGGGGAAATGGACGCCGACTACGCACACGTGGATCTACGGCCTCTAGGTTATAGCTAAGTGGGGCCCTACCTACTATCGCACCATCCTCTATGGTCTCCTCCTCGCCTACGGCCTCAGCTTACCCCTTATCTCTTTCCCTTTATCAAAAGGTCCTTGCGGCCGTCCTTGATGGCAGGTCCTGTGGTCGGCTATTGTCTTTTACTCCTGGCACTCGATAATACTCCGCTCACAAGACTTATCACTTTCACTCCTCATTTTCAACTCCTGGAGTTCTTGCTGGCCGGCACGCGTCGGAGCCGTCCTCTGCTCCCTTTTGTCGCGCGTCACTTGTCTCGTGGCATTTTGTCGCCAATGCTTAGGGCTTTGCGTGGGCGCTAGATAGAGAGCGACCTCTCTCTTGTTTCGGCCTCTGCCGCCGTCGCTGCCATCGCCGCTCTCAGCTCGGGGTGGGTTTTCGGTCGGGTTGATGCGGTCGATGATGGTCTGCGGGAGTCTCGGCGGTCTCCACGCGCCACTCTCTGGTCTGCGGGAGTCTCGGCGGTCTCCACGCGCCACTCTCTGGGCGCGACCGGCCATTCGGCCTCTGCCTGTAGGTCGTTCAGGCCCGGGATCTCCTCAAATAGGCCCAACAGTACTGCGACTTCTGCCTCCTCTAGCCCGAACGACGTGTCACTGTGCTCGACCGATGTTGTCAGCTTCACCTCCTCCTCGGGGCCGTCGAGAACTCCGGCCTCCTCCGACCTGCTGGATGCTCGGTGAGCCCTGGTGAGCCCTGGTACGAACATCAGCTCCTGAGCGTACCAACCTATCGGGCTGTAGGAAGGAGTTGGCGGTGACTCGCTGCGTGGGCTGGCACTACTTCCCGAGCCTGTCTCTCTGCCGGCGTCGATGCCCTTAGCGGTCTCGGTGTCCGTCTCTTGGAGTTCGTCTCCGTTGTCTTCGGCCGGTTCCTCCTCGCTGTCTGACGGTACGTTCCTGCCATCCTCGGACCCACTGTGGGTGTCCTCGCTGCTGGTGTCGTCGGACACCAATATGGGGGATCCGGGCGACTGCTGGCGCCTGGCTGTGAGTAGCGCTTGGAAGTCCTCGGCAGCGTTGACCCAAGATGTCGGTGGGGCTACGGCTACGGCCCTGACCTCGTCTAGTGAGGAGTCGGGAGCCTCGTCGTCGCTGATGTCTGAATACAGAGGCTTTGTCGCCATAACGTTCGTGGACTACCCGCCCGAAGTGGAGTTGACTGCGTCGTCGGGCGTCAACGTCCGGCGGCGGGGAATATAGTCGTGGCGAAGGACGGCAGTCGAACGATGGAGGGACGTAGGTGGAGGCCAGCATACGTCGGGCGGCCTCCCGGGACGTAGAGGGCTGGTCGTCTTCGGGGTACGAGGATTAGTCGTAGATCCTGTCCACGGCGTCGCTCCAGCGGGGAGATAGTAGGGCGACAATGTGGATCCTGGTATTGTCTTTCGGTGGGGTGATCGGGGCCGTGACTCGGGAGCTCGATGGCAGGATGGCTGGTGTCACCGTCGTTAAACCGGGTACGAGTGGCGTGTCTCGGGGCTGTCTTCCTTGGTTCCCCTTTTCTCCCGACGGAAGGGCACCGTCGGCGGGCGCTGCGTTCATTGTAGACCGTCTTGGGGAGAAACCTCAACTAATTAAAACCTGCTCACGATGTCTATCTACGTATGCCTATCCTGCCTGATGGTGCGATATACATTGTCGGGAAAGTTTCAACTAATGGATCGAGGGGTGGCTTACGGCGTGGTGGTCTACTCTTAAGTTCTGCCCCTGCTACGAGGGCAAGGACGGTATGGCAGCGCGCTACCATAAGTGGTCCTTGAGAAAACGGCATCGAGCTTACTCGGATGCGTGTTGCATGGTCGGATTGGGGCGGATGTTGTTTGTCGCCGGTGGTGCCTCTTCGTCATCTTCCGTGTAGAAAATCTTCAGATCCGCCAAGCTAGCGGTCTTCCGTTGCTTCCCTTGGTACTACTGTAGTCAAACTATATTGGGAGAGAGAAATTTGATTACGGAATAGGGTCCCTCATACTTAGGGGCGAGCTTAGCGGCGAAGTTGTCGTCTGCTTTAGATAGATGGTGTTGTCGTAACAGAACCAACTGTCCGATGGCGGGCCGCCACTCGCGTCTCCGTAGGTTGTAAGCTCGGCCCTGTTCCTGCGCTGCCCGTTGGGTGTTGGTTTTGACTATTTTGAAGATGTCGTGGAGACGGGTCGCTCTGTCATTGGCCGGCTCTGGTTCCTCTCCTGGTCCTATGGTCCCGGCATCGTAAAGAGCTCCCGGTAGTCGTGGTTCCCGGCCGAGCACTAGGAAGGCTGGGCTGAACCCTGTTGTTTCCGAGATACTAGTCTTGATGGCGAGGCTCAGTTCCGGCAGAAGGTCGTCCCACGTCCGCTGGTCTCCTTGGATCTATTGCGCGATCATCTTCTTGATGGTCCGGTTAGCCCGTTCAGTGGGGTTCTGTTGCGGCGTATAAGGGGCCGTGTTTTCGAGCTCCAGCCCGGCCAACTTGCAGAAGTTCCTGAATGACCGACTGGTGAATTGTGTGCCATTGTCGCATTCGAACTTTCGGGGTACTCCGAACCGACTCAAGATGTGTTCCCTGAAGGCCTTCTCCAGTTGAGCAGTGGTAGCTTTGCGCAGGGGCACGAGTTCAACCCATTTGCTAAATGCGTCGAAAAACACTAGAAGCATTGTGTTGCCGTGCTTCGACCGGGGGAGAGGTCCCACGAAGTCCGCACATAAAATATCGAATGGGCCCTTGGCCTGGCGGGTATGCATGTATCCGGCGGGTTTGTTTTGGCTCACCTTAAATTTTTGGCACTTCTCGCACCGTCGCACGCACTTGGCCACGTCTCTATAATGGCCAGGCCAGTAGTACCTCTGGGCCACGCGTGTTGCGGTTTTCCGGATCCAAAGGTGTCCGGCCGTGGGATGGTCATGACACTCTAATAGGACTCGATGGCGACTGTCGCGGCCGACGCAGAGCTTCCATTGGATCGGTTCTTCTTCCTTCGAGTGATTTTCCGGTCGCCTGTAGATCTGGTCGCTTTCGATGATGAATTCCGAACACTTCTCTGGCTGCTCCTGGATTCGTTTCAACAACCGACTTATCCATGGGCACTGGGGCTGGTCTTCGCTTACTCTTTGTAACGAGTCGATTGGTTGTCGTGACAGGGCGTCGGCGACGGTGTTTTGGCTTCCCCGTCTGTAATAAATGTCGAAGCGGTATTGCTGGAGCTCTAGCGCCCAACGGGCGATGCGGCCAGTCGGATTGTCAATCGTGTTGAGCCACTTCAATGCTAAGTGGTCCGTAATTTGATGTCATTACGGACCACTTAGCATTGAAGTGGTACCCTTCGAGGAAACAGCGTAACTTCCGGATCGACCAGACTATCGCCAGACACTCCTTCTCCGTAGCCGAGTAGTTCTCCTCAGCTTGGATCAGGCGCCGGCTGGCGTACGCGTTGACCCTTTCTTCGCCGGCGATCTGCTGGGTCAAGACGGCTCCGATGCCATAGGCGCTGGCGTCCGTTTGCAAGGTAAATTTTTCCGAAATGTCGGGACACGCTAGTACAGGGTTAGTTTCTCCTTCAGCTTCTCGAACGCTTGTTGTTGTTCCCCAGTCCACTCCCACTTCTTGTCCTTCTTGAGCAGGCTAGTCATAGGCTGGACCATCGTGGCGAAGTTCGGGACAAAACGACGGTACCACGAGGCCATCTCTATGCAGCTCCTCAACTCCCTGATTGTGCTCGGTGGTGCCAGTTTCTGTACTGCTGCGATTTTATCCGGGTCGGTGTGGTTCTCACTGATTACGCGGCCGAGATAAGCGATGCTCTTTTGAAAGAAACTACACTTGTTTCTGTTCAGCCGGAGATTTGCCTCTCGTTAACGACGGAACACTTCTCGCAGATGTTCGACGTGTTGCTCCAGCGTCGACCCGATGACGATGATGTCATCAAGGTTCCATTTTCGGTCCAATGACACTATCTAAGACTCGCTGGAAGGTCGCTGACGCTGAGTGTAGGCCGAACGGCATCACCATCCATTGGAAGAGGCCTCTGCTAGGAACGGTGAATGCCGTGTACTCCCGGCTTCCCTTGGCCATGGGGATCTGCCAATAGCCATTCTTGAGGTCCAACGTTGAGATGTAGCACGCGTTGCGAAGCTTCTCCAAGATATGGTATATTTTAGGCAGCGGGTAGGCGTCGGGTGTTGATCGAGCGTTGAGCTGGCGAAAATCCACACACATTCGCATCTCTCCTGTCTTCTTGCCCACCAGCACAATGGGTGCGCTGTAGGGACTTTTTGAGGGCTCGATCTGTCCGGCCTGTAGGAGCTCGTTTTTGATTTTCTGCATCGCCGGCTTCCTTGGGAAATGCCGTTGTTTGATCGGTTTGTCGTCTCTCATGGTTATCGTGTGCTCCGCGATGATGTGAGATCCCAGTCCTTCGAACTTTGCCAATTCTTGCTCCAAGAACTCGGCCACCCAAGGGGCGGGTGCTCGTATGGGATTTGGGGGCGGTTGCAATGGTGACAGCTCCTCCAGTTGTGTCGCAGTGACGTGTGCCAGGATAATTTTGTCGCAGTCTATCAGCTCGGTTCAGAATGGGTTCCGTTCCCGAGCTATCACAGCGTCGGCTAGGGGTTCCAGTTGGTAATCCATGGTGACGTTCTCGCGGTAGTCGTCTCGTTGCGCCTGGACTTTGCGTTTTCTTACTGGTTCGTCTCGTTCATATTCTTTGGGTGCGCTGGCCACCTGGTGAGGGTGAACCGCGGGTTTCTTTGTTGCCGCTCGTTTCTTCCTGTTGGTCGGGACGCTGATCCCCGTTGATGATGGTTCCTCCGAGTCTTGTATCGTGGTGGATAAGCTCTTCGGCGCCGAAATTACGTTTCCTGTCTCTGTCGCGGTCTTGGGCTCCCAGTGAGACGAGCTGGCCCTGGATTGATCCAGCGGAGACACAACTGTCGCTGCCGAAGCTGCCGTGCGTGATGCAGGAGATGGCTCCCTGTGAGACGAGCTGGCCCTGGATTGATCCAGCGGAGACACAGCTGTCGCTGCCGGAGCTGCTGTGCGTGGTGCAGGGGATGGCTTCCAGTGAGACGAGCTGGCCCTGGATTGATCCAGCGGAGACACAACTGTCGCTGCCGAAGCTGCCGTGCGTGATGCAGGAGATGGCTCCCTGTGAGACGAGCTGGCCCTGGATTGATCCAGCGGAGACACAGCTGTCGCTGCCGGAGCTGCTGTGCGTGGTGCAGGGGATGGCTTCCAGTGAGACGAGCTGGCCCTGGATTGATCCAGCGGAGACACAGCTGTCGCTGCCGAAGCTGCCGTGCGTGATGCAGAAGATGGCTTCCAGTGAGACGAGCTGGCCCTGGACTGATCCAGCGGAGACACAGCTGTCGCTGCCGGAGCTGCTGTGCGTGGTGCAGGGGATGGCTTCCAGTGAGACGAGCTGGCCCTGGATTGATCCAGCGGAGACACAGCTGTCGCTGCCGAAGCTGCTGTGCGTGGTGCAGGGGATGGCTTCCAGTAAGATGAGCTGGCCCTGGACTGATCCAGCGGAGACACAGCTGTCGCTGCCGAAGCTGCCGTGCGTGATGCAGAAGATGGCTTCCAGTGAGACGAGCTGGCCCTGGACTGATCCGGCGGAGACACAGCTGTCGCTGCCGAAGCCACTCGTTGCTGGCGTAGCGTTGAGGGTGATTCTTGGTTGAGTGAGCTGGCCCTGGATGAATCCAGCGGAGTCGACAGTGTTGTCCTGTCCTGTTTTTTTGGTAGACTTGGGCTGGGCCTGAGTGTCGGTGCGTCGGCGGGGGTTGTGGGTGAAGTCATTGTGTCAGTTAGAGGGTGAACGGCAGTGACGGGAGGGTCGGCGAAAGTTACTGCCCGCGGGCATGACGGAGCAGTGTCGACAGGCCGGTTAGCTTGTGGGTCTGGGAGCAGCTTTAGTTGCAAATACGCTCGCCCGCAGTGGATCCAGGCTTGGATGCCGCACAGGAAATCCAAGCCCAAGATGATGTCGTCTACGATGGTTGGCAGCACAAGGAGATATACCTGGGTTTCTTTTCGGTCAAGGCGTACCGCTGCCTTCACTGCCTGGGTAATCTCCTTCCTCGACCCATCCGCAAGGCTGATACGGGTTCTCACTGCCCGTCTGTTCTCGTCCGTCCCTAACTCCTCAGCCACCCGTTGGCTGATGAAGGATCGGGTTGCGCCGGTGTCAAGAGTCGCTGACCTAGTGCTTCCGTTGACCATTACCAGCGCGGCGATCCTTCCTTCCGTCAAACTCAATGGGTGGGCGCCTCCTGTCCTTAGGTGTGAGTCTCCGTCCGTGCCCCGGTGGAACGAAGACCCGATCAGTTTCCCGACTCGGTCTTGCGACAGCAATCAATAGTGCGGACGCCTCGGCGGCCACGTTCCCAGCAATCGTCTAATCTCTCTCGTAGTGTTCAGATGCGTTTTTTCTTTGCGCTCCGCTCATTTTTCACTTATTTTGTATAAACAGCCGGTGTTTGTCCAAAATAAACCTTTAGCGAACTAACAAATTAACTTGCTAACTTAAAGTCTATCCTGAATCGCGAGTGCATGCCTATTTCTTGTGTAAAAAATAATTTAATAATTCTTTTTTGCGTCGGTTAACAGTGTGTTTTTGTTGTTGCTTTTCGTAAGTACGCTTTCACATTACATTTAGCCCGCTCTCATCTCGTAGTCTGTGCTTTAGCATCACTCTCTCCCTATAACCCAAACATAAATAACTGTTCTTCCTCTCTCGCTCTCAATACTTTCCGTGCAGTAGCGCTCTCTCTCTCTCTCATTGCAGCTGCTGCAACAGCTCTCCGCTCAGTTTTTACTAATTCCGCTTTAAGCGTTTGCCTGGCACACTGGTCTGATTTATATTTGTTTTGAAATAAATTTTGTTTCTCTATTGTATTTAAATGGAATCAAACAGGTGGTCACCCCTGCTCAGCCGAGCATCCCCTGCTATCTTTGCGGAAAAGCAATGCACGCAAAGTGTGCTGGGTACTCAGGCCTCGTTGGTGATGCAATTTCCAAACCTAATGGCTTGTTCTACTGTTGTGAGGCATGCCGGGGGGCTCACATAGAGATGGCCAGGTATATGAGGCAGACGCGGAATGGCTTTAAAGAGCTGACCGTAGGCATTAAAAATCAGTACGATCGGCTCCTAGCCATGGAGTCTTTGTTTAGCAGTTTGCAACTGCTGAATGAGTCTCCTAGGCGAAAAAGGTCACACCGCGGGATCTGCAAGCCCAAACTGTCCCTCAGCCACCCGTTGCCGAACAACCGACTCCGACCACTAGAATTGTGCAGCAGCCGATATCGTTTGCTATTCCAAGGGCAACAACAGCTGCTGGTGATGCAAATTCGGCAGCCGAATTTATCACTTCGGAGAACGCACAACCAGAAATTTCCGTAGCGTCCGTGTCCGTCGAGTCCGCCAACAATCTTAATATCCCGTCCACTTCGATCCCCCCAACAAACATACGACCCGGACCACCGGGTATTGCCATCACAGGTACAAGGTCTGTGGTGCCAAACCCAAGATTGGTGGTGATCACACCTACACCTAAACGACAAATTTTTGTCTCACGGCTTTTATTCAAAGCAATATACAAGCCGTCAGTTTAAAGGTGGAGAAGTTTAACTTCTCTTATGCCAGGGATGTAGCTTCAGTCAAAATAGGCGTCTCCCCGACTCATTTTGACACCATTTGCTCTGCAAAATGTTGGCCAGAGAACATGGTGGTGAAGGAGTTTAAGGCAAAGAAGAAGACTAGGCCCCCAATAACTCCTAATACTAATCAGGCCAGTGCTCCATCCTCATCTTCCCAGTCCACCCATCCAAAAAACTAACTTCCTCTCTCTTAATCACCTACCAGAATTTTAGAGGCTTGCGTAGTAAGCTCAGCACTCTGTATCGGGATAGCGTCGCATTTGCATCCCATGTAATTGTGTTTACAGAGACCTGGTTAAAACCGGAAATTCTTAGTTCTGAAGTTTTGGCAGGTCGGTACATAACCTTTAGAAATGACCGTTCGTCTCGACGTGCAGGTGGGGTTCTGATTTCAGTGGACTCTAACTTCACGTCGGAACATTTTACAGTCCAGATTCAACAAGAACTGGAATTCCTGTGTATAAAACTGATTCTTCCCGCTTTTTCAGTCTTTATTACATGCTCGTATATTCCACCTTCTTCGGATATCGCAATTTATGAGCAGCACTTGTCCGCGTTAAGCGCTGTTTCTTCCTCGCTATCAGATAAAGATCATATGATAGTTCTTGGGGATTTCAATTTACCAGGAACTGATTGGTCTTCGGTAAACAGGTCTAATAACCTAGTGCAACCATGTCACGACATGACTTTATAGACGGCTTACTCGACTTATCCCTGTCTCAAGTCAACCATGTGAAAAATTCCCTGGGTCGATTGCTTGATCTGTGCTTGTAACGGATCCGACCATTGCGTTGTTAGCCCGAGTCCCTCCGCTCACTATACCTGAAAACGCCTACCATCCTATACTTGAAGTGTCGCTCGATATAGGACCAACCGCATTGGATCGGTCGGGTAAGCTACCTCGATGTGTCCGCTGCTTTTCTAAAGCCGAGTTTGCGAAGCTTAATAACCTCATTAGGGATTTTGATTGGTCCGCTTTGTATTTGTGCACTGATGTTACGATATGCACAAACATTTTCTACGATGCACTTGACTCACTTTTTGAGTCTTGTGTCCCACTTTCCTGTCCTATTAGATCTGGGAAGCCCCCTTGGTTTACCAAAGAGTTATCCAGTCTGAAAAACTTAAAATCAAGACTTTACAAAAAATTTCAAGAAGTTGGCTCTCCTTCTTCTCTCTCTCGCTATGTAATGGCTCGGTCAAACTTTTCAGTTCTTAATTCCCAGTGCTATAAGAACTACCTATCTAGATGCAGGATACGTTTTTCTCAGGACCCTAAGCAGTTTTACAGCTTCGTAAACAGTAAGCGTAAAACGTCCGCTCATCCATCCTCGCTATCATTTCTTAATACGTCGGCAAATACTGATCAGGCAATGGCCGATCTTTTTGCCCAATTCTTTCAAACAACCTATTCACAGGAATGCTACTCCGGTCAGCCGTACCCATACGGTTTACCCAGGTCGAACGGCATCTTCAGTCCCTTGCTAAATGAAAACTCTCTGCTTCATGATCTCCGGAAAGTTAAGCCGGTGTTTTCACCGGGTCCGGACGGAGTTCCCGGCTGTGTACTTAGGTACTGCGCCGAGTCTCTGTGTGAACCGTTGCTTAAACTATTCAGTCTGTCCATTAACTCTTCATGCTTCCCCTCCATATGGAAGGAGTCGTTCATAATTCCTCTCCATAAGAAAGGTAGTAAGTCTGACGCGAAGAACTACAGAGGTATATCAAAGTTATCCGCAATTCCCGCACCTGCAGCATCTTTGCAGATCACTTATATCTCCTGCCCAGCATGGATTTATAAGGCGGAGATCAACAACCACGAATTTATTGGAGTTCACCTCCTTTATCATTAAAGGCTTCCAAGGTAATCTACAGACGGATGTCATTTACACAGATTTCAGTAAAGCATTCGACTCTGTAAACCACACTCTCCTAGCACAAAAACTTGACCTTTTAGGGTTTCCACCCAATCTCTTGAGATGGATTTCTAGCTACCTTTGTTCCGGGTCCCAAAGAGTTCTCTTCAAAAACTCCCTATCTTCACCAGTTATGGTTACTTCGGGCGTACCACAGGGCAGCCATCTAGACCCCCTACTCTTTACACTCTTTATTAATGACCTGCCTTCGGTATTAACATACTCTCGAGTAATTATGTATGCGGATGATGGTTAGCTGTGTTTCCAGTTCAAGCACAGCTTATCTCACTTCAGGTTGCAATCCGATCTGAATAGCTTTCAGTCATGGTGTTGTGCAAATTTGTTATACCTTAATGCTTCGAAATGTAAAGTAATGACATTTCATCGCTCCAGCGCCTTTCTGGCTCCTTACACACTAGGCGGGGGTTCTCTCGAGAGAATTACCCTAGTTGATGATCTTGGTGTTCTTTTAGATCCTAAGTTAAAGTTTTCTGAACACATTTCTACCATGGTAAATAAGGCCATGGGCGTGCTTGGATTTATAAAGAGGTGATCAAAGGAATTTGACGACCCCTATATAACAAAGACTCTCTATATATCGCTTGTTCGTCCGATTTTAGAATATGGTTCTTGTGTATGGTGCCCTCAGTACAAAGTACACCAGGACCGTATAGAATCAGTACAGAAAAACTTTTTAATTTTCGCTCTACGCGGCCTCAACTGGGATGCAAGTGTGAGACTGCCGTCTTACTCTAGTAGATCGCTTTTAATAAACCTTCCATCTTTATTTAACCGTAGAAAAATGCTTGGTGTGATTCTTGTGCACAACTTGATCAAGGGTGACGTAGATAGCCCTGACTTGTTGAGCCGCATAAACTTCACGATTCCTATTAGAATTACTATATATTATATACCTTTGTTCCTTCCGATTTGTAGATCGAGTTATTACTTGCATGAACCTTTTATAGTCTTATGCTCGGATTATAATTCCCTCTACCATATCATATCGGCAACTAATTCCCTTCCTCTTCTTAAATTACTATTACTCACATACCTTTCTCGTAGTAAGTAATTGTAGTTGTGGAGTACGATAGTTTTAATGCATGATTAATTCCTTTAGTAAGATAAGTTCTAATTTTCCTCGAATACTAGTCTAACATCTATCTTTCCTGCATGATCGCGATCGGTTCGGTTAACGTGTCGCGCGTTTTGCGGCAGTGCCCCTCGGTCGGTTGGGTGGGAGGAGGGCTGCGTTTCGGCCTGGGATTCGCGCGTAACAGCATTCGGCTGGTGTCCCATGGGCCACTTGATGGTGCAGTCATTGCACGTCAACGTCCAAACAAAACAGTTTTCGCCGGTTGGAACATGCGCTGCTGAAGTGCCCTTCCTCTCCACAATTCCCGCAGGCCCGCCTTACGTTAATCGGCAGCTCCTCTTCCTGGCTGATTACGCGGTTCGCGACATCAGATCTCCCCGATGCTTCTGTTGTGTCGGCTCGTAAGACCGTTCGCGGTCGATTAGTCGCGGGGTGTCCATTGTTGCGGGGTGAGTCCCGATCCCTGGCGGTCTCGTATGCCGATACGAGCTGGGTTAGCTCCGCGAGTGAATGAAAATCTTGTCGTCGGGTGTACATCTGGTAGTCGGCCGTCGAAAGTGAGCCCCCACTTTCGAAGCTTATCCGCCAACAAAGAGTACGAAATCTCGCCGCCGGCTGGCCTTGAGATACGTTGACTCTGGGCAGGTTGATGTTGGTGGTCACTTCGGATGACTAGTGGTTCGCCCGCGGGTCGGCGGAGTCCGACAGCGTTTGGGCTGGGTCCTCGAGGCCTGTTCTACGGTACGGGTATCGTCACCTGCAAGGGCTCCTGGTGGGCGTACGATGCGTCTCCTCCTTGGCTAAGCTGGGGATCGGTCGCCGCTGCGTGATATTCTGGGATGGACGTACCGGATCCTTGACTCGTCGTAGGAAGTTCAAGCACTGCCGAACTTTGCAAGCCCGCGTTCTCGATGGCTTGGGTTACCGATCCGGTGTTCCCTAGGCGCACGGGGGATTTTGCATCGGTCGTTCGGGTCACTCTGGCTGGCTCGGGGATTTCCAAGAGAGTTGGTTTCCCTTCGGCACCTTTATCTTCCTTCGTCTGGAGTCCCGGTACTGGCGACACTGCTGGATTTCTGGCTACCTCAGATAACGTGAGTCGGTGCTCCTTCAGTCGGGAGGGCGCGGCACTACGCTGGTTGTCAGCGACACTTGGTAGGCGTACGCCAGCCACACGGCGAATCGATGATACTGCGGTACGCGGCCAGGCGGGACGGCGATCCCTCAAAAGGACACTCGGCGTAGTGGGTAGTGGGGCTCGGCGGCGCTTTGCCGGCGGTATACGGTACACAGCACGGAGTACTATCGACTCGGTGGGAGGGCACTTGTTTCGGTACCGCGGTCAGGGATCCTGGGTAAGGATGTGGGTGCGGCCGTTACAAGGTGGGAGGATACTTCGATTCTTACTGCGGTCAGGGATCCTGGATAAGGATGTGGGTACAGCAAGTTTCGAATGGGAGAATACGTCGGATAGCACCATGATCAGGGATCCTGGGTAAGGATATGAGTGTGGTTACTGCCGCGTGGAAGGATGCGTCGAATGGTACTGTGATCAGGGATCCTTGTTAAGGATATGAGTGCAGTGCCTATCGCGTGGAAGGATGTGTGTCAGGGATCCTGAATAAGGATGTGTCACCAGCTGGGATATGGATACTTGGGTTACACTGGTTATCTCGATGTGCTCCGGTTGAAAGCCCGAACTTGCGTGTCGAAGTGTCCCGGTTGGAGGTTCGAACTTGAGTGTCTAAATGTCCCGGTTGGAGGTTCGAAATTGAGTGTCGTAGTATCCCGGTTGGAGGTTCGAACTTGAGTGTCCGCCCGCGGCCTTGGCTCCTCCTTATATGGCCTTATGAGCCTCGCTTCGGAGCAGAGGGTTCAGCCGCCGGCTTTGCCGTCAGCTCTGTTGCTGACCGATCGCCGCGCTCTTCTGTAGCCGTGTCGCTCTGCTTTTCGGGCGTCTGTGGTCGCGATGGCCGCCCTGTCGCCCCCCGCGTGCATGCGGTGGCGCTGTTGCCAATTTTACCGGCGCTGCTGTGGTCGCTGGCGAGTCACCCACGTGCCTGTAGTCGCGTCGTCGCTACTCTCCGGGCGCCGGTGGTCGTGATGGCGGTACAGTCACCGCCTACGCGCAAGTGGTAGGACCGTTGCCGATTTTCACCGGCGTGTCTGTCGATGCTGCGTGCCGACCACGCGGCGATGCGCTCGCCAATTTTCTGGCGTCACTTGTTGTCTCCTTCTGGCCAACGTGTTGATGCGTGCGCCGTTGCCGAATTTCTCGACGGTGCAGGTGGCGGACGCTGATGCTAATGCTAGGGAGGGGAGGGAAAGGCTGGCTTCAACTGTACTTGAGTCAGAGGGTCACATATTCGGTGCGTAATGCTGTTGGTTGGTCTATTCCCTTCCTACTGTCACTGTTCTAAGCGTCTGAGCTATAAAAATGCGGAAAACAACTTCCCGGTCGGATTGCGGGACCACGTGCCCGGCTCTCCCGGCACTTTTTGGGCAGCTGTACCCGCGGCCGCTGGATTTTCAACAGGGCGGCGGAGGTGGGTCCCGGCGCGGAGAGGTGGGGTGGCCGTGCGTCTGAGACCCGGCATGCGGACACTTTTGACTCCCGATCACGTCCCTGAGGTCCCTGCTCGGGCGCCATCTGTAAGGAAGCGATCTCGGCTGGGGTACATCTCTCAGTCTCCCAGGGCCCAGTCCACGCATACAGCAAATTTGTGTAGGTGGGCCTCAGGGACAGATCAGGGCAATTCATGCGTCAAGGCCTCAATAGTGCCTGCGCAACACAAAACGCGGGCCAAATGTCACCACCGCCCACAACCCAAGGCACCAAATCACGGACGGACACGCGGCTACTCACGTTATCCCTTCCAAACTGAAAGGGGGGTATATTACAGGAGGAAGGAAACGCAGTTCGCGGATGCCGTGCCAGCCTTAGGCTTTCCCGCGTACAGCACCGTCCACTAGTTCCTCAAAGCGCAGGATTTTTCTATTTGGGGTGATCTACGAATGGAGAAGGGGGTCGACGTTACGACGGACGCCGACAACGCACACGTGGATCTACGGACTCTAGGTTATAGCTAGGTGGGGCCCTACCTACTATCGCACCATCCTCTATGGTCTCCTCCTCGCCTACGGCCTCAGCTTACCTCTTATCTCTTTCCCTTTGGCAAAAGGTCCTTGCGGCGTCGTCCTTGATGGCAGGTCCTGTGGTCGGCTATTGTCTTTTACTCCTGGCACTCAATAATACTCCGGTCACAAGACTTTTCACTTTCACTTCTCATTTTCAACTCCTGGAGTTCTTGCTGGCCGGCACGCGTCGGAGCCGTCCTCTGCTCCCTTTTGTCGCGCGTCACTTGTCTCGTGGCATTTTGTCGCCAATGCTTAGGGCTTTGCGTGGGCGCTAGATAGAGAGCGACGATCGCGTCTCGTTACCTCTCGCTTGTTTCGGCCTCTGCCGCCGTCGCTGCCATCGCCGCTCTCAGCTCGGGGTGGGTTTTCGGCGCGGCGTCGATCGAGCTTCGCTCTCTCTCTCACTAAGTATGCCGGGGCCGCCTCTCGCGTGGGTTCGGCTGCTGCGTAGTTTCTCTGCGCTCTCTTTGTATGCTGCGTGCGTTGATCTTCTCGGTGCGTAGTTTGGAGCGCTCTCTCGACCGGCCTCTCTCGCTTGGTGCTGGAAATTTACCGTTAAAGTTTTTCTCGCTCTCTCTCTCGCTGCGTATGCCGGAGCCGCCGCTCGCGTTGGTTTTTACTACTGCGTAATTTCGCTGCGCTCTCTTTGTATGCCGCGCTCCTGATGCAGCTTCACTCTCTGGTGGAGGGGCTTGTTTAGCGATGGTTATTGTGCCGATAGTGGGACCTGATACGTGGGGCCTGTTCCGCTGGGACCTGATGGTATTTTCCCCCTAGTAAAACCTTCTGCTTGCTTTCCCTACTGTCTAACCTTATATTTCTATTAAATTAAATTCTAATAATCATTATAAGCTAGATCATAACTAAAGATAAATGAAACTAAACTACGTAAATAATAATGAACTTCGGGTAAAAGTGGGCTCCAGCCCATTTTGTCCCTGCCAGCCGCTCGGTCTGATAAGAAAATAACAAGAAAAAAGGTTTGGGCTCCGTCTCACCACTGTCCGACTCACCGACGGTGTTACCTCCGCCGGGGGGCTGTGTGTGCGCGTCAGGTGGCGTTGTGAGGGTCACTCCCTCACAATACATATATATGCTCCCCCACTCTCTCTTGTTTTTTTTCTTTCTTCCGTCTTCGCTATCCTTCTCTCGATCATCGCACTCTCGCTTGCATTAAAGCACGGGCAATTCGGCTCGCCTGCCTTTGACTTGTCTCTTTCAAGCAATCACTTATTGCAGATCTCGTATTGAATGTCTAAAGGCTCTTCAACCAAAACTGTCACGAATGGAACTCTCGTGTCTTCGTTATGACCCCGTCTTGAATCGAGCTAAACAAACCTCAGACTCGTCGTGCTTCGGTCGTATATTCAACTCAAACATTTTCGCCATCACTTTCGCTATTGTACAATTAAATAAACTGTTATACCCTACCTCACAATAAACAATATTTAACCGAACAATCACCGAATTATTATTTAATCTATCGTAAATACGCTGCTGAAAAAGCTCAATAGCTCAACACTTTTTATTTAAAAATTTTATTTTTTTTATTATTTTTATTCACACAACAAGTCTCTTATGCATTTTTATTTGCTTATGCGTACCCTGTGAAAGACTTAACGGGACAATACTCAACCGATAAGGTCTCTCTTTAAGAACTAGAATAAAAACAATCAAAGAAAATTCATTAATTTTAAAATTAATTTAAAGCCGCAAATCTATCAGAAAAAGTCGGTTTGGTTCGAAGTGGAAATGTGGTGTGGATACAAAAAAAAACGGGGGTTCAAACACCCACTATTAATCCAGTGCAATGGCTTGTTGCAATTTTCTGATTCTGAATTTACACCTTTAATAAAGTTAAGAACTTTTTAGAAACCAATTTTGTAAACTATGAGAGATGTGCATGTGTTCTAATGATAACGAATTTGATTAATATTTGAAATCTGCCGATTTAAATTCAAATAAATGGTTTTAAAAATTTCAAAAAAATTTAAATGACAGGCCTAAAATTTAAATCGGCTACCAGAGCAATGTGATCTGATGGGAAACAGATAGAGGGTATAGCAGTATGAGCGGTTAGTTGTTCTTGCGTTGGCAATGGTACACATTGTAGTAGTTCAAAGCGATCCTGTTGGCAAAATATATAATCCAAGCATCCAGAAAAGAGGGTCGTGTAGTTTGTGAACCTAGGTGTACCACAGGCTGAAAACATTTTAAAAGGCTGCATGAGCTCCACATCTACAACGGCTTCATCAGGATCTGAAAGAGATACATTTTCGATCAAAAGTTATCAGTCCTTAATAAAAACTTTTTTTAACCTACTGCTGCACCAATCCTTCAATTGTTTATCCACGAATTGCTCGGTCATTAATTTGTAGATTCCACAATCAGGAACACTATTAAAGTCACCACAAAATATCAGTCCAATATTTTTTGAGTTATTGATATTATGTTCCTTCACAGACTGTTTATATATGTGGTCGATGTAAGTCAGAGCAAACCCGATTTGTAACAACCTGATGTGGTCTGCGTCCGGGTGGAAATATAAATGTGTGTTGGCTACCAGCATGTACTTATTGGTATTCTTAAATTTAAGCAAACATATCTGCAAGGAATTCGATTATTAGTTTACACTTATAATTTAACGATATAAAAATGCACCTGTAGAGTTGTTGATCGATTACAAATACGTTCTGCTAATTTCTTATTGGTTTTAATTTTGTTCCAAAGAGGTTCGAAAATAGACAAAGCCGGTATGCTGTTGCCTAGATGCAGCACATGAGAACCTAACAAATCAAAACGCGACCTACGAAAGAAAATGGAAACACCTTCAGTGCATATGCCTTTTGGTGCCATCATTCCATAAAAATTGTGTGGTGGCATTTCCAGTACATTTTTAAAATCGACGTCGAAAATCTTTTGGTCTACTTCTTGAAGACAAATTAAATCAGCATTGTACCCTATGAGTTCTTTTAATAAGAGTTGTTTTCTGTAGTCAGTTAGCAGTGATTGTGGTGAACAATAGGGAAATAGGGTTTGACGAGAGTATTCACTGTCCGCATACAAGTCAGCCAATATATTATAGGTTACCACCCGAATATGGCTAGGCTCACTTAGTAAATTTGCTGTGTGTAGCTGTCGTATCTGAAAAGGAAATAAATCTGGCACAGCCTGTACCACACATTTTGAAATCTCTTCTGCCATAGGTCCGCTTATCCCTTGTTTATTTCGTGGAGTCATAGCCAACTTTATATAATATCCAACGTCTTTTTGTGTTACTTGATAAGTCAGACCTTCGCCACATTTCTCCCACTTCGCCGTTCTGGCTTCTCGCTGTAAAGGGATTTAAATTGATAGAAAACGGGAAAAGACTATTTTAGAGGTTTTACCTGTGTTGATTTGAACCACATACCGTAGCAATTCTCACGAACAGCAAACTGAGTATGAAATTTATTTGGGTAAATCAGGCAGCCTGCTAATATGCACTTCGGTAGTTGCAGTAAATCAACCCACGGTTGATTTAACACGATATCGAATATTTGATCTATCACACGTAATTTTACACCAGCAAAATTATCTTGTAGGAGTTCAGTCAATGTCATCTGATTGAAGCTGCTATCAGATCCATCACGATACATTTCAATTTGTACCTTCACAGTTTTTAGAATAAAAATTCAAAGAAATAAAATGTTATTAGAATGTAAAATTTATATACTGTGCACTGTGTTTTTTCCCCGTTTTTTGTGGGATGAAATCAAATTTTTTTTGTTAGTTATTTTAAAATTTTGTTGATTTTTTATTTTTACACACCCTAGTTAGTTCAAAAAATATTTAACTTAGAAATGTAGAGAAACAATTTTCTGTAAGCGCGCTGTTAAGGACAGCTGATTATGTACCACAGGTTTCATACAGAACAAATTGTTCAACTTTAATTGTTTGTTCTGGCGAAAGTTTACACAAAAATAAGGGGATATGAAAAACGTTTTCCCAGGTACATGTTTCTGTCATATTGTGCAGTGTTTTGTCTATTTTTAGAACGACCATAACAAATGTTTTGTTTTGAGGATCAGTACTTTAGCATAGCAAAGCGTTGCAAAAAGTTTTAAATGAGAAGTTATTAAAAAATTGTGTACAGATTAATGAGAAACTAATCCTCTTTGTCCGAATCCATACGTTCTTGTAAAAATAAAATTTGTCTAGTACCATATTTGTGTTTAGTCCTGCTGAGCTGGCAGACATTTGGAGGAAACGTAAATGCTCAAGAGACGCAGTACATCATATATTACAAGAAATTACACAAAAACATTTAAATGATTAGAATATTAGGTCAATAAATGAAAAATTGAAAGCATTCGTCAATTACATAGAAGAAGCCACGCAAGAAAATGCAGTCGACTAGACAATATTACAGATTTTTTCAATAGATCGTTCTGATCCTTTGTTGTCCAGTAGCAGTAAAAGATATACCAAATTCAATAAAAACAAAAACCATACGTGCAGAAGTCACAAGCACTACTTTTAGAAATTAAAAAGGAAAATTATGATCTAAATTCCTGACAGAATTCTTCCGACAAAAAGTATGATGAACAGGTTATTACTTCAGAAAAAAAATAATTTGAACTAGAAGAAAATGGAGTTACTTTTATAGTGAGTCACGTAAAAAACTTATTTAACATTTTGTAAAATGTATCTTTACTTTTAGAATGATGGAACAAGGATTTTACCGACAAAAATAGAACCTGAATATTTAAATTTGAACTTTTTTATTATTATTTATTATTTTTCATCAAATACAATAGAAAACGAGGAGGAACGTCTTTTATACCCAGTACTCAGTCGGTATACACACCAGCGGTCAGAGAAACCGCACTACTTAAAAAAATCATAAAATTATGAAATCGTTCGGGTATCTAGCTTTATGGGAAGAACCACTGGGTTCTAGCCATTAAGTAACGTTTATGCTATGCCCTGGATGCAATTTTTCAGGACGATGCCAGCGCCTTGCTACCGAGCAAATTCAGTAAATTCTGTTTTTCGTCTTTAGTTTCATTCTTTCTAACTAAACATTTGCAAAAAAATTAATATAAGGCTTCGTTTTATTACAGCCTGATAAAGTGTTCCAAGACATAGGAATTTTTGCCTAAGTTGGCCGGGAAAAACGGCCCCATTGAGCACCTATGGCATGGAATGAAGCTTCAAGTTCCAGAACAGAAGCCTGAGAGCAAAAAAAAACTCATTTCAGCTTTAGAAATCGTGTGGTATGATACTTTGGATGAAGAAACCCTTAAGACCCTGGTTGATTCCATGCCGTCAAGGATAATGGTGGTTATTCATGCCGGAGGACAAGCAACATCGTACTAATATATTATTTTAAGATCTACTACCTGTTTCTTCTTAAAAAAAAATGTATGTCTTACAAATCGACTTCAATTGACAAAAAAAAAATGTATTTAAAAACTCATCGAAATTTGAATATTTCTTCTTTTTTGTTAAATGGTCTAAAACAGGGCTCGGCACGGCCCTATCTAATGAGGATAGGAAAAAGTCTCGGCTACTGCGCTGCCGCTCACGGACAGTATAAAAAAGCAGCAAGCCTTCGTGTGGCTTCGGCAATGCGACTTCGGCTGTTGCTATCTCGTTTTTAAGACTGCGTGTGCAGTAAAATGTTTTTAGTTGCTGTTTAGCCGTGGACAATGCAAGACCACGCTGCGAAACTGTTTGATTTAACACTGGGAGAAAATTATGTTCAACGAGAAGTGGGAAGAAAATTTTTGTTTCATCCAAAATATGGATGGCGATGCGCAATGCGTTATATGCTATTATATTGCCTGCAAATGCGATTCATTTGCTATTGAAAGACATTTCAATAATTTTTATTTTATACGACAGTTTCCGCATGAAACATTTGCCATTTAACTACAAATTTTGTCGCAGTGTAAAGCAGTAAACCGGTTTCGCCATCAGGCATGTTCGGGTTTTTGCGTGTTGAGTGTATGCGTGCCGAGCCCTGGTCTAAAATAAAGGATATGTTACTTCCAGATATGTAGTTTTTAGTTCAAACCTATTATAATAACTATATATTATAATATAGTTATATTATAACTAAAATAATATTCCTTGACGTTTACCTGAACGATTTAATAATTTCATAATTTTTTTAAATGGTGCGGTTTCTCTGACTGCTGATGTATGTGAGCTTATGTACTTTCCCTGTAGAACCAAAGGGGTCAATTGATCCCTCTCAAACTAGTTCGTCTTCGATTACCGCGCAACTAGCTACGCAACTAGTTTCGGGGGAAGCGAACGTCGACCAGTCAAAATACGAAGCTGGCTTCGTTTTGTTTTCGAAGTCTACAAATACCCGTACACTAGTGTAAATATGAAAAAAACCGCGAAAAACAGTTACAATACAGTGCGGACTCAGAAGTTTTTACCGATGCCACGACATGCAATTTCACCAAAATGGTAAGTTAATCATGATAGTACAAAAAAGTACACAAACAAAATGCATTTGTTCTCCGCGCGTTTTCCTTTTGCGTAGACTTTTTTCACTTCTGTTCAAGATCTAGTGGCTGAAAGTAGCATTTCCGATAATGTTGCTTAGAATCAAATAAAAAGTGAGAAATATATTATAATTTTATCAAATATACAGCAATAAACAGGTACGTAACGATATATTACATATTTAAAATAATAAGATGAGGAATAGTCATATGCGTAGCTAATATATGTAATTGTTTTCCAGAGAATCATTCCAAGTGTACAGCCAGTTTGGAAATTGGAAAGGAATTGCAGAAAACAAAGGGTAAAGATAAAATTTGTGAATTTTTAAATAGAATGAATATTGGAATATATAATTTGAAAGAAATATGTATATACTTTCAGAAACCATACAGCAGGAGAATGCTATTATTCGTGGTAAGACTAATAAAAATGAATTGAACATTATTTTTATTATCAAACTAATTAACAACGTTGTTCTTTTAAGATCAATTAAAAGGAGTGGTAAAAATATTTCTCAACAAAAACGGTGGAACAGCTAAAGGAATTGAATGAACAAATGAAACTCAATACAAGAATTTATGTAAGTATTTCCGAACCAAATTACATAAATTACTTTTTTTCTTATCCATCTATTTGAATGATTCTATTTACAGGTACACACAATACATTTTGTATTATTTATATATGAAATAAATATTATTATTTTATCACAACAATTCCAAATTTATTTTAACTAGTTCCAGATTGACTACTAGTAGTCTGTTGGGAACTAGCTATTGGTAAACGATGGGGGATCGATAAGGGAACTAGTTTCTGGCGTTCTACTGGGAACTAGGTCGGAACTAGGTACGTGAGAAAAGGAAATAGTGCGGCACCGGTGCCGAACTACTTACCTGGTACTAGTGGTTTATTATATGCTCTACTTCCTTACATATACATACACGGCTGTGTACGAGAGAGAGAGGGAATGAGTAAGCGCTTGAAAGGCCACTGAAATTTCATTTGTTCCTTCTGGCTATACTAATGATCCGATCTGATCCAGATTCAACATTCTGATAGATATTGTAATTTTCTATGATTCTGCGATTTTGGTTTTTCAAAATTGTAGTGGCAAAATTTTGAAATACATTTGTAACAGTGTGATATCACAGAAGTCTGGGTACAAAATTTAGTTGCTCTAGCTTTCATAGTCTCTGAGCTATAGCCGCTAATGAAGACGGACAAAAGAACAGACGGACGGACAGACAGACATAGCTATATCAACTCGGTTATTGATGCTGATCAAGAATATATATACTTTATGGGGTCGGAAACGATTCCTTCTGGGTATTACACACATCCACTTTTACAACGAATCTATTCTAACCCTATACTCTTCAAGTACCGGGTATACAATTTTTTTTTATGGAAACGTCAAGCACCTCTCGCCAGATCACTATATGAAATAGTGCCCAAATCATATGATGCTTTGTAGGTCATCTTGGAATCTTAAATTACTTATACAATCAAAATTTCAATTCAATAGCTTTATTTATTTTTTTTAACTTTGCTATTTATTTTTTGAATACTTCCCTTATGAATTCAAAAAGGACCAAGGAATTGACAATAAGTTTACAAATCTTAAAAACATTAATTATCTAACAGTTTTTTTTTTGGACTAATAGTTTCAGTTCGTGGTTCTCTACTCATCGCTGAATAGGAAGGTCGTTTCGATGAAGGAGAGGCTTCTGTGTGAGGCCTCTCGTGCGATTGTTTGGGTGCGATGATAGCTTGCACAAGTACCTTTCCTTCTGTTCCGCTATTACTTCCCTGACCGGTGGTACGTTTAAGTTATTTTGTATGTTTTCGTTGCGAACGTACCACTGTGGTACCCGGTGATAATTTTCAGGATCTTCGACTGTGCTGTTTGGATGATGTCGATGATACTGCTGCACGCGTTACCCCATAGCTGGCGCCATAGGTAAAGTGTGTTTTCAGAACGGAGTTGTAGAGCAGAGCCTTGTAGTCCAGACTTATCAGAGAGCGAGCGTTGGTAAGCCAATGGAGGCTATTGGCTTTGAGTTTGAGATGTGTTCTCTTAGCTTCAATGTGCCTGCGCCATGTAAGTCTTCTGTCCAAGTGTATTCCCAGGTACGTTACTTCGTTTGCTTTCGGAAGTGGGGTGTTGCTTAGCGTGGACAATCTTCCATGTTTAGGGTGAAAGTTACATGTTTGCATTTTTTCTGTTTGCCTTAATTTGCCAGTCGGATAGACAGTTTCCTACTTTAACCATATGACGAGCAAGTTGTGATGTTGCTTGCAGTGGGCATCTGGAGCGGCTGGAGCAAAGCAAAAAATTTTATTTTTCCATATCAACAACTTCATCCTAAACAAATAGGCAATGATAGCGAAAATTAATAATAAGTTTTCAAAGAGTGAAAGAAAAACGAGGGGGAATGCTGTGAGCCGCGTCTACGGCCTCGGCTCTACTTTATATGTTTCCATTTTTGTTTACATACGTTTTTTACATCTGTCTTTTCTACATGTCTAAATCTACTTCCTACATACATATACATACACGGCTGTGTGCGAGAGAGAGATGGAATGAGTCTGCGCTTGGAAGGCCACTGAAACTTCATTTTTTCCTTCTGGCTATACTAATGATCCGATCTTATCCAACACTCTGAAAGATATGGTAATTTTCTATGATTCTGTGTTTGTGGTTTTTCCGTATCTTCAAAATTGTAGATTTTCGTGCTTTGTGGGGGCGGAAGAGGGCGTGTCCAAATTTTGAAACAAACTCGTCTAGGTTTGATATCGCAGGAGCTTGGGTAGAAAATTTGGTTGATCTAGCTCTTATAGACTCTGAGATCTAGGCGTCAACTAGGAAAACGCATTACAACATTGTAAAATTGTAAGGCCAGGTTGAAACTTGCAAAAAATTTCAATATTTGCATAAAAATGGGATGATTGGAAGATTGAAAACGTGTGATCTGGTCTGATGAGTCAAAATTTAACCGTTTCGAATCGTTCGTGGTCCAATTTTTATGCTCTTTTGCAAATTTCAACCTTGCCTTAACATTTTTTTCCAACAACGCAAAATTGTGTTGTCTGCAATGTACCCAATGTTGTGAAGCGCTGTCCTAGCTGTCCAGTGACTTACATGTTTATATTGCTATAAAAGCATCCATTGGTGTTAGGAACCTATTCTTCCTCATTTCCAACATCATAAGTCTAGCGTCATAGTCTGTTAAAATATTAAGGCGCCCGTAGACTTGGTGTTAGGATACCAAATTTCGCCTCTTTTGCACTCTGATCCCCACCGATTCACTAATGCTATGTTTTTTTAGCAATGGGACGTGTCGAACAGCCAGGCATACAATACCATTTTCGATTTCTAGCGATAGTTTTATCATTTACAGGCACAAGATATACACTATTTAATAAATTCAAGAAACCTGCTTCGATTTGTAGAAACCATGTCTTAATTTAATGTATGTATAACAAGAATACAAATAGAAGATATTTAACGGTAAACCTGAAAGCTTTTTTCTAATAAGAAACTTGAGAAAGTGAAAAAAAATTAAATTTACGAAAGGAGCAAAACTGAGTACATGCGAGTTCTTTTGGTTTTTTTCTTTGACTCTTTGAAAACTTATTATTATTAATTTAATAAGTAGGGATTAGCCTATGCGAGCCCTACATGGGTGGAACTGTCCATTCAGGCTTCACCCATGATTTGGCATCGCTTAGTCTAGCTGCTGCTCTCTTCTCTTGCGCTCAACAGCTCGTAGTTCCGTCATGGTGGTTGGTGCGTAGTTGCTGGTCGCCTCCCATTTATCCGGAGACCTCAGCATGTATGGCACGAAGTTTTGGTTGGTTACCTCTCCGCCCAGGGTGTCTTCCAGCAATTGTCGCTACGATGCGAACCTGCCGCACGCGGCATGCTCGGCATTCTCGCAGATTCATGGTGCCCGAAGCGGTGCAGGTAGCTGCGAAAGCAGACGTGGCTGCTAAGGAGCTGCGACAGGTAAAAATTGACCTGGCCATGCTTCCTTTCAACTCACGCATCGATGTTTGGGATGAGCTGGTGAGCGCTCCTCTGCCAGAAACTCGAGGGGTGCAATATCCGCGATCACGTGGGATGCCTCATCCGAGACCGTACGGAAGGCGCTTATTATAGGAGGGAAGAGAGGCGATGAGTGGCGTTGCGCGCCGTTTGGATGGCCTTCGTCCAGATTGGCGCCGCGTATAACATCACCGATCTCGTCAGAAGTAGACAACGCCATCGCTTGGGACCTCGGGTATTCAGCATCAGCCTTGATAGTGCTCTGTTGCAGCCCGCCGCCTGCGAACTCATGTAGGCTTAGTGCTCACGGAAGCAGATCCGTGTGTCTATCATGACGCCGAGGTACTTTATTGCTCGCCACAATGGTGCCTGCCACTGTGATGTTGGCCGTCTCCACTTTCTTCCGGCTCGACACCAGTATGGCCTGAGTCTTGTGTGGCGCGAGTTCAAGCCCGACCAGCTCCAACCACTGCTGAATGCGCGCAATCGACTGGTTGCAGCCTTGGCCTCCTTGGCCACCACTAGGACCACCACGTCTGCGAAGCCCACCACATGCACGCCACGGGGGAGGCTGAAACGCAATATACCGTCGTACATGGCGTTTCACAATAGGGGGCGCAGCACCGACCGGAACGCCTCCAGATACCTCGTATTGCTCCGTGCCGGCCTGCGTGTCGTACAACAGTAGTCTTCTCTCGAAGTAGCTTTGTCCACTACTATGTCCACTATGTCCGCTATGTCCACTACCTTGCCGACGGCGTTAATCGTCGATCGGGCCTTGCGAAATCCGTATTGGTCCGGAGATGCTGGTGCTGAGTCATGGTAGCGGAGCACGCTGACTCAAGGGTCCCCATGACATGGTTGCCCATGCGCTCAGCAGTTCCATCCGCCGCGAGTTTGGTCATCAGTTCCGAAAACAATGCCGTGTTGAACCTATCTGCGCGGTAGCATTTCCATCGCGGCGCAGCCATTTCGACGCTATCTGCTCGTTGTCATAAGCGGCAAATAATTGTCATTTCTCTCACCGTTTGGCTCAGCAGGTCATGAGCCGCAGTACAGTGATTGAGAATGAGCTGCAGTAACTTCATCATTTGGGCGGCATGATGGACCTAGCTTAAGCTGCTGGGCATCTCTTGCTACCCGCATAGTGACTTGTTTCACTGCTATTATTGGCAGCACAGATGAATCAGCGTATCTCGCTTTCGCAGGTTGCTGCTTTGTGTCCGCTAGCACCGCACCTGAGTGCGATCCACCGCGCTCTTGCACCTGATCTCTACATGTCCAAACTCCAGACATCTATAGCAGCGTCTTTGGGCTGTCCGCTTCCGCATCCAGAAGGGCTTTTGCTAGCGCGGGAGGCAGGCACACCACTGCCAGTTGAGTACCTGCTCAGGACGGCCTCAGGCTCTTGATGGAGCTGGTATCCACGCTGGGTGCGTCTATATTTGCAGCTATCGCTGCTGCAATGTCCTCCTTTGTGACCAGGCTGTCTAGATCCTTGATCTCCACGCACAGCTTCTCTGAGACCGCTCTGATGCCCAACTGCAAAGCCAGTGCAGCGCTGTTGTCCTCCTTGAATTTGGTCGTGTTGCTTTTGCTCCCGCCGTTTAGCTCTAGCAGCAGTTCCCCCTTAGCCGTCCTCCGGATTTTGTTGACATTCATGCCCACTTCTTGGAGCTTTCCGTCCTGTCGCCTGGTGACCATTCTGAGGATGTCGCTGTAACTAAGCTCACCCTGGGGCTGAATAAATATGGCGTCCGGTCTTTGCCCGCGCTCCCGAGGGTTCTTTCTCTTCCTTGCCTTGGCGCCCACCTTTTGCCACTTGAGCTGTTTTATAACGGCTGGGGTGGCGCCATGGTCCACTGTCCCTGCGGGGGTTATCTCGCCCAGGTCCTGCGCAGGCACCTGTAGAGGTACGACTGTAATAGTTTATTTGTGTTGGCTGGGAGCGTTGATTTGATCTTATACATCAGCCCTTCCAGCCAGACTGTCGAACGCCTGAGACACATCCAAAAATATTGCAGTACAGTATTCTCGATTTTCCAACGCGCCTCGTATTTCTGATGTTGTGCGGTTAGCCTGCTCAATAGTTCCGTGTTTTTCACGAAAGCCGAATTGATATGATGGAATTAAGTTTGGAGATTCAGGAATCGATTTATCCGAGTCAGCAAACATTTTTCGAAGAGTTTTGATAGACTCGATAAAAGGCTTATAGGTCTATACGACGAGGGGACTGTTCGATCTTTACCCAGCTTTGGAATCATTTTGATGACAGACTTCTTCTATCTCTCTGGAATGTGGCCGAATTTTGTTATTGCATTGAATACCTGGGAAATGATGCAGACTGCACAATAGGGAAGCTCAATAATCATCTTTGGGGTTATTAAGTCCCAACCCGGGGATTTTTTTGGATTTAGATGTTGGTTGATAATTCTTGCGACTTCCTGCCGGCGAAATACGATTAGCTCATGTGGAAGCTGGAAGTCGTTTAATACGGTCGGAAGTCGAACGCGTTTGTAGCAGGATTGGGCTGGAACACTTTTTGCAGATGATCCGCAATTGTGTTGGCTCTGTCTCCATCGCTCCGGGCCCAGCCGCCTACATGGTTTCTTAGAGGCATCACTGTTTCTGTCGGTGGACTAAGAATTGGGTGAGCTAAGAGTTTTTAGTGCTAAATGTTGATAGTTTCTCAATATATCGGCGCTGGGCATATTGTTCTTCTCGCTTTAACGCTTTGGTGATTTTACGTGTGGCGCTTCTTTGATTTTGCTTTGCTGACGGCGATCTATGGGACTGCCAATGTCGTCTTAGGCGACGCTTTTCAAGAACGAGCTGTTAAATTTGAAAATTTTTTTTCGTTTGGTTGTGTACTACATTTGCTGGTGTTGAGATGCGAACTGCTTCTACGAAGACGGAATCAAGTTGGTTTGCTATTGAATCAATGTCAGCTTCCACTATCAGATGCGTATTCAGTTCAATGTGTGAACTTATTAGTTTTTTGTTTGAGCCAGTTAGTTTTTTGTGAGGTCAACTTACCGGGGCGATTTACAAACTATGGGTGTCGTAGTAATTGTAGAAGAACAGGCGAGTGGTCGGATGATAGTTCCGAGAGGCTTTCGGCGCTTGTCAGATTGCGAGGAATATTGGTAGCTGCAAAATCAATCAGGTCGGGTAGTTTCTTGGGGTTCGTGGGCCCGTAGGTTGGTGTGCCAGAAGATACGTGGCCGAGCCTGTTGTTTACTTTTACTAGTGAGTTGTACAGCTGCTTTCCCTTTGGATTCACAAGGCGAGATCCCCAGGGTGTGTGCTTGGCATTATAGTCTCCTGCTGCCATAAATTGTTCTCCTAATGAGTTGAAAAATTCCATAAATTGGTCTTCAGATATAGTGAATCGAGGGGGGCAGTAGACGGCAGTTAGTGCGATTTGGATACCACTATCAAGATGTATTTTTAGAGATGTGGCCTTTCGGGCGAACTCTTTGTGGTGCTTCAGTCGGCTTCTAATCAAAATACCAGTCCCGCCGTGTGCCTTACCATCGGGATGATTGGTTCCCTAGAATGCGTATCCGCTTATTGTAAAATTATATTTGTTTGTAAGGTGTGTTTCGGAGAGTAGCATAACGTCGATGTGATTGTCGAGTAGGAATTGAGCTAACTCAAGTTTATGCTGTGAAACGCCATTAGCATTCCACGTAGATATACGTAGCGAAGCCATTGATTATTTTGACTGTTGTGATGCAAGCATCTGTACCAAAAGATTTTGATTTCGCATTAAATCTTGCGTAGTTGTGCGCATAAATGACATAAATTCTGTCAACCTCTGCTGCAGCGTACATAAAATTGCTTCGATGTGGCTTTGTTGCTGCTCCTGTGGCTTGTTGTCTTGTTCCGCGTTTAGAGGAGGCACCAGTCCTAATCTTAAGGTGCTTGCATAAGTCGCGTTTTTAGATACAGATACGGGACCAAGCGAGGAGCTGGCTGCAGTCGAAAAGAAGATGTCTGGGTTGCTTTTCGATGGACTGTAGTTAGGCTGTGGGTTTTTCGTTCGTACTGTCTGCACGCGCTGATGGATTCGAGACTTGAGTTCTTTGTAAATTGGGCAGCCTCTGTAGTTAGCTATGTGATTGCCGCCGCAGTTTCCGCACTTTTTTTGCTCGAGTCATATTTGCTTGCTGAGCAGCGTGACGAGTCGAGAAGATCGTCGTAAACTACGCATACCGGACGCAGTGTGCAGTAAGACCATGTGTGTCCGTATTCTTGGCAGTTCATGCATTTTACCGGGCCGTTGCATTTATGTGGCTCTTCTACGGTTATTCTGCGGTTCAGCAGAAACTGAAGCTTATAGATGGGGTGCACCTCATATTTTTTAGTTGTTTGCGTCTCAGGCTCAAGTTCAACTTTGAAGAGTGGTTGTGGCTGTCTGTTCCTGTTTAGAATATTAAAAACTTTTTTAAAGCAGAATCCTTTCTCATGTAGCGCCTGGAGTATTTTATTTGGCGTGACATCGGACTCTATGCCTTTTAGCACAACTTGTGGGCCCTAGCTGCTTTTAAGTTGGTACGTGTACAAGTTTTTTTTGCTTTCAGTTAAGTACTTTGACAAAGTTTTAAGCTTGTCTTCCGTTTTTGTCGGCGTAGCAGTCATTGCGTTTGCAGAGCGGGCAGATGACACCGGTGCAATTGTTTTTGCAGTAGCTGTTTTGGCGGCCGTCGGAGACAAGACAGACTGAGAGCGTGATCGATCTCTGTCGTTCGAGAGTTCGTTGGTCGCTTTTGGAGTAGTCGACTGTGAGCGGTCGGGTTTCGTCGATGCTAGGGACGTTGACGGTGGGCGAACGTACACTGTCGCGCGCTGAGTGCAAGACTTCGTTAGCTCGCTCGCTCTCAGTTTCTCTGGAGATGCACGCTATGTACATATTGTTCCATTGTGTTGAAAGCCGACGTTCGTCTGGGTCGCACTGTCGCTGAGAGCGTGTGCCGTTTTGGCTCATCGTCCCAAGCGCGGTCAAGCTTTGCTTGTAACTTTGATTTTATTTATTTTTATTTTTAAGTAATTAGTTAGTGTACTTCCAATAATTTCACTGTAATTCACTGCACTAAGAGTCTTTCCGCGTAGATAATTTTATTCACTATTATAAGAACTTTTCTTTTGTGTATATAAAATTTAAATCTGGAGCACAAAGAGAACACGTGTATAATCAAGAGAAGCTGTATACCAAAAAAGTTTGCGCAGGTCGGCCAGGTTATATGGCAGCTATATGAAATAGTGCAACTAGATCGGTTAGGGCAATCATACTTTGTAGGGGAGTTTGTGATCGTAAAGTACTAATATGATCCAAATTTCAATTCAATAGCTTTAAATTTAAACTATATGCCGAAAAACCGGGAAAAAAAACACTGTGTAGTGGCGGCGAAATAAAAGCACTGCTAAATATAAGTCTTTACTGTTTGAAAACATGATGACTGTCTAACTTTTGTTTCACTTTACTGTAATATCACTTGGGTTTACATTTATACTCTCTGAGAGAATTGTGCTTCCTTTCTCAATCCTAACAGTTTTTAATACTTTAGGCAATTGGGGGTTTTTTATTTAAATTTTAAGTTCTTGATTGAATTGAAAATCCGTGCACTGAAGAAAAAAGCTAAAGGATCATGACTTTAATTTAAGACGGTGGGGAAAATTGTCGGTCGTTGAAATAAATTGATTCGCAATGCTTTAAACTACACGTGGAAGAAAGTCCGCGATATCCCCATTTCTGTTAAAACTACTGGTTCGTGAGAGAAAGAAGAATCCATTTAAGCCGGCCACAAACCTAACGAGGGGGAGTGCTGTGAGAAACGGAAAAGGCCGCGGCTTTACGTTATACCTGGTACTCAGTCAGTTAATACATATGTGAGCTTACGATTTATGTAATTGATATGTTCGCAAATGGGCCGAATCGAATTTTAGCCAAAAAAGAAAATTAAAAAATAAATTGAATGCTTTTGGTGATTTTTTTATATAAGATGTTATCTGTTTCCATTTTTGTTTACATATGTTTTTTGTATTTGTCTTCTCTAAATTTCTACATCTACATATACGGCTCGTGGAAGTGTGAGCGAGAGAGAGACAGATTGAGTAAGCGCTTGGAAGGCGTTGCGTCGCCACTGAAATTTAATTTGTTCGTTCTGTCTATAATAATGATCCGACCTGATCCAGATTCGGCATTCTGGTAGATACCGTTTTTATCCATTAGTCTGCGTTTCTTGTTTTCTCGTATCTTAAAAATTGTGTGTTCCATAGAGCGTAAGGGGACGTGACGAAATTTTGAAATACACTTGTATTGAATTGATATCAAAGGAGATTGAATAGAAAGTTTGGTTGCTCTAACTCTTATAGTCTCTGAGATCTAGGCGATCATCTGAACGAACGGGCAAAGGAGACCGGGTGGCGTGTGAGAGAGAGCGAAAGGAAACGATGCCTATCTAAATGGTTTTCCTCGTTGTGGCTATTTTAATAATCGGATCTGATCTAGATTCCACACTCTGATAGATATGGTCATTTGGACGTTGATATGCAATGACTGCACCATCAAGTGGCCCATGTACACCAGCCGAATGCTGTTACGCACGAATCCCAAGCCGGAACACAGCCTTCCTTCCACCCAACCGACCGAGGAGCACTGCCGCATGACGCGCGACACGTTAACCGAACCGAACGCGATCATGCAGGAAAGATAGATGTTAGACTAATATTCGAGGAAAATTGGAACTAATCTTACTAAAGGAACTAAGCATGCATTAAAACTATCGTACTCAACATACAATTTCTAACTACGAGAAAGGTATGTGAGTAAGAGTGATTTAAGAAGAGGAAGGGAATTATTTGTGAATAAATCCGAGCATAAAACTCTAAAAGGTTAATGCAAGGAATAATTCGATCTACAAATCGGAAGGAACAACGGTATATAGTTTCTAGTGTTTTTAACAGGAATCGTGAAGTTTATGCGGCTCAACAAGTCAGGGCTGTCTACCCTTGATCAAGTTGTGCACAAAAATCACACCAAGCATTTTTCTACGGTTAACTAAGGATGGAACGTTTATTAAAAGCAATCTATTAGAGTAAGACGGCAGTCTCACACTTGCATCCCAGTTAAGGCAGCGCAGAGCGAAAACTAAAAATTTTTCCTGGACTGATTCTATACGGTCCTGGTGTACTTTTTACTGCGGGAACCATACACAAGAACCGTATTCTGAAATCAGACGAACAAGCGATATATAAAGAGTCCTTGTTATATAGGGGTGGTCATATTCCTTTGACCACTTTTTTATAAACCCAAGCACGCCCATGGCCTTATTTACCATGGTAGAAATGTGTTCAGAAAACTTTAACTTAGGATCTAAAAGAACACCAAGATAATGAACTAGGGTAATTCTCTCGAGAGAACCCCCGCCTAGGGTGTATGGAGCCAGAAAAGCGCTAGAGCGATGAAATGTAATTTTTTTACATTTCCAAGCATTAAGGTATAACAAATTTGCACAACACCATGACTGAAAGCTATTAAGATCGGATTGCATCCTGGATTGAGATAAACCATCCTTGTACTGGACACACAGCTTAACATCATCCGCATACATAAGTACTCGAGAGTATGTCAATACCGAAGGCAGGTCATTAATAAAGAGTGTAAAGAGTAAGGGGCCTAGATGGCTGCCCTGTGGTACACCCGAAGTAACCACAACTAGTAAAGAAAGTGAGTTTTTGAAAAGGACTTTGGGACCTGGAACAAAGGTAGCTAAAAATCCATCTCAAGAGATTGGGTGGAAACCCTTAAAGGTCAAGTTTTTGTGCTAGGAGAGAGTGGCTAACAGAGTCGAATGCTTTACTGAAATCTGTGTAAATGACATCCGTCTGTAGATTACCTTGGAAGCTTTTAATGATGAAGGAGGTGTGAGCGAGTATTATAATTCCCTATGCAGTCATTGCATATCAACATCCAAATAATTCAAAACAAAAAACGCAGAATTATAGAGAATGGCCATATCTATCAGAGTGTGGAATCTAGATCAGATCCGATTATTAATATAGCAACAATGAGGAAAATCATTTAGATAGGCATAGATAGACTCCAAAAAATTCGTGGTTGTTGATCTCGGCCTTATAAATCCATGATGAGCTGGAGATATAGGTGATCTGCAAAGATGCTGCAGGTGCGGAGTTAACATTTTCTCAAACACTTTAGGAATAGCGGATAACTTAGATATACCCCTATAGTTTGAAAGGGTGCGTTTCTCTTAGAAACAATTTTTAGAATTAACGGCCACACACCGTACGCATTTTTTTTGACTTCACTGTATCTAGAATACATTAAGAGCCTTCAGATCGTTGGAACATATGATCGGTGTGCTTTGGAAAGCTCAATGTACAGTGTACCACTAATGTCTTCGTACAGCAGGCATTTTTTACTTCGTTGGCCAATAAAATCCAATTCGACAATGATACGAACAAAACTTAAATGAAGTGTGCTAGAACCCTTTATTATCTATTCTTAAACCTATATTTCTATTTAATAGTACATTGTTTGGTTAAATAATTCAAGTTTTAACACAATATGTCGCAAAATTGACTTCACAAAAGTTTTCATACAACAAGGAATAGTACGCTAGAAATGTTACGGTTCTTTGCAAAAAGTGTGTATACCGAATTCTTAGAACGCGTCTGCATCGATTCTGAGAAATTTGCTTTAGTTTCGAATCATTCAAACAAGACAAGCTCAAATATGCGAGGAAAATATTTATCGCTTGGAAAAAGGAAGATTATCCTGAATTTACATGGCAAGGAGGGAAAATCATACGCCGAAATTTCCAAATTAGTAGGAAGTCTACGATCTACAGTTCAATCTGTCATTAGCCGTTTTAAATATGAAGGACGTGTGGACAACAAAAGCAAATCGGGAAGACCTGCAGCTCTCTCACACGGAGAAATGTTGAAAATCAAGCGCATGGTGGCCACCGATCCTTTTATAAGTGCTCAAAAAATAAAGGGAGAGCTTGCACAGTCCAGCCAAAGAGAGGTCAGTGCAGAGACAGTGAAAAGATCGATTGCAGATGCCGGGTACAAGTCACGCACTCCTCGGCGAAAGCCGTTGGTTAGTCTGATAAATAGAAAAAAACGTTTGGACTTCGCCAGGCAGTAACAAAATGCTCCTCCAGAGTTTTGGCAAAAGGTTATATTTTCTGACGAGTCCAAATATAACATATTTAGGTCTGATGGAAGGCTACGTGTGTGGAGAATGCCTGGCGAGGCCTATAATCCAAAAAACACAATAAAGACGGTCAAGCACGGAGGTGGTGGAATAATCGTATGGTGTTGTATGGCGGCCAGCGGTGTTGGAAACCTTGAAATAATTAATGGCGTGATGGATCACAAGGCGTATATTAATATTCTCAAGAAAAATTTGAGTCTCAGTGCAGAAAAATTAGGTCTAGCCAACGATTGCTATTTTCAACAAGACAACGACCCGAAACATAATGCTCATAACACACGAATGTACCTATTGTATAAGGTACCAAATTTGTTGAAAACACCACCGCAAAGTCCTGATCTCAATCCCATTAAGCACATGTGGGATATGCTCGAAAAAAAAATAAGGAGCCACCATATAACATCGAAATCATTGCTCATCCAGGCTTTAAAAGAGAATTGGTCAAAAACAGAGCAGTCTTATACCTCAAAATTGGTTGATTCAATGCCAAACCGCCTAAAGGCTGTTATAAAGAACAAAGGCTATCCTACAAAATATGAACTATTATTTAATTTAAGTTTTTGTAATTAATATGAATTTTTTTTTTTTTTAATTTTTTTTGATGTATGAAGATATTTGCGACATATTGTGTTAAAACTTGAATTATTTAACCAAACAATGTACTATTAAATAGAAATATAGGTTTAACAATAGATAATAAAGGGTTCTAACATACTACATTTAAAGTTTTTTCGTATCTTTGACGAATTGGATTTTATTGGCCGACGAAGTAAAAAATGCCGAAGACATTAGTGGTACACTGTATGTGAGCTTTTGAAAGCTCATACACGTCTAAGCTGCATTTGTAATATGTATGTGAGCTTTTTAAAGCTTATGCACGCCCAAGCTGCCTTTGTGAAATGCATGTGTCTTTTTTCCAATTTCTACTGTGGCCAATTGCAGATGTGCTAACAGCAAAAAAATCCAAGGTGCATACAATACCAGATGCACCGAAGCCTCGTGTGCCATATATTCGTGCCCAAATTAATCCAAGTTTTATTCGGCCAAATAAACCCATCTGCTGAAATAAAAGCGTGAAATAGGGTCGCATATGCACACGGGAGGTTTTCCCACTCATATTTCGGTCAAAATTTGGAAACCTTTTGATCCGATCGGATATAACCTCGGGAGAAGGTATGTAGAAGTGCAATCTTAAAACGCGGTCGTGACATTATATACCACAGGGCTCCTCTGAAGCGACCTGTTCTCCCAAAGCCGATGCTTCTTGGCATCACCAGCACCCGCATAGTATCTTCTCAGTGGAAGGGGTGATTGCTGCCGGCACCCGAGACTGATCGCCAATGTAATCCCCTGGCCGGAGGCCAGGCATGGGCCACTAAAGCTAGCAACAGCTTGAGGACCAGCTATTGACCCCAGGCCAACCCACAGACATTCTCTGAGATGACCATTCACTAGGATGACCATCGGGAAGCCGTGACCACCTGACGCCAGATCCCCTACATGCGGCTGGATGGTGCAGAATCAAAGAGGGGAGAAGACCCAAAGTGCTGATAAGGGTTGATTCCACTGCTGGCCCCACGAGTTGTTCGAGCTTATGGAGTTTTGAGGCTGCGCGGCTGCGAGAGCGTTGCGACGCATTATTAGTATCGCCGTAAATTGAATTTGATTAGTTTTTAGATTTTGTGAATAAGCCATACTTATACATCTCTTCGATTTACTTTAGTCATGCGCCGCTAAAGACATTTAACCCATAAAAAATTGCAAAACTCATCATCACACAGATCATCTATATTCATCTTTAGCCTCATCAACATCAACAGGCCTGCTGACTTCGATGGACTCAACGAATAGTGAGTACGGCACAGCCGGTGTAAGCGTGTTCAATTAAACAAACATAAAGGTTAAATGTGTTAGTAAGCGCCTCCAAATGAGAGAACTCAGATAGATGTACGCATGTACGTGCATGAAGCCAGATCATTCCAGGCGACCATAGTCCTATGGTTTTGCCAAGCTGCAAAGCTTTATCATGAACATGTGTGAATATGCACATACATACGTATAGCGCTGTTTTTACATGCGAGCTTCACTTGCATTGCAAGCCTTCCTTCCACTCATTATCTTGTATTACTATTATCTCCATATTATCACATATTATCATTAAGTATATTGACATCTTTTATTATAATCAATCCTTTTTGTAATGTTTAGCCACTTAAGTAGAATCGAAGCTTTTTGAATTATAACGTTGTAAAGAAGCCACTGGCCGGGGAGATAGAACTCAGGCAGCCAGGGTCCGTCACAAGAAATTTATAATTCCGAGACGTCAAGACGGGTCAGGTCTATGGGCCCCTTCCCCTCGTGATCGCACTTCCCCTTTAGCTCGGTGGCTCTGCCCCTAGACTAGCTATGGTGAGGGCAGCCTACACTGACGGTCGGTCGGTGGCAAGGGAAAGGGAGGTAGGGTCTACCGGTGTCCCTCTCTCCTCGCCGATCGTCTCGAGGCCTGGCCTTCGGGCGGTGATCGGCTACGCTCTTGGCATTCGCAGTGCGCTATGCGCCGCTATTCTCCTACTGCCTCTCTGGGCAACTCAAATTTTCGCTTCATGCGACTCTTATATTATGCTTAATCCTACGCCTTAATTCTACTTAATATAATAATAACAATGCGAAATAATAATGTAATAGTAATAAGACAACAAGGCCGTTGCTCCCCGCGGGCTTATGTCTCGCGCCCCCGTGGGTCCCTGCCGCTTCATGCGGGCCTCTGGTTCGCACGGGGGCGGGTCGCTGCCGTCATCCTACGTACTCCTCGCGGGCTTACGTCTCGCACCCCGTAGGTTCCTGCCGCTCCGTGCGGGCTTCTGGTTCGTACGGGGTGGGTCGCTGCCGCCGTCTTGTATGGCGGGAGCCCCGGGCTCCGGCCTTACACCCCCCCCTTTCAATCTCCTAGCACGACCGTGACAGCGCCGCCTCGCTTCCACGTGACGTGGTACGCCACCCCGTCCTCCTGCAGGGTCGCGCGGCTCCTGACCTGTATCCCCTCATGGCGTCGACGGGTCCTCTCCGCTTCGACCTGGCACAGGATGCGGCCTGGCAGCTCGGCGGGGCCGCCCCGGATGGTGTACCCCTCCGGTGCAGGGACCTTTGCCTGGAACTTGGTCATAGCCACTCCCGTCTCCTCTGGCGGCGCGGCGGTACCCGGCTGGTCCCCGCGCGACCGCATCAGGCGGCGCCTGCCCCTGCAGTCGGCCCACGCGTTCGGGTTCAGGAGTTGGGCACCCCTTCCGGTTCCTGTCGTCGCAGCCGCCAATCGTCGGCACCCGCGGTAGGAGCCCCTCAACGACGGGCGCTGGACCCAGCCGGGTGGAGGGACCCAGCTGGGGGACGGCGAGCGGGCCCTCGAGGTCGCCCTTGGGTTGGCCACTGCGGCGGGGCTCGTCTGCCCGGTCTTCCTTGGAGTGTCTGCTGGCGGCTGCCGCTCCGCCTTGCCGTCACCGTCCGCCCGTTCCTCGGTGAATCGCCGCCGGAATAGGGGCCCGTCCTCTTCTCCGCTTGACGCCGCCTCGAACGTACGCACCGTTGCTGTTCCTCGATTCATGGTATTCTGTAAACACAAAGGTATTAGTATGGTTTCTCTGAATCGCCCCGGAGTGGGCGATGGTTGACACTATGCCTCGTTTGGTCAGGGCGGGTCTAGGGCGGGTCATGCTAAAGGGTCTGATCGCCTCGTCCCCGGCTAGTTTCCCCTACACCTTCTCGGACTGCCCCTTCCGTTTCAGCCGCATAGAACGGCTTTAATTGCGCTATGTTGGCCGCCTTGGTTTTCCGCTCCCCAAACTTACTCAGCCTCACGATGTTGGGGGAGTCGAACCTGATCACCTTGTACGGGCCGTCAAACTTGGGCGCCAGTTTGGCCGCGAATCCCGCAGCTGCGTTGGACAACTGGTGTTGTCGCACCCATACGCTCGCCCCGATGGTTGGTCGCCACTCTCGCCTACGCAGGTTGTAGTGTCGAGCCTGTGTGGTGGCGGCCTTCTGCAGATTTCCTCTCACGATCTCGAACACCTCCTTGAGCCGGGTGGCCTTCTCCTTTGCGGTTTGTGGGCTGGTCGCCGACCCCGGGGTGGCCTCCTCGTACAACGCTGCCGGTAGTCTTGGCTCTCGACCTTGAACCAGGAACGCCGGTGAGAACCCCGTCGAGTCGGCTATGCTCGAGTTCACGGCCAACGAGATCTCCGGTAACAGTTCGTCCCACGTACTCTGCTGGTCTCCGATAAATTGCGCTATCATCGTCTTGACGGTGCGGTTCGTCCTCTCGGTCGGGTTCTCCTGTGGGCAGTACGGCGCCGTGTGTTGTACCTCCACCCCCAGCGACGCCAAATATGCCTTAAACATCCGACTGACGAACTGTACCCCGTTGTCGCAGACGAACTTACGGGGAACGCCGAATCGACTCAGGATCCTCTCCCGGAAGGCCCGCTGCAAGTTGGCCGCCGTCGCTCGTCTTAAGGGGACGAGTTCCACCCATTTGCTAAAAGCGTCGTGGAAAACTAGCAGGACATTATTGCCATGTTTGGATCTCGGGAGGGGTCCCACGAAATCTGCACACAACACCGCGAATGGCTCACCAACCTGCCTCGTCAGCATCTGTCCTGCGGGCTTCCTCTGCTCCCCTTTGAACCTCTGGCACTTGTCGCATCCCCGCACATACCTGGCCGCATCCCGGAACATCCCTGGCCAGTAGTATCGTTGGGTCAGCCGTGATATCGTTTTCCGTACCCCTTGATGGCCAGCCGTCGGTGCATCGTGACACTCCTGCATGACCCTCCTCCGTTTACCCGACTCCACGCAGAGCTTCCAAGGGATGTAGTCTTCGTCATCCGGCCTGTGCCCCAGGTGGCGGTACAGCTGGTCATTCTCAATGACGTAATCTGGGAACTTAGAAGGGTCATTAGCGATACACTCCCTCATCCGCGCAGTCCACCGGCAAATGTCTCCCTCTTCCGTGGCCAGGTGCAACTCCTCTAGCGGCTGCCTCGACAACGCGTCCGCTACTACATTCATCTTCCCTCGTCTATAGCGTACGTCGAACTGGTATTGCTGGAGCTCGAGAGCCCATCGCGCGATTCTACCGGAGGGACTTTCAATGGAGTTCAGCCATTTCAAGGCCAGGTGGTCTGTCACGACCTCGAAGTGGTACCCCTCCAGGTAGCATCTCAGCTTCCTGATGGACCATACTATGGCTAAGCACTCCTTTTCTGTCGCGGAGTAATTCTGCTCCGCCGGCAGCAGTTTACGGCTCGCGTACGCTATCACCTTCTCCTGATCGGCGATGTTCTGGGTCAGCACCGCTCCCAGGCCGAAATCACTAGCGTCGGTCTGGAGGGTGAACCTTTCCTCAAAGTCCGGGCACGCCAGTACCGGGGCCGGCGTGAGCTTTTCCTTGAGTAGTTCCAACGCAGCCTGCTGTTCCTGGCCCCAATGCCACTTGACGCCCTTTTTGAGTAGAGTGGACAGCGGCAGTACCAGATCAGCGAAGTTCGGCACGAACCTTCGGTACCAAGATGCCATGCCGATGCACTGCCTCAGCTCCTTAAGGTTAGTCGGGGCATTCAGGTTCCGTATCGCCTCCACTTTCGCTGGGTCCGTCCCGATACCGTCCCCGGTAACCATGTGGCCCAGATATCGCATCTCCTGCCGAAAGAAATCGCACTTCTTGCGATTGACCCTCAAATTAGCGGCTCGCAGGCGCTGGAAGACCTCCTTCAGATTGGCCACGTGTTGTTCTTTGGTTTCCCCGACGACTATGATGTCGTCCAGGTAGGCAAAGGCGCACGGCTCCAATTCCGGCCCGATTACGGTATCCAGCGCCCTCTGAAATGTGGCACTGGCTGAGTGCAGCCCAAAGGGCATCACCCGCCACTGGAACAGGCTTCTTCCCGGCACTGTAAAAGCCGTGCATTCCCTACTATCCGCGGCCATCGGGATTTGCCAGTACCCATTTTTCAGGTCCAGCGTGGATATAAACTTTGCCTTTCGTAGTTTTTCCAGGATGTGGTTTATCCTGGGTGTGGGGTATGCGTCCGGGACAGAGTGTGCGTTGAGCTGCCTGAAATCCACACACATACGCCACTCCCCCGTCTTCTTCCGCACCAAGACTATCGGGGCACTGTGAGGACTTCGTGATGGTTCCACGGCCCCCGTTTCCAACAGCTCATCGACCTGTTTGTCGATCACCCTTTGCATGGCCGGGTTCTTGGGATAGTAGCGCTGCTTCAGCGGCTTGTCGTCCCTCATGATGATCCGGTGCTCTGCGATGTGGGACACGCCCTGAAGTCCCTCAAATGCTTCGAGCTCCGCCTCCAGGAACGCCTGCAGTTCGGGTTCCAAGTCCTCGGGCCACGGACGATCTTTACCCGGGTCATCGTCCCTTTCCTCCATCCACTCGGGTGTCAATACCTCGTCCCCCCTTTCGTTTCCATGGTCCCCCACCGGAGGCTTCTGACGGACCAGCCGTTCCGCCTGGTCTCCTTGCCGCCGCGCCTCTTTCTCCGTCGCCGTACCTTTGGTGTCGGTTGGCGCCTTTCCTGATTCCTCTGGTGGCGTGGGATACATCGTGGAGAGCTGGGCCTCCATTTCCCCGAACTCCGCCTTACCCATTCCCGCCTTTTGCCCGATCGCCTTCCCTCCAGGGGCCGCTGTCGTTCCTATGAGCAGCTTCTGCGACCCGCATTCCACCCGTGTCCCCACTGCGCACAAAAAGTCCATCCCCAGAATCAATGGCTCGACCATCGACGGCATCACCAGGAGTGACAGGCTCACCACTTGCCCCCAAGCCCCGATTTCCGCTCTGAGCGATCGGTTGGTGTCTAGGCAAGAGCCGTCTGCCAGTCTTATGCGCGTCCTCGCGGTCTCCATCTCTACCACCGCTGCCAACGTTCGGGCACATTCCTCATTCGCGAAACTTCGCGTCGCCCCGGTGTCGAGCGTGGCGGAGATGAGGCGACCCCCAATCTCCACCCTTGCCACGATCCGGCCCCCCTCGACCTTCAATCGGTCTACGCTCCCCGGGCCTGCCTTTATTACGCCTCCACTCGGTCCCGACCGGAGTGGGGCTGGGATTCGTTTCCCAACCCTCCCCTTGGGCAGCACTCTCTGGTCAGCACGTTCCGTTTCCCACAACCTACGCAGAAGAGGATCCTAGGATTCGGGCATTCTCGAGCGTAGTGGTCGTTCTCGGCGCACCTACGACACGCCCTTCGTGGGTCATAGGGTTGATCGTCGGCTTGAGTAGTCGCGCGATGAGCCATTTCTGCGTTCCGAGTCATTCCCGGTCCCTCGCGGAACGGGTTCTGCCTTCCCCGCGCCCCCCATCTATCACTCGTTACATTAGGGTGTTCAATCGGCCCCGCCTCAAAGCCAGGGTCTCTCTTCCGTATGTATTCCACCTCGGCCGCCCTCTGAGTGAGCTGGCTGAGATTCGCGTAGTCGCTCGGCCGGATAAACATTTTATACATGGCCGCCATGTTGTCGTATACCCGAGCGAGCCTCTTCTCAGTATCGTACCCCGCCTGGTGCATCAAGGATTGTATCGCGATGGAATACTGCAAGAAGGTCTCGCCTTTCCTTTGCAGGCGGACGCGAATCTCGTCCTCGAGCTTCTCATAGTACCGCGGGGGCAGAAAACTGTCCAGGAAACCCGCCCTGAAAGTCGCCCACGAACCTCGACGCAGCCCGCTGGCCCGCAGCCACAGTGCGGCGGCGTCAACGCAGAGTTCGTTCATCGCACTGGGCATCTCGTCCTCGTCTATCCTGTGCGAAATCATCCTCTCCTCTACCTCTTCTATGAAAGACAAGGGGTCCGTCAGCCCGTCGAACCGTACTCCCCATTTCCGCACGATCTCGGGGACCAACCTCTGATTCCTGGGCGGCCCCCACTCCCGAGTCCTCGGTTCGTCGGGACCAGCATGACGGTCCCCCCTTTCCGGCACGTTTCCCGTCGTCGCGGGCCTTGCCTCGCCCCTCGGCCGCTCGTCTAACTTGGGCACTGGTACTGGTGATCTGTTCGCTTGGAAGGCGGGTAGAACCAGAGAGGAGTACGACGCCGTACGACGCGCGGGTACTCTCAACGATGTCTCTATCTCCAGCCCCGACTGGTGTAGGGGCGTCCCCTTCTGCAGGCCGGACGGTTCCCTTTTCTCCTCAGGGGCCTCTATGTGGATATACCTGGTCATGCCTGGTCCGGCATGACGGTCCCCCCTTTCCGGTATATTTTCCGCCGTCGCGGGCCCTGCCTCGCTCCTAAGGGAGCTCGGCCCCTCGTCTGACGTCATCACCGGTACCTGTGATTTGTCCCCTGGGAAGGCGGGTAGAACCAGGGAGGAGCATGACGCCGTACGACGCGTGGGTACGCTTAAGAGTTCTCCTATCTCCAGTTTCGACTGGTGTAGAGGCGTCCTCTTCCACAGACCGGACGGTCCCCCTTCCTTCTCATCGGCCTCTATTCTAATGTACTGGGCTCCCAACTTGGCTATCAAGTCCCATTTCTCGGCCGTGTGGCGCCCCTGGGATATGCAGCGGGCCACCCGTTTCCGCAGCTCGTCCACCTTCCCCGCACAATCTAGGTCCAATTCCAGGGCCATGGCGATCAACTCGTCGCGCCGCCTCCGGTACACCCACCCCACACCAATGCCTGGATTCGGAGTTCGTTCCTCGGTTAGCGGGTGTGGATCCACGGCTCGCCCATCCCCTTCCATTTTTGTCCGAACACTGTCCAAATTTCCCTTCCCAATAAATTTTGTCGCTTGCGCAACCGAATCGTCCCACTGTGTGGGCCCTGCACGCACACGGCAAAGTCCACTAACACCCACGCGATTTTCCGTCGATCGGATCTGCCTGCAGCTGTGCGCCGGTACCGTACGTTTTTCGGGTCCGCTTTACTCTCTCGCTCCGTTTAGCTAACTGTACACCGTCGGTCACTCACCCGTCAGCCGCGGTGTAGAGACCGAATCAACCCCCGTCGAGCAACTCCGTTATGCTCATCAACCGTCTCTCTCACTCGACGCTGAGCCAACGCCAAATATACGAGACCCACCGGGGGAGGGGAACCTAAACGGGGGGGGGAAACGAAATGCTACCACGGTCGCGTACACAAATCGTTTCGGTCTCGCGATGCTGAAAAGTAATTTAATTGCAATAAATGAAACGGGAGAGGGGTAGCATAAACGGGGGGGAATTAGAGCGCTAGCGCTTAGCCTCTACCTCGTCTCTCCACAGCCTCTCTTTCTTGCTCCACGCCTACCGGGCCACGATGCGCGCGGGTGGAATGGAAGAATGACCGATTGTGGCAAATTTTCGGTTCTTTACGCCGACAATTTGACACCCTTTGCCGTCTCAACGTCCCTGCTCGGGCGCCACTTGTAAAGAAGCCACTGGCCGGGGAGATAGAACTCAGGCAGCCAGGGTCCGTCACAAGAAATTTATAATTCCGAGACGTCAAGACGGGTCAGGTCTATGGGCCCCTTCCCCTCGTGATCGCACTTCCCCTTTAGCTCGGTGGCTCTGCCCCTAGACTAGCTATGGTGAGGGCAGCCTACACTGACGGTCGGTCGGTGGCAAGGGAAAGGGAGGTAGGGTCTACCGGGATACCGGTAAGGAACTGGGACTCACCACTGGGTACTTCTTCGCCCCGAAATGATTAGAAAAACGCCGGGCAATTCCTTTCAGGGGTTTATTCTTCCTTTTCTTTTCCTTTCCTCTTCTTGTCTTCACACTTTCACTTTTCGACTTTGCGCGAGGCCACTAGTTACGGCTATGTCTTCTCATTGACTGTCCCTCTCTCCTCGCCGATCGTCCCGAGGCCTGGCCTTCGGGCGGTGATCGGCTACGCTCTTGGCATGCGCAGTGCGCTGTGCGCCGCTATTCTCCTACTGCCTCTCTGGGCAACTCAAATTTTCGCTTCATGCGACTCTTATATTATGCTTAATCCTACGCCTTAATTCTACTTAATATAATAATAACAATGCGAAATAATAATGTAATAGTAATAAGACAACAAGGCCGTTGCTCCCCGCGGGCTTATGCCTCGCGCCCCCGTGGGTCCCTGCCGCTTCATGCGGGCCTGTGGTTCGCACGGGGGCGGGTCGCTTCCGTCATCCTACGTACTCCTCGCGGGCTTACGTCTCGCACCCCGTAGGTTCCTGCCGCTCCGTGCGGGCTTCTGGTTCGTACGGGGTGGGTCGCTGCCGCCGTCTTGTATGCCGGGAGCCCCGGGCTCCGGCCTTACAACGTGAAATCAATATGAAATAAATTCTTCCTCTTGAGGGCTCCATAAGCACCTCGGCTGAATGGTTTGAGCATCGGTCCACACAGAGACTCGGCGCAGTATCTGAGTACACAGCCGGGGACCGTCAGGACCCGGTGAAAACACCGGCTTAACTGTTCGGATATAATGAAGCAGCGAACTTTAATTTAGCAAGGGACTGAAAATGCCGTTCGACCTCGGTAAACCGTATGGGTACGGCTGACCGAAGTAGCTTTCCTGTGAGTAGTGGAGCTTGAAAAACATCGAGCCACTATCGATGGTGTCTTCACTGATTGGACAATTGAGGTTTTTTCCCCCGTTAGTTCGATAGTGCAAAAAAAATCTATTTTCATCCCTCACTATTTTTCAATTAATCTTGCTGCACACAAAAAGGTAAACATTGTGCAAAATATTTGATCTATTTTAGTTCATCTTGGTTTTAAGTGTGTTCTTGAAATTTTTTGTATTGGTGTTGACGGTGACGGTATGAGCACATTCATAGCAGGTTTAAGAAAGGTGGGTAAGTAATCTACATACATGTTTAAATATGAATGCCATTTGATATTACGTCCCAGAAATAGCCGACCTAGCTACTAACACACAAAAATGTATCTTTTTTTTTTCAACATAGGATACTTTTAGGTCGATACATTTTTCCCAGCGATGTTCAATAGCGTCGATACCTTTTTTATAATAAGAACTGTGAAGCTCTTCAAAATAGGCGTTAACCTCGGACTCCACCTCTTCATTGTTGCCAAATCTTTTTCCTCCGATCCATTTTTTCAAGTTTGGAAATAAGAAATAATCAGAGGGAGCTAAGTCTGGCGAATTAGGGGCGTAAGGTAGCAATTCAAATGTTAATTCATTAATTTTAACCATTGCAACGGCAGAGGTGCGAACCGGCTGTTTTTGTTCTGAAGTCAGCAAACGCGGCACCCATCTTGCGCATAACTTTTTCATGCCCAATTGTTCGGTCAATATGCGATGTTCAGCACTTTTTTAAAAGCCTATACATTCAGCTAACTCACGAACTTTCTATCGCCGGTAACTCAATACACATTTTTTTTTAATTTTGGCCACCATTTCTTAAGTGTTCACTTCATTTGGACGCCCATTACGAAGTTCATCTTCGCAGCTCAAACGACCTCGCTTAAACTCATCCACCTAATATTTTATTGTTGTAAACGAGGGAGCAGAATTACGTAAGGTAGAATCCAGCTCCTTTTTAATATTGGTTGGACTAAGACCTTTTATATGAAAGTATTGTATCACATAACGATGACCAATTTTGTCCATGTTTGCAAATCAATAACAAGCGTTCTCTAATAAAATCGACAAAAAAAAAAACTGTACAAGGTAAAGGCACCAAACTTCAAACTTAAGCTTTTAATAGTCGGTACTTCCTCTTTTTAATATTTTTTGTGAACATTTTCCAACACTACTGTGCTAGGTCGGCCATTTCTGGGACGGCCCTCGTAATAGTCAAATGTTTTGCATAAAGGTTGGAGCGGCAATCATTTCCGACAACGAAGAAAATAATGAAACCATAAGGAGACAGACAGATAAATCGAGAGTATGGGAGTTTTTTTTAAAATAATAATAAGGCTAATAGCCTATTCCCACAGGCGACCATCCACCATCCCCCATCCATCGGGGATGGTCCATAAGGTTTTGCCGTTCCGTTTCCCAGTTAGTTCCACCATCCATTTTGGATGCTCCTAAACCGTACGTTTCTATGCGATATTTAGCCGATGTTTTCAAATAAAACTCTGAAAAATTGACATTTACAGCGAAAAAATGGAATTTAATGTGAAAATGTAAACAATGAATTACAAGAATAACTGATATTATCCAGAAAATGGCTAGGAGCCAGGAGTTTTTTAAATGGCAGATGCTCAACTTTGAATGCGAAATTCTCAAATTTCTTCAGGAGAAGAAGTCGAATAAATAAAAAGAAACAATTGTTGCTTAACAAATATTTTTATTTGTTTAAACAATGTTTTGCTTATTACTGGCACCGACACTCGGCAAATTTCCTTGGATTTTTCCTCCAATATTGCCGACGCTTCGATCCGTTGTGCAAGGCTCGGCATTTGATATAATGTCGAACCGTTGCACCTTCCTGGAGAGCCCATGGTCACTTGCGTAAATCTTTATCTGAAGTAAATTAAAATGATGTACATTTGGAAGACTATGACTAATATATTATTCCTCATCGAATTACTCATTTTTGACCAACGCCACCATCAATTTTTGCAGCAACATTTGTTGCTGCTGATTAACAGTCGAAGCCATAATTAAATTTTCCATATTTGTTGTTTATTCTCACAAAAATGTAGAGCAAAAATTTTGTGTCTGTTATTTTCAGCTGTGTTTTCAATGGATGGTGGATGGTGGCCTGTGGGAATCGAGGTTTCACATCTGCTGTGTGGGAAAAGGCTATAAAAGCATTTTATGTAAAAAAGTCTACAAAACTAGTGGAAATATCAGCAATTTGTCGGATCATTTAAAAAGGCTGCACCCAATTGCAAAAATACGAGACATAGGAAAACCGGTAGCTAAAATCGAATCATACTTTGAGCAGAAATATAAATCGATCTGCACGCAAAAAAAAACCTGGACGATGATCTAGTATACTACATTTCTTCTGACTTGCGTCCATTTTCTGTCGTGGATAGTAAAGGTTTTAAGGAATTCACCGATATATCGCCCCTATTTTTAAAACAGAAATGATAGTGGGGATGGATGGACGTTTTACGCTTACTGTTTACGAAGCTGTAAAACTGCTTAGGGTCTTGAGAAAAACGTATTCTGCATCGAGATAGGTAGTTTTTGTAGCATTGAGAGATAAGAACTGAGAAGTTTGACCGAGGCATTACATAGCGAGAGAGAGAGAAGAAGAAGAGCCAACTTCTTGAAATTTTCGTAGTCTTTGTTTTAGGTTTTAAGACTGGATAACTCCTCTTTGGTGAACCAAGGGGGTTTCCCAGATATAATATGACAGGAAGGCGGTACAAAAGAATCAAAAAGTGTGTCAAGTGCATCGAACCCCACCTGCACGTCGAAACGAACGGTCATTCCAAAAGGTTGTGTACCGTCCTGCCAAAACTTCAGAACTAAGAATTTCAGGCTTTAACCAGGTCTCGGCGAACACAATTACGTGGGATGCAAAGGCGACACTATCGCGGTACAGAGTGTTGAGCATACTACGCAAGCCTCTAACATTCTGGTAAGTAATTAAATGAGAGGTTAGTTTTTTGAACTGGTGGAGGTAAAACGGGAAGATCAGAATGGAGCACTGACCTGATTCGTATTGAGGGTTATTGGGGGCCTATTCTTCTTCTTAGCCCTGAACTACTTAACCACCAAGTGCTCTGTCTAAAATTTGGCAGAGCAAATGGTGTCAAACTGAGTTGGGGAGACGCTTATCTTAAAGGACGCTATCTTCCTGGCATAAGAGAATTTAAACTTCTTCACCTTTCAACCGACGGCTTTTATTTTGATTTATATAAAAGCGGTCACATCACTAGTTGTGGAGTCAGTGGCCAGCCGTGAGACAAAAACTTGTCGCTTAGGTGGGATCACCACCAATCTTGGTCTTGGCAACACCTTGTGATGGCAACACCCGGTGGTCCGGGACATATATTTATTGGTGGGATTGGAATAGACGGAATAGCTAATTGGTTGGTGGATTCGACGGACACGGACGCTACAGACATTTCTGGCTGCATGTTCTCACCAGCAGCTGTCGTTGCCCTTGGAGTAGCAAACGATATCATCTGCTGCACAATTGGAGTGGTCGGCGTCGGTTGTTCGGCAACGGGCGGCTGAGGGACAGTTGGAACTTGCAGATTCCGCGGAGTGACCTTTTTGCGCCTAGGAGCGCCAGCAGTTGCAAACTTCTCAATTGAGACTCCATGGCTAGGAGCTGATCATACTGCTGTTTAAAGCCAACGGTCAGCTCCTTAAAGCCATTCCGCGTCTGCCTCATAAGCCTGACCATCTCAATATGAACCACCCGGCATGCCTCACAACAGTAATACAAGCCTTTGCGTTTTTACTTGCATCACCCACGAGGCCTAAACACCCAACACATTTTTCGTGCACTACGTTTTCACAGTGATAGCAGGGGATATTCGGCTGAACAGGGATGATCTCCTTCTTGCAAGTTTTTTTGGCACAGACAACAGAGAATCACATTTTACATAAAAATAAAAATTTCGAAACAAATAGATATCAGACCATTGTGCCAGACAAAAGCTTAACACAAAGTCAAGGAATCTAATAGAGCGCACCCAATTGCAAGGTGCAGAATAGCCCTGAATGATGACTTTTCCTCTCTCAGTTACGCATTCAACACAACCCCAATGAAAATAATCCTTTTGTGCTTTTTTGCATTGACCATACTCTGAACTACTAAAGCGATTCAGTTTTATATTTAGATTTCATTCCCATAGTGTAATTCAAGGAAACATCACGGTGGCAATAGCTTTTTGAATATCGTTCTCCTGTTCTATGGCGAGCTGTATGGGATAGGGGTGCAGAAACATCGAGTGAAACATCGATGTTATCGATGTTTGCAAAACATTGGAACCATTGATGGTTTGTGGGCCACCATCGATGTTTTTCACAACTCTGGACTTGGTGGCAGCACTAACCATACAGTACATAGATGAGACATTTCATACAAACGGCTGTCGCAAGCGAAGTCTGAGATTTGCAGTACCAAGCGTTCGGCTCGGTACAGCAACTGTTCGGCTCATGACGCGGCGCTAGCCGAAGCCGACAGCAACGAAGCAATGGCATTGGTGTGTGTGTGTTATTATACACAACAAATTTTTGATTGTAGGCATTGTCAGTTCTTGGGCTCTTGGGTTTTTGGTTTCTGTTTTATTTTGTTTTGCTTCAGCGTATTTGGATGTATGGGTGCACATATATGCTCACGTACATTGTTTAAGTATTGCTGCTGGTAGAACGAAATTTCTCAATTCCCTTAAGATTCTTGGATTTCTGTGCTTGTTACCCTTTACTTTAGCATTTTTAGAGTCGACACGTTTGAAGACACTTGCCTTATAATATCAGAATAACTCTTGTTTTGTATATGCTCTAGATGATAATTTTGTTTAATATAGAAAATATGAATATATAAGCGGATATGCATATGTAAATATATACATATAATATATTTCATACATAACTCCTATTGGAATAATTGTCCATTAGAGTATTCAGGGTGCAAATTGTGAATAAGCAAATAATTTTCATTTAA